>QUSF01000032.1:3551366-3630648 GCA_003676055.1 Chloebia gouldiae | reverse complement strand
CATGGTTACCACCACAAAGGGGCAGCAAGGCTATTAGCCAGAGCAGTTAACGATGAAAGGTTCTTCCCCAGCTGACACTAAATAATCATTGAACAATTAATGCAGGCATTATAAATGCAGCCCCTGAGTACTAAAGCTAATACTCAAAAGCAGGAAGTTAAGAGGGATCCAGACATTGGAATACTTGCCCTGGAGTAATACTTCACTAAGCAGTAATGTAACTGAGTTCATTTACTCGTTGCATGCTGAGAATTCTACCAGGAAATGAAATACACTGTGCACAGGTCCAGCTGAGCAAAGCCAAAGACTTTAAAACAACATATACCACGGTCAAACCTACATGGCCAACACTTGTCACACTGTGGCTGGAATTTTTTTCCTCTCATATTGTTACAGGATTATTTTCTTATTTGAAGTCTTAACACTGACAATTTTCTCATTTTGGGAGCAGCACTCTGCTAGCAGAGTAGACTGTGCAAACCATACTGAATTCCAGGTCAGTGCTTTGGCTGTAAGATAGAGAAGTTCAAATGCTAAATTACCTCCAGATCCAATTGATTTGAGTTCCTCATTCTGGTCTGCTTAGACAGATCCTAAATTCCTTTCCTTTCACTTGCATAACTCCACTCGTCTATCAAGGAAGTAGAAGTATTTGTCTCCATAAGCAAGAGTAATTCACAGGGTGGGGTACATCAAGCAAAACTGCTTTTCTATTTGGTTTTCCATTTCTTAAACACAGATCTAATAGCTCTTTGCTTACTAAACCCCAGCTCCTTCAACTGAGAAACAAAACTAGTGCATCAACTTCTGAGTTCTTATGAAAACTCCTTTTTAAAATGATTCTAACTATCCCAGGCAGTCACCCACTATGAAACTAAACGCAACCAGCTGTGAAGAAAGGGATTTTCCAGTCAGATTGAACAGAGTGAAAGAGTGGCAGTTGGCTTTTCAGGGACTATAAGTATTTGGTTTCTCAAAGTGAAGCAAAACTTGCTAGTAGTTTTCAGTAACTTTTCTAAAAAATAATAAACTTTACCACTTTTCCTATGAGTAATAAAAGGAAAAAAATTAAAAATTGACATTCTTTGAGATAGCATGGGACAAAAAAAGTAATTGTGTTTTTAACTTAAAGTGTAAGCCTAACGTAAAACCAGCTACACTGATGAGAAAAGGTTAAGAACTTCAGCTATTCCCAGGAATCCAATGCTATCCTTCCAAAGCTGCCAGTAGTTCAAAGGGGTAGAAGGGAAAGGACAGCAGGGAATATGCTCTTCTGCCAACCAAGTCATTCCTTTGTCTGTTTACACCCTGAAGTTTTGTCATCTGCACTGCCAGGACAACCCTGCTTGTTACTCATACCTGTTGTCAAGCAAAATAAACTGTGCCAGTAAAAGCAGCTTTGTGCCAGCATAACTGAGCCTGGGTATAAAAGTTTGGCCTTTACAGATAGATTATTTGAGGGGCTATAAAATATTAATCCCTGTGTTCCCTGCTATGTCCTGGCTGTTCAAGTGTTTTGAAGTTCACTATAGGCCCTGTCACTCAGCTTAACTTTTGTGTGAGTGGTCAGCAGACTTTGCCTGAAAAGGACACAGGGACTATGAAGGGAAAATGGATGGATTTGTGGGGAGGAAGAAGAATCACTTTAGGTAGGCAGAAAGGCAATGCCCAGCACTGAGACAACAACAATTAACTGTGCATAAAACACATGTCTGGCTACAGCCCTGAGTTGCTCTACTGCCTTCCTCAGTAGCAAAATGTCAGCTTACTCAACAGAACAAAACAAACATGTTCAAGATGTACCTGCGAACATTTCAGCACAGACTCCTTTTGACATATGACTTTGCAATGCTTATTTTAACTGCTGACTTTTACAGATACACTTACACTTATCAGAACTTCAAATTCTGGCATATTAAAATCATTAACAAAAAAGAAAAGCACAAAAAAAGTATGTTTGCAGACAATGTCATCTCCTATGTGTTGTGCCCATTTAAGCATCACATTAACTTTCTAAATCATTATTCAAACCACACATTTGCTAGTAGCTGCAATTCAACTTACTCATCTGAAGGTGAAAAGCTCAGGACTCAGAGTTACTATTAGTAACCTGATTATTAGTATTCACCCTCCTTCAGCAGAACTGGTAGCATTCAAGTAACACACAAACTATTTTCTAGAAACAAGCAGCCTAACTCAATAGCTGTAAAATTAACACCTCCCAGCAATCACATTCCATAATGGAAAAATGCAGTACAACACCAAGTCACAAGAAGAAGTAGTCCTGGACACTCCCTATTACGCTGTAAGGCCTCCTCAAAATTTTGTAGTTAGAACACTCTGGTAGAAGATTCATGATGAAGGATGTGAGCAGAAGCAATCCCAGGCAGGATACAAAATATTAATTCCTCTTCTAAATAAAATTGTCTGCAGGAAATACGAAGTGTGGAATGAAGTGACTGCAGAAAGTGGAAGTTACTCAAGTACCGGGTGCTGATCTATCCCTAGATTATTCAAATAGTCCAAAAAGGCATTCACTGTCAAAAGGAGAATGACAAGATAGATACCAAAAATTTCAAGCCAAAAAAATGCGACACCAAAAATAGATCTCTCTATACATCAGTGTAACTAATTTTGAGGCAAAAAGCTATTTTTAAAAGTTAGAGATGTAGAGGAAGATGTCTAATTTACAAGTAATTTGGTTTATATATAGCCAACTGACTTGCTACAGTGTCACCATAGTTACTAATTACTACTCTTTAGAATGTCTCTGTTACTTAACTTTTGTCCTCACAGTTCACAAAAATTTCTGAGTATCATTTTTCTGCTACAAATGCTGGATGGTTTCAGGATAGCTACAAGAATTTTATTCTCTTCTTAGCAGAATGAAAGTCTGTCGCTTCATATGTATCAAGCTTTAAAACTTTCGTACAGGAATCACAAAAGACATGAAGAATATTAACACTTTCAGAAAATATGCAATTCCATTCTGAATATACAAAAAGCACAGAAGTTTCCCTCAAGAAAACTACCCAACCCAGTACTAGTTATATACAATATTCTCGAGGAAACTGAATTTTCAGCCTACATGAAAATTCTCAAGTACTATTTTAATCCCATCCTGAAAATGCTGAGAGAATTTTAAGGTACGTCATTGCTTTAACTGCAAAGCTAAAATATATTAACAATAAAGTACAATCAACAGAAAGCTTCCCAGGAAATTATTACTTACACATCATCCCAAGATGACTGACTCATTAGAATACTAAAACAATATTTTGTCTTACTGCTGTCATAGATGACAATGTCTTAGATAACATCCAGAGACTTTAAAAGAACTTTTCCTGCTCCATATTAAAACACTGACTTGTGCAATGTACGCATAAAACCAGTAAAAAAAGTAGATAAAAACAGGTTTCTAGAAGGAAATTGTATTTGCAAAGAAGCTTCCTGCTTTATTTCATTAAAGAAGCTCTGCCTCTGGTTACACAAGACATTTTACAGCCACATATCACGTATCATGTGACACCAGTGATTACTTTGTATAATTTATCTCAACTTCTATCATGACATCAAACATGGACCCTGGGGAAAACATATGGCCAAGGTGATTGCCATGGTTTCACTTAATGCTACTGTGTTCTTTGTATTTATCAATTATGGAAATATACTGCAACTTAATGCAGCTTTAAAATAAGAAATAAAACACTTTAATAGGCCATTCCCCAGAAATCCAGGCTTCTTCAGGCTAATTACTTCTAAGTGTAAAATACTGCTGAAATACTCATCAATCCTGATGCCCTTATAGGAATACTTTCCTACAAACCTAGACTGAAAGCTAAACACTATTATTTACTCTAATAAATGTAATTAAAGTTTGGCAACATGGCACACTCAAACTTCGCAATAATTAAAGTTAACTTGTTCTCAACATGTACAAATTCCCAAAGACTGTATTTGTAGGGCACATGTTTCCAGATAAAATAGATAAACTCTGGTAAGAGCAGGTTCTCATACACAACCTTAATTTCTTTTCAAATACATGTTTCATACATGTTTCTAAAGATTTTTAATATAATATTGCAATTTATTCTTACCTTTAGGAGGCAAAACCACCCATAAATATTCTGCACTAGTCAAGAACACTAAGACTATTCAGAAAACAAAAATTTTTATTCTTAAATTCACTATCAAAAAAGTGGTTAAACTTGATAGTTAACATACTTTGGCCAACCTAATGAAGTGCAAGACCAAAATAAAGTATGGTTTTGTCTCTGACTACTGCAATGAAAAGTATGACACAAAGAAAGAGGTGTGTCATGTTTGGACAGAGCTTTGCCCTAATTTAAGAGGAGAGGTAAGGCATAATTCTCTCCTGTCTCTGGATTTTAACTGACCTTATTAGAAACTTGCATAAACAAAAACTAAAATAAAGTTTCTGTAGCACCTACTAAAGAAACAAAATTAATTGTTTTTATAGCAAAACATTGAAGAATAACCAGAAACTACAGAAAAAGAAGAAAACAAATGAAAACCAGATTTTTTTAAAAGAAATCTTGAAATACTATCAGTATCTGTCTATAAATATTCAGAATGAGAAACCCAACACCGACATTATCCATTGTTTCTACTTCCTTAAAAATCTCCAGCTAACAAGGTAACTAAATCACTAGCAAAAAATTAATTGAAAGGAAGTTTTCCTTAAGAAAATTGCATTGCTGAACTTCTATCATCAAACAATTACATTTTCATTTGCAAGCAAATTGGAGAAAAACCACAACAGAAGCCAAGATTACCAGATACTCCGCCAGAAGAGAAGAACTACTTAAACGAAAGCAAAAGGTTATGAGGCAGCTCGTTAGTTTATCAGGAAACTCCAACTCCCAACATAACCTGACATTTCAAGACAGGTGCAGAACTGCAAAAGCTTCTTAATTGTCTTGCTACTCACTGCTAAGTTGCCAAATTAGTTAATCATTACATCAAAGCTCCTCTACTCCTGGCACAGAAGAATCTCTTCGCATATGCTGACTTTACAACTTTTTAGAGACTAAAGGGAGTTGTTGAAACTATTTCAAACTATTTCTCATTTCTATTCCTTCCACACAAGGCACTGTGTTTAGGTACTGTCATTAATTTCATACTGCTGCTGGTTTATGGCAAAGAAAACTCCTAGTGATCACACATTGAGATAAAGAAAAAAAAACCCACATCAGATTTCACAGATACCTCTAAATGCAGTGCAGCAGTGGTTTGGTATTATCTCCATATATATAAAAACTCTCAAAATATCCTGAAAAATTTAAGAAAGTTCCTCCCTTTCTTTTATTAAAGGAAATACTCCATCTGAAAGGACTTGTCTAATACCACTACAGTATTTTTATTCTTTTTTAAGCAAAAGTGCATCAGGCCTAGTTAATTCACCTCTCCTTTGCACAAAGCAACGTTTGCTTGCTTTCTGCCATCATCTACTCCCTATTACTTCACACAGCACAAGTGTCACAAGGAAAATAATGTTCAGCACATTGCTAAACTACAGCTAAAATGCCCATGCTGAGGATAAACTTAAAGCTACTGTGATATAAATTCAAGGCAGCCAATAAAGTACAAGAGTACAAGTCCTAACTGAAGGAACTGACTTAGTACAAATGACACCGCACTAGTTTTAATCATGTTAAACAAGATATTTTTGTAAGAGGTCCAAACCACAAATATTACCCAAACAGAGTGTAGTGAGAGTTCACTACGCAGCTCCTCATACTGAAAACAACAGGTCACCAGAGCATTACACTCCTCCTTGCTTTTCCAGAGACTTCTCTGCATTAAGGGCAGACCAAACCTTAAAAAAATACTAAATTTAATTTATTTTCATCCTGTGTTTTGAACTTCAGCATTCCATGCAGAGAACAAATGCAATTAACTGGAAACCAAACACCACGAGAGAAGGGTGCAGCTGCATCCAAAGATGGAAAATTCATTTTCCAGCACAGAGGAGAAAACTGACAATTGGGAGTTTAATATTTGTACTCAAGGCACTGCCAAGCCATACCTCCAACAAAGTGAGAGCGAAAATATCCTGGGAGGAGGCTGTACTTATTTGCAATGAATTCCTGGATCAGGACTTTTAAAGCAAGTAGTAATTAAACACTGGTATTCATGAACAAAGGCTGATTTAATATGGTGCTCCTTTGAGACCAACAATTCCACAATAAAGAAAAAGGTTACTTATTTTAAACTTAAGAAATCCACATATGGAGATGGGTCAGTCAGCAATGGAAGAGAATGTATGAGCTGATTTTTGATAGGCAATCTTACAGAATATTCATCATTCATGTCTTTACCTGTGTCCTACTGACTTTAAAAACAAGTGGCAACCTTCTGACAGGTTGATGGCAGAACCACTCCAGCAGAGGGATGGGCAGAGGGCAAATAAGGCGTTCAATGTTTGGTAATTGCAGTACCAAACATGGTGACTCACGACTCACACATCTTAGTCAAGGGCAAAAATCTCATTCAAGGCACATTGGATTTACAGATTAGACAGGTTGCTAATATGGCAAAACTTGCCAGGGTACAGCTTTCTACACAGACAGAAATATTTTCTGGCTTTTTTCCTATCTATTTTCCATCAGGGTCATCAAGGATGTTACACTGGTAACACCTGTGCCCATGAATGTGATTCTTCAGACAACCTAAAAATAAAAGATACACACACCCAAAACAACCAATAACCCAAATCTCTTCATTTCTTTGTCAACAGAAATGCACCCAAGAACACATCAGTGCCTGTGATCGATCTGCCAGTGGGCATTAGGAGCAGGGCAACTGCAAAGTACTGCTGGCAATCCCTCACCCTTACAGCTGAAAAGCCTGAGGGAGTGGTCACCCAGACCTCTGAAAAGTCATTATCAAACCTTACCATTTTTTGTACTAAATGTGGCATCCTTCCCTCTGGAACACAGACAAAAAATGTCATAGTAGAAAAATAGCATGTTTTTAGCATCAGAGGTTCTAGATTGTCCGTCTAAGGAGAAATGGGCTCCCCTGATGATTTAATTCTTTAAACCACCATAAAAAAAATTCCAAATCCCTTATCTAAGCACCAAAATGCCTTTTCCATTCACTATTTAAAGTTGAGTTCCAGCCACTAGAGGGCAAGGCCACGATACACAACACACTGCCCGGGCTGGGTAATGCAAAACCAATGCCACAAAAGCAGAGCAGAAACTACAGCGAAAGACTCCTTATATTATGAAAATTTGGTTGTTCAATGGGTTTTTTTAATACTGAATTTTCCATTAATTATAGGAATATACCCACATATTCTGTGGGTTGCCTAAAATATTAATTCCATCTTTACAGTCCAAAGCTTCCAAGACAAGCTACTTCTACACTTCAACATCCACATTAACAATTCTCATACTTCTCAAATTTTAAAATTAGGTTTCTCAACTTCAGTGTTCTTTATACTGAAATTACGCAAGTTATTGGAATTCTACCCAGAATAAGCAAGCATAGGTAAAAACCAGAATGCTGTCAAAGGTTTTTCCCATTAAATATAGAAATTGAACTTCCTAATCAATGGTAAAAATTATCTAGCTAGAAATTTGCCATATGCTGCAAAAGAACGGGAATTAACATGCAGATTTTTTTCTGTGTCTAATCAGCATTTTAAAAAAAATTGCTGTTCTGAGAACAGTTAGGATTTTTCTGTACAAAGATCACCCTTTGTTGAAATGTATTCTTGACATTTAATATATTAAATTCTATTACAATTCATTCTATGCTCTTAGAAGAACAGAAAACAAGGTCCAGAAACTAAACCAAACCAGGAAAATGAGTCATTTACTAAAAGGCAAAAACCCCAGCTGACAGAAGGACATACACTAGAAGCTCAAAACAAAAACATTTAAAGAATTATTTCAAAATTTATAGTCCAAACAGAACATGGAAGAAAGCTCAGCAAGCTTGTTATTAAAAATGATGACACTTAATAATAGTGGCAATGCACTGGTACTGTGCATGGAATCAGTCCCATCTACACTGGCCCATCTACTCCAAGGGAAAAAAGCATCTGTACTGTGTATCACTGAAACAGATGAGCCCTCAAATTAAGTTCACATAACATTCAAACTGCACTCCCAGCCCAAACACAGCCTCCCCACAAAAAACATGTTTGCTGTTAAGTAATAAGCTTTGACATTCCAAGAGGTTTGTCATCTAAGCTTAAATTTAATACAGCTGTAGACAAGATTACACTTTGATTAAAGGAAAATCAGCAAGACTTTTACACTACCTATAATTAGTCTACTATTAGCACAAAGTTTTAATAAACTTTAATTAGAATTATATGCTATCCAAACCTTGTTTCAAAGGAAAATAGGTTGGGCCACTGGGAATTGGCAGCATTAAGAGCAACACAGTTAAACACAAGTTTAAGAGAAACATGTGTGTCCCTATTTCTTCTTTTAAATTTTTTGGAAAAAGATTTTCTTCTGCAGCCAAGTGGTGTACTCAGGTCTTAAGCAAATACTAGGCATATCAAACACAATGCATGATGCAGGTTGGTAGAATGTTTCATTGAATTATTACAGCTTTTCACTATTTAATAAAAGAAAAAAAATTTAAAATCACAAACAAATCTGTGACACTTTTGTTAGATGAATTCTCAAGTGTTTACCAGAAAAAAACACTTCACAAGTTTGCCCAGCCAGTCTTAAAACAATTAAGATACTATTGTTGTAACAGAAACAGAACATGAAATTTGTATATAGATCAGTAACAGCTCTAGTGATTGCTTATACACAAATTCATGTCAATATCCACCAAGTTACAAAACCTAAGAGATACAGGAAGCAAGTACAAGGCAAGGCCCTCTCACATGAAAGTACCTTTCCACACAGATCTGGTTAGCAGGCAGGAATCAGTCTGTCTACCACAGACTTGGAAAGACGTAAGCTAGTCCTTCTCCTACTTGATCTCAAAATTACCACCTGACAGTAGCTCCTCGGGGCTGAGGAAGCAGCTGTATTTTAGACATCCTTAAAGGACAGTGCAGCAGGAAAGGACCGTAAGCACCGCCTCGAGCCTTTACTCTTGGCTGCACTGCACAGCACCTTCCTTGACTGCACTCACAATCTCCCGTCCAGGTTTCCAGGGAATGCCAGGAGTGAGCTCTCTGCCTTCTTCTCTCTGTATTTCAAATAGTTTTCACCCCACCAAGTTCTGCATTCACACCAGGTCTCTGCTGGGAGCAGTAAAATCTCACAGCAATTATGGAAACACACCCTGCGCGGTGCACAGCTGCTGTGCTCTTCTCCCAACATCAGCTTCAAGAGTTGCACCACAGGACATCTCCAGCTCTCTCCCTGTTTATATGTTCTGGTTTCTTCTGGAATAGACAAAACACTCACAGACAGTGGTGGAACTGAGCATGGACCAGTCCCCTCCCAACACACAACAGCAACACGTGCAAAGTAAAAAGGGACTGGAAAAACATCACAGAATATTCCTTCAACAAGGTACCTTAAAAACAAAGGGGTGCCTAACTTCTGAGCTTAAAGTATATTATTTAATTCTGAGCAACCTCTCAGAGGTCAAACTGAATTTTTAGTACACTTATGTGCTTCTCTGTCTCTTAAAATTAATTCAAGTCAGATAAAATAAACATATGCTCTTAACAAAGGTGCCTCATTTACCTTGTTAGGTTATACTTTTCACACTTAATTCAAAACTGGACAACTTGAGCAGCTTATCTACCTCCTGCCTGCACAAACTGGATGGACCTGCCAACCTCCAGACTCAGCAGCTGATCGTCTCCAGCCTTCCAATGCCAGGCACTCATCCAGTGCCAAGCAGAACTAACCCAAAGCATGACACACTACCATCAACCACCACCCAGCAGCTTTCTGCCACCTGTTTCTCAACCTCAGTGTTTCTTAACAAGCACATCAGGAACTCTGATGTTTTTCTTCACTTCCCTTTGAAAGGTTTAGCTTGAAAACTTAAAATACCAGAAACAGCAAACTAGTAAACAAAATTGTGCAAACCTCATCAATAGTTCAGAGTAACAAAACAGAAAAAAATCCCGAGAGAACTCACACAGCTACTATTCTAAAACCAACTGAAGTTAAATCTTTATTCCTAAGTATTCTATGAATACCTAAATATTTTGAATAAACCAATTTTCAAATATAAATTCTCAAAATTTCAGAAGGTCATTCTGGATTTTTATCAGTCACCCATATATAAAATAACCAACATGCCAATTATTAATGCATTTTTCACTTATTACTTTGAGAGAAAATTAATAATAATAATTTACAGAAAGTAAGTCACATGACAGTAATAGTCCACAATAAATTACAATAACAGTATTCTTGCAGTGGACTTTTTGATAGAATGCAGAAAATTTACTTCTTTTCCAGTCAGACAAGAATAACTACACAGCTTCATGTAGGATCATCATATAACCTTTCATTCTCTCGTTCCTCTCTTTCTAAAAGCTTATGAGCTGTGTGTGATTGACAAAGATTTTGGTCAGCAACCCAAAAAGAAGTGTCTCTTCAGTGAGTGAATGAATCCCCTGGAACTTCAATATCACTTGAACTGCATGAAGTTACTGGTTGTCTTCTTTCAGATTTATGTACTGCATAATTTCACTAAAAATTCAATGCATATTAGAAGGATTCAGTCCCTAAGCCATGAAAAGAAAATAAATTAAAATACAGAAATAAAATTCCAAAAAGCAAAAATCCAAAAACCAAAACAAGCAAAAAACCCACGAAAAAAAGTCACCAAGCCACTTTATTTAACCAAATAATGAACTTAATACAGAAAAAAACTAATTACCATTAATTTTGAAAGTAAACTACTAAAGCATTTACATTCTGCAGATATAAAGTTATCGCTGTCAGCTGAAGGATGAAAACATTCTTGTCTACTAAGTATCAACTAAAATGCAAACTGAATTAGATTTCTTCATGAAGTAACACATTCAAAACTATATTACATATGAAACAAACTATTTTAGCTGTGACAGAAGCACACAAATTACAAATATTTCCATGCTGCTACTTCAACTTAAACTAAAACCACCTAGTGCACTCTAAGAGGGAATGCTCTCATTAGCAAGTCACAATTAAAAACAGGAAAAGTGCTCAACAGTAAGTGTCTCAAATATGGCAGAGACAGCACTTTCCTCACTAAGAACAGTCTTGTATAAGGAGCTGAAGCTATTTCTCCTAAAAACTTTCATGGAAGATGACCCATCTTCTAACTCCATGATTTATTCAATTAAAAAAAATATCTGTCTGCTCTGGAAATACTTTACTTCTCTACAAATACAGCTCCCTACAACTGCCATTCCTGCACTGCTTGTAACAATGGCTCTTTTCAACATGCTAAGAATATTGCAATAGAACGTGAGAGAAGTAAGCATTTTTTAAAATTAAATACTCAAACAGCATAACACAGAAAATTGCCAATAAAAAGCTTGGTTACCTTAAATGATAATTGTAATGTTTATGATCATTTTTCAATAGCGCAGAACTCTGCTCTCTGTGCCTAATGGTACAAGTACATTTAAAAAGGAGAAGTAACAATACCTGTTTCCTGTTGGTTTTTTTCTTTTTTTTTTTTCAGAAGAGGGCAACTTGCGATCTAGAGTGTGCAATTGTGACTTCAATTGCTCTTCAGTTTCAATATTCCCTTCATAATTTGTTCCACTGGTAACACTGATCCCATTGTCTCTATCCCATGCTTGTAGAATTTCCTGTGCAAACTCCCTGGAATCTTCAGTGCTCAGTGCTCTTCTCACCCAATTGTTTATCCCCAGCATAGCCCCAGTGCTGGTACAAAGTTCACCTCAACAGCTCTCCAAACTGGCTACACAGATGTGCTTCCTCTCCTCACAGCATCTGAGCACCTGAAGGCTACCTTCCATGGCTACCAGCTCAAAGCAGAGGAAGTGACCTGAGAACTGGTTGCTTGTATTTAGAAAGAATGAGAAATAGAAGCAGAAAAGTTTCTTCCAGCCTTTCACTGCACTCCTCTTTCCCCTGATTTCCCTCTCTCAGCCCCTAACTTGACTCATGTCTGGCTGCTCCATCACCATACTCAAAGCCACTTGGATGCGAGAGGAAGGCAAGGTGCACAAAGCTGGAATTTTACAATTGTTGTTTGCACTTTGCAGAAAGGGACAGTAGCAAAAGGAAGGCAGCAGTTGGGATTATTTATAGACGCCAGTGAGGAAGCATTGTGAAAAACAGGTAACTTAAAAATCTGCAGTTCTTTTCATCTCAAAGACTGGAAGGAAGACAGCACCAACATTACAGAGGACAGACAAGGGAGCTGAAGTTTGAGTGTAGTTGTTTTAAGAATGGTCCAAGATGTTGATTCTCCCATGTGAGAATCAACATGAGCAGGATAGGAAGAATGATGGACTAGTTATGCAGAAGAGATCACCTGGCATTTGACAACTGGATTAGAAATATTCTGTGTATCCACAACCTTTTCTGCTACAGATTTGTTCTTATTTCTTCAGTTTTGTCAAATACTTTCCTAAGAACAGTATTTTGCAGAAGATTTTATTTTTCACCTTCTCAACCAGAAAAAAATAAAGGGAAATTTAATTCCAACCTGAAGTAACATATTTTCTAATGGTAATATACATACATTAAAAATGAAAGGAAGTTACTATTCAGCATTTGACCAAAACACAATACAGAGAGGAGCTCCCTGCTACAGAGGTTTTAGGCCTGAAGAGGATCAGCTAATTGAAACAAAGAACACCCAATTTGATGTTGGGGTTCACTGTGCTTTTTGCTGCCTATTCCATTTCACTATTCCTTTCAATTAGATTACTATCCTATTGGTCGAAAGAGCATCATACCTTAAATGGGTGTTACCACCAACATTTTCAGAAACATGTATGTTCAGTGACCTTGGATTTTCTAAAATACATTTTCACTGCACAGTGTAAGCTGACAAGATTTTGTTCTGTGCTATTTGCTTTAGTTGTTCTGTTGTCAAAGGTACTAAAAAGCACAAAGGAACACAAATGGATAGTGAAAAAAGTACCTTTTGAATTGGAACAAAATTCCGCAAAAGAATAGAACCGAAACTGAAAATCAAGAGTTCTCTCTGAATTGCAGCAAATAACAAATATATGTTCCACCAGTTTTCAAATGCAATTTCTCACTGGGATTGTGGGAAGATGCAAGTTATGCAGGCTTTCTGCTATGGGACATCTTTAACAGTTCTACCCAAGGAGAAAAATCCTGTTAACAGCTTTATAAAGAACAGTCATCAATGTCTATTCTCCAGAATCTCAAGCTCTAATACTTGGAAAAAAATTAAACAACTCAAGTTATTTAAATGATAATGTTCTCAAAGCTTGTAAGTTTGGCTTCATACACTGCTAGTATGTTAAACAAATAGGTAAATTGTCATAATTCAGACATTTAAATGATAACACCCTTCCTATACCTCAAGTGTAGACAAGTATCTAAGTGTTTTACACTGTAAACAAGCTACATTTAACTGAATTTACCACTTGTGACTATATAAAATAAATATACAAGACATTCCTGTCATCATAATCCTTCTTCAAGCAAGGTCACGGAGCTCTTTCTAAAGGCTTGTTTACCAAAAGAGATAAACTTTCTCCTCTCTAAGATGCCAGCAAACAACAGTCCTACTTCAAAGCCTGTGCTAACAAGGCAAGTAGAGCTCATACTCTTTCAAATGCTCAGAAATACAATGCATGAGGGAAATAAAGAGTTCACTGTCACCAGCCTAAGTCTACAGAGCATATGGATATGCCAAAAGAACCCTGCTGAGATGGCCCTCAGACCTGCTCTTGGACACGGCTGATCAAAGTGCACTCCTGACAGCTGTTTGAGTAACACCTCTCTGACTTTGTAGTCATTTTTCACTGGTGTGCTTATCTTCCACTGAAATGGGACATTTCACCAAGAATTATTAAAAGCACTGACAGAAATTCTCCTGCTTTGGAATACAATAATAATAACTACTACTATTAGTACTGTGCTAGTACTTAATCAGCAAAATAAAGTTAAAAAATACCAAGAAAGGAACAATGATGGGGGAAGAAGCCCAAACAAGTGGAAGATGCCACATCCCTGGAACTGTTTAAATCCAGGCTGGATGGCACACTAAGCAACCGGGTCTAGTGGAAGGTGTCCCTGCCCATGGCAAGGGTGTTGGAATTAGATGATCTTTAAGGTCCCTTCCAACCCAAACCATTCTGTGACTCTCTGATCAGTAGCAGGTTGGTCCTGTCCATTCCTGTCATCATCTCTAGCTTTATGGAAAGGAACTCCAGACCAGAAGTTATATGGGTCACAAATAACGAAAAGACTGAATTGGCCCATTTTTCATATTTGACTCAGTACACTCACTAAAGTCCTTTTTCATGTCCTAGCAATTATACTGTCACTGCTAATATTAAAATAAAAAAAGTTGGCCCCTTCCTATGTTCCAAAATATTTCTCTTGTGACTTTTTATACCATGTTATTTGTAAATTCAAGCAGAACTTTGCAAAAGTCACAACTTCTTTTCAGATAGAAGAGACAGTACCTAGAAAGCTGATTTACCTCTTTTCTTCTTCTTTATGTCTCCACTATCTCAGCATTAAATAAAAATGTTAAACATAATTTTGTATATGAAATAGAACCACTTTTGAAATAAAAATGTATATTGACTGTGTCTGTAAACACAAACTTCAAGGTTAAAACATTTTCTATCCCTATATGACAACGAATTCACATTTTAATAACCTGCCACTACAACTGCCCCATAAAAAAGACACCTTTTATGGGACTTAGGACACCTCAGCATGAGTGTAGCAGTCAAAAAAAAAATCCCCTCTTCCAAATGCCTACAAGTATAACCAAGCACTTATTATTGCTGAAATCCTTCTATTGTCTGAAAAGTTTTGGTCTGAACAAGAGAAAACAAGTCTCCACTGAGCTTTGTTCACCTGTCTAATAACTGTCTGAAGCAATATTGAAAGCAGAATGGCTTAACATACTTCCTAGATTTGAGGTATAACACCGGCAAGCAGATCCAGCCACTGAAATCATGTTGCAAGATTACAGGTACCCTAACATTAGACTCAAAACTACATCTTCATGAAAGGCTTTAAAGGATATTACAAAGCAATTATTTACAAAACAGCAATTATAAAAGAAGATGCATACAGCAAGTTTAAACCATAACACACATCAAAGCGAGTACAAGTTATTGATCCCAAAATAAACAGTAGTAGTCATGAAGATCTTTTAGTATTAGTTTATAAAACTCAGATCATCATCATCTAAAATTTATCCAGCAACACTTATCCTGGGAAGGCTCAGCATTAAGCTGCAGGGGAGAAGAAGGAAAATGAGCATGCTTACATTTGATAAACAGAGGAGACCAAAAAAAAACCCCTCTTACCTGCACATCTGCATAGTTCAACTGCAGGCACACTCACACTGACTTGTGAAGCAGGCAAAATCCCAGAAGAGGGTGACCTAAGAAGCCCCCAGAAATGCAATCTGGATGTCCCAGAGTGACTCAGAGAAAGGACAACTGTGTTGGTGCAGTGTTTTGCTAACCTAGCCCTTCCCAAGCCCACTTCAGGAGCATGGGGTCAGGGAAGGTCAATCTGCAGCTAGATCTGCATTAAATTGATCAGGAAGCAATATGCTGCAACAGGATGGATGTACAATCTGTGCTGATCTCAGTCAGTGAGGCAGCATGTGTACAGAGATTCAGGATCAAAACATGCACTTTGAAAGGAAGGTTGCCCTTGTGTGCTGATGCAATGCATTTGTTCAAGTACAAAAACACCAGAAACATTTTCTTCTCTGTTTATGTGGAAGTTAGAAGTTATCTAAACACAGCACACGTACTTTTAACTTTCTAATTAAGAGTCATTAATAAATGTAACCAAAGATCAGAATGACGCCATGGGTAAAGAGCATTCAAGTAGACTTAGAACATCCACATGCCTCTGTGTTATAGGTAACATATTATTAATATAAATAGCAGCCTATCACTTATTCCCTTAATTACACAGGAAGGTGCATAGACCAAATCACTGGTCTTCACTGTCACTGACACTGTTTATATACCTACCAAAGCTCTGCTTAAGCAGCACAACAAGCAGCTTTACCTAACAAGGAATAGCTACGGAGACTGCAAAGACAAATATACCCTTTCCACGACAATTTGTATTCCTGACTTTGTCTTACAAGTGCTGGAACACACAGTCTACAAAAGGTCTTTAAAGAGGAAGACAGGAAAAAAAATTTCCCCTTTGAGTTCTTAAAAAGGAAGTAGTGGTTGACAGCTATAAGTGAAAGTGTTGTATTACTTCCACTCTTAAGGAATTAGGAACATTTCTATATCATTCATTTAATCTTTCTTTTCCTCCAGAAATTCTTTTTACATTTACCTGACACATTTTGGCACTAATTTTAAGTTACACTATGAAAGAAGTACTCCAGGTAAGCATAATACTAAATTCTAACTATACATACATACATACATACACTGGAAGTTAGAAACCTAAGATAACAGCAACCCAGGCTAATGTACCAGCTAATATACCTGACACTGCCCTCAAAAGCTTATTTCCTGCTAGGAATTAGTTCTGTACACAAAATTCTCTACCAAGACCACAAGGAACCTCAATTCATTAGACCTGCTGTGGGCCAGCAGATTGGACTGGACAATCTCCTGAGGTACACACCAACCTTAGTTATCCTCTGCCAGTCCATCCATGTCATAGGATTTGCTCTCCTTGTTCACACTACTCTAACTTCACTCAAAAGTAGATACCATCCTAACTACATAATCACCTACAATTCTGGAATCCATAGAAACAAAAGAAACTTCATCCAATTTATTCCTTGTCCCTTAAAGGTATGAGCTAATATTGACATAACCTTAAAATCCTCTGGCATCCAGCAAGAGGAATCCCTGTAATGTAAGAATACAAGAAGGAGTTACCTACAGAGATCACACACCTGCAAAAATAACTTGGCTGCAGAATGGATTCTTTCACAATCAGATATAAAAAACAAAGCTTATTTTTTTATATAACAGAGTTCAAAACATGAAGAATTACAAATGATTCATTATGCCTCCTGAAAGTTTTCAGTCTTCAAGCACCTGGAAACAGTAGGTATAAGTGCAAAACCCTGCAATGGAAGAATAAAATCACAAGTAATACTACAGAAACTGATTTGTAATTATATTGCCTGTAAGTTCCAGCATAACTATGACAGCTAACACCAAAAAAAAAAAAAAAAAAAAAAAGAGAATGACACTTTATTGTGCCATGAGTTACTGGGAAAGGCCACCAGGATATTCAAAGGCAGAAAGATAGGCAAGCTAAATGCTCAGGTTTGCAGAACCAAGAAATCTAGCTTCTAATCTACAAAATCAAGCATTACACTTCAGGAAAACCAATAAAAAAAAAAAAAACAGAAAGCAAGGCATAATCAAACTCTGCTGGGGTGAGGTTAAACAAGCAAAAAAAACCACTTACAGACCATCAAAACTATGGCAAAGACTAAGTTTGAAACAAATCAAGGTTTAAACTTCAGATCATTCCACTTCCAAAAAAGGAACAACTTTGGAAAAGTTCCATTTAAGTGCAAAAACTTCCGTATCAGATAAGACTAATGACATATGCAGATAGCAGCAGCCAGTACCAAATGTCTTCAAAAGAACTTGCTGTACAAATATCTGTCTGGCCCATTACAGTGCTTTTCATCCTATTTGAAACATAGCATTTCTATTCCTTCCTTTAAAAAGGGTATTACTCGATCCATGGTTACATGCATCCACAACTTTTCTATCTTAAGTTCTTGCATATGGAAGAAATACTAGAAGTGCAATTATGACAATATGCAGCACTAATAACTTAATTCTTAGATTTCTATTCAATACTATCTTAACACAAGAGCAAAAGATCACTCTTCTGTTCTTATATAGGTTTTATACATATATGAGACATTGTATGCTTTCTGTATTGAAGACTTTCTGTAATAAATATTTTCATCACAATTCAATTATCATGTGAAAACTAAAACTAAGGATATTGCTACTGGGGAAAAACACTTTAACATAGCACAATACTGTCACTATTTTTTGTATTTATTTACAAGTTCTCAAATTTTACACTATTACGACATTTGCAATTAAATCCAACCCTTAATTCTTTCCAATGGTTGGTTAATGTTGTTTTATAACCTAAAAGTTCTATGAATAGCATATATTTCCCTTCACTACACACCACAGTTCAACTATCAATACTGTCATGTTCCTTAGCTCTGCAAAGATCTTATAAATTCCTCATGCCCTAAACTACCCTTGACTAATCCCTGTACTTTTTGTGTTTATTTTTTTACAAAATAAAAAAAAAAAAAAGGTCAAACTCCTGCTAGCATTTTCTGTGTTTTTCCACTCAACTACAGTGTTACTACAGGATTTTGGACTTTCTATTATAAGCCTGCTGGAAGTTCATAATTTATTTATACTTTCTCAAGACTGAAATAAACTCTAAGGCATTACTCAATCACACACAAGTCTGGTACAACACAACAGGAAAATTGTATCCAATTAATTGTCTGGCTCCAGCACAATGATTTTCCTTTTCAAGGAGGAAACTGTTCTGAGCCTCTGGCAGAGAGATACGTCTTATTGTAAGATGGGTATAGTCCAACCCATCTCTCTGCCTGATATTCCCATTCCTAGAGCAGACTGAAAAAACACTTGCCTATATTCAACAAAAATGTGACAATGCTGAGCCTTTTTCCAAAAATTCTGCCATAAGCAGAAATGTTCCTGGAAAGACAGACAAGTTGGGAAAATTAATGCATGGTCACAGTAAGATCTAACAAAATTCAGAGCTCTTGGATAATCTAAACTCACTTCAAGTGAATAACATTAACAGGAAGAAAGTATTGATGCGATTCAAAAGAAAATCCAGAGACAATGAATAGTCATATAGTTCAGTGGCAATAGACTGTAAAATTGTTAGCTATAGGGATGGAGACATCCTTTTCCTTTTCACTGTCCTGGTTCCAAAAACACTCACCATTTTCCCTTAATGTTATCTATTAAAAGAAATTACAAAACCCAAATGGCAACAAAACAGCTGAGTATGTATCAACACGTTTTGCAGAATTCTAGCTAGATCAGACTCAAATCAGCACAACCAAAGTAGCACAGTGACACAGACACTCCTCACCCACATGGCCCTTTACAGCATACATAAATTCAGTTACTTTCATTAGATAAATAAGCAAATGAAGCTGTCACATTTATTATGAAAACTAAGAAGATAAAGCCAAATCAAAGTATTTCTCCAGTGCCATGTAAATCCACCTGCAAATGATCACTGGATTGCCCAACTAACACATAAAAATTAAAAAAAAAAATCAAGAACAACCTTATATAATGAAAATGTAGGGAAGCAAGCTTTTGCATTTATATGCCTGGGACTAGGTACAAACCCAAACCATCCCATAAGAAATCGAAGGAAAACACATTTATTGGCCGTGATTCCAGCTAAGTAACCTGATTCATTTGAGGTTTGTAAAAATTCATTGTAAATACAAAAGGGATTTTTGTTTGTTTTTAAAGCCTAATCAATGTGTTGGTGTTCCTGGCTCAGGATAGATGCAGCATGACTGCAATGGATCAGCTCCAAGAATTACAGTATTAACTCTGCAGCAGTGGCTCTAGATGGTATCTCTGCAGGGAAATCCTTGTCAGCACTGACTTACCTCTACTATAAATGGCTGCCCTCACTACTACATCAGCTCCTAAAATCATGGGGTTGAAGTTGGTTGAAAGCAAGCACTCCCTACCCCATACTATTCTCATGATCATATCAGTATAAAATGGGATGGTTCATTCAGGGTGAAAAGCACTTACATAAAAATATTAACAGGTGTATGTGAGGGCTGCCTGACATCACCCTCTTACCAAAAGTACCTAAGCACTGGTGTTTCACCTCAGTGCATTACAGCAAATCCCAGGTCAGTCCCCCAGGGCCCTCGGAACAAACATTCCATGTTTCGAAGACAATGTCTTCACTGCAGACTGTAAGCATACAGCAACATCAAGAGTACTGAAAAATAAAACACCTGTTCATCTCTTGGACAACAATCCTAACAGAAAGTTGAAAAGATATAAGAGAGGAAAAAACAAATAACAGACATGGTATCTCTCAATATAAGTGCTACTGATACATGGGATATATATATACATACACTATATATATACACTTTATATAGAGCAGCACTAAATAGGCTAGAGTATCACACAGGATTCTCTACTGGAAGCAGCAGGAAAAAAATTTCCTACCAAAACCCCACAATTCCAAATATCATTTTTCACATCCTACTTAGTTTTTTAAGACAAATTTACTAAAATACTTCTGAAAAAACAGAACGTCCAAAGAAAAAGTTCTGTGCTTTCCTGAATCATGCCAAGTTCTCAATATCCATAAAACATTTTATGTAATGTAAAGTGAGCAACATATTTCCTCTTTACTAATTTTGTTTGCTTTCTTTCATATCAATTTACTTTACTCCCTAGTACAATACAGCAAGAAAAGACTATCTAATCTCAGCTCCTGTTTGTCAATGTATTTCTTGCATTAGTGGTCCAAAATTAAGTGCAGTATGCTAGGCAGGGTCTAATAAGCTGCCAAGGGTTCTTCCTTTCCAAGTGCAGCCTCGTGTTTGTCCTGAGGCTCCTGCCTGCCCCTTCACTCAGCAGGGCAGGTCCCAGTGGGTGGCAGCCCCGCCCTTGAGCAGACAAACTCACCCCCACCACACCAACACCCACAGGCTTGGTGTCATCCCAAAAACAACCAGAGTAAACTTCACTGCGTCCTTCAGATCACTCTAAACTGGCTGCACCTTTGGGCTGGGTGTTTTCAGTTGTTGGGGTTTGGTATGATTGGCTGGGTTTGGGTTTTCCTTCTTGGATTTTTGGTTGGTTCTTTTGGGGTTTGGTTTTTTGAGGGTTTTATTGGGGGGAGAGGGAATCTGGTTTGTGTTTGTTTTCTTTAAGTATTTTGTAGAATTTTTATCTCACATATTATAAGTCTAGAAGCCATAATACACAACTGTAACAAATTTCATTTACTGTTACGGGGACTATGCATTTCAATATACTACTTAGCATTTCCATCACCAATATATGAATGTGCTCAATTCAATTCATATCCACTTTGATTTAAATGAAAACAACAGCATTAGCTACCATTAACACATCAACTTGTGCCTATGCTGTTTTTTTCAGTTATTAAAAATGACTGGTTCTTTGGGGTGCTTTTGATCTAAGAAAATATTTGTCAGAGTTTCTCAGAGCCTTTGGTAAACTGTGGCAATAAATTCTCTATAAAAGGTACTTATAATAGGAATTCACAACAATGTCAGGTGCTGAATAATTTGAGATTTTGAAAGCCTGGATATCTATTTGGAAGCTTCAGGTTTCTCCTAAGAGCTTCTACAACATCTGTTTGAAGCATTTCAGCTTGGAAGTCACACACAAATTCTCAAAGGTCTTCCACTTGCTTATTTTTAGAAATGAAAACAAAACCCAAAAAACCAAGTTTAAGATTATTTCAGTTACACAATTTTGAAGAGTTTCTTCCCATATGCAGTGATTTGAGCTGAACAAACACATTTAGATTTGCTGAAGTATAGCCCACTTTTTCTTTTGCTTTGATTCACACTTTTTGGAACACTCCATGCTCAGCACAACATCTACTTCCTACGTATATAGTGAGTCACTTTTTCAGGCACCTATAAAAAAAACTCAGATTCATTAACTTGTAATTACTAAAAAAAATAAAACCAAAATGAATTCTAACTATAATATTCTAATGTTATCATTGCATGAAAAATCCACTAGTTAAATAGGAGTTATTATGCTGTATCTACAAACACAGGCAGGAAGAGGCATTGTACTGGTTGTCTATAAAAATATTACTACGCACAGAAAAACTCCAAGATAATCCCACCACCATCTCCTTCCACCTTTATCATACACACACTTAGGCATACATATTAAGTTTAAAATATTTTAGAAAGTAAATCCAATCTTAAGTACCTTCTTTTAATTCCTATATATTGGTGATCTTGAAAACTCATTCTATTTTCAACCTTAATAATGCTAGTGTTACATAGACATTAACCTCTCCCTGGGCAAATAACTTTTTCCATGCATAATTAAAGTGCCTTTATACAAAATAAATATTCACATCTTTCAGCTGTAAGTAACATGTTATCTTCAGCTTGGCCTACTTATGCAACATATTTCAGCTTATACCTTCCTCTGCCTTAGGAAAAAAATTATGTACTGCTTTCCTTGGCATAACTTACTAATGCTCCCTCTCTTCAGGTTCTACCCCTATTTACAGATAATACTGGCAAAATTGTTTACAGACTATGTAGTAAACAGGATCACTCACATGATTCACTAAACAAAATAAAACTCCAAGCCCTCAAAAAAAGAGAGAGTAATAAAGTATAACTGAAAGGCAGCTCAAGAGGCAACAGAGCCTGGACTGGTAGTGCTCGAAACTGTTATACTGTTATTGCCAAAGTCCACAAGTTATGAAACTGTAGTCCAAGATCATTAACAAACTATTTTGAAATATCTGAAGGTTTTTATCATTACTAAATGAACATTTGAAGGTCTTTTATCTTTTGAAAAATCCAGAACTGATGAATGTCCTATATATAAGGTTCTAAGAAATGTCTACTAATACTCTGACAAAGAGAATTTGTGCAGGTTTAAATATAGGTCATTGATAGGATAATGACAATTTCCTAAATGAGATGTGCTTATTAGCAGTTATGTAAACAATGATAACAGATGTTCCTGCACGTAAATGTTCTGGCATGTTTTTGTTTATATTTTGAAATCACCACAGATTTTTTTTTTTAAGTAGTTCTTATGATTCAAGATCAAGCCTGTATTTATCAATATCTTCTACCTGCCTTTTCACAACAGCATTTGATACCTATTATCTCTAATGGTGCATTTCCCCCACCCCTCCCACTGTCTCACAGCTCACCATTCCAGTGCTCAACCAATTCAAAAGCCCGACCATACAGCCAACAGGCACCGAATCTGAAATTCTCCTCACTGCTATTCGCGTGCTCTAAACCTTTTACAGCACCACATCTAACATGCAATAGGAGTGGATTCTAGGGCATGATCACAAATCCATTCTTTAGTTGTTTACTATGGCTACAGATGCCCACCTTGGCAAGTTTCATCATACCTCTGTCAAATCTTCACATGATGTTATTTCCAGAACAAACAAATATAATCCTTTTAACTACTGCTACTACTAAGTTGCTATTTTTAAAACAGGTGAGCAAGCACATACATTTTTACCTATATTAGAGAAACCAAAGTGAACTGAAATTTAAAAACAAACAAAAATTCTCATAGCTGATGGTTTTTGAAGCTTGTCTATTAGTTAGCAGACTTGTGCAACACTCAGTGCTTTCTCAAATTAACCATCTTGAAAATGACAGACCATATTTGTAACCATAAAGTACATGGGGGTCTTAAAATCTTGATAAGTCATAAGAAATGTTGATAAAAAGCTATATGCATAATACTTTTTAATTTAAAAACAGAGCAATAACTTGGGACATTTCACTTTGTTGAATCAAACAAGAAAGGTTAAAGACTAACTAAGTATTTCAAACACTTAAGTTTTCTAGAATCCAAGAATGCACATCACGTACACAATAGAGCCAAAGCAAGATGCTTAATGAAACATTTAATACAGATAGCAGTTTGCACAATTACCTGCAGGTAGCTTGAAAGCCTTAATCTAGCCTTAAGAAATTAAATGCTTGTCTTGTCCCATCATGTCCAAGTATTGCGTAATATAGGATAGTTAACAATGGAATGTTTAAGAACTTTTGACTGCCTTGTACTGCTCCTCATGCTGTGTCATACTACTGAAAAAATCTGCATGAATTACAGACCCTATTATTCTTAAAATCCAGAGCTACACTGACTGCATATCATAGAAGGACTTGGTGTGAAGCTAAAAACCAGCTGACTTAGTTCATGTTAAGTTCTAGAGCATAACATAAATATATTTGGAAAAAAATACAGTGCTGAGCAACTGCAGTCTGCTCTTTGTTAATTTTTCGCTGGATATTTAAAATTAACTTGACAGTCATTAAGTAAAACAACTTTACTTGTCCCAGTTCAATCCCTAGTGGACAAAACATGCACTACAGGACCCCTCAATTTTGCTTAACAAGACTGCCAGACTATAGAGGGGGACACTTAAGAACACAGGATGTATTTTAAAACCATTTTCACTTACAATAATACTATATCACGAATGCCACCCATTACACTCCTGTTGCCAGTAATAAACCTCCTATTGGAGCCAAACAAAATACTCCACAAAATTTCAAAAGGACAAGTAAGAAGAGTGCCAAATAGGAACAGTATCTTTTTAAAATCTATTTTTCAACACTTCTCATGATCAATTTTCACACATTGATAGAACAGTGGTTTCTCTGCATTTGAAAAAAAATGCTATTACACCACTATATCTACACAATGTGCTTTCACATTTGCACATCTCACCTCAAAATCACCTATTTCCAGTAATAAATAAGCAAAGCCTTTCAACTAACCATTTTCAACTGTTAGTTTCATATACTTTTCACAATATTCAAAGTTTCTGCTTAGTAAGAAATTACCAACTTACCTGGAAAATTACCACTTTAACACAAATTTTACTCCTGCCCTATGCAACCGTATTCACGACAGCAAAACCAGAGATCCACAATCTACAGGGACTTGCTAAAACAAATGGGCAGTTTCAGTGTTTTTAAATGAACATCTTACCTTGCCTGTCTTGTGATCAAACCAGACAAGAGCATGGTTCCTGGACAGCACCTTGCAGTCAAACGTGGCATTGTTCTGGGCTGGCCGGCAGCGAGCCACGGAGCGGCCGATCTTGACAGGCTCGTCCAGGTAGACATGACGCTCCTGAAACGGGTGGGAGTTCGGGCGGCAAGTGAAGATGGCCAAGGCTGAAGGCATCGAGGACAGATTGTGGTTGCCACACCAACCAGAGATGAAGAGAGCCTCTTCTGATGCAGACCGTCCTCCACAGTTTTAAAAACACCTCCACAGCAACTTTATATTAAAGCAGGACAAATATTATCATAGGAGAGGCCTAACAACTCATTGTTTCAGTGTGTAAACTAATTCTGGCAATAATCCAGTGAAAAAGTCCCATTATGTCTTTTAATAATATCAGCAGTGGCCCAAAAAAAGTCTAAAACGTACAACTTTCAATCCATCCTCCTCCGGAAGAATAGGAAAAAGCATCTGATTCCTTCAGAGAGAAGCAAAGGCCCCGTGAAAGAAGGATACAACGTCTTAAATCCAAGTAGATGAGTCATACAAGTACTTTTGTTTGTAACCTCAACTGCCTTGTTCCCACCCCCCTTCCGTAAACAACACTGACCAAAAGTCTGACCAATGCAACATTGAAGCAAGGAAAGGTTTAGGGAAGGGGGATGAAGGAGAAAGATTAGCGTCCTCTCTCACACACGGCACAGATCAGGAACTGGAAGGTGAATACAAAGCCCTCGTTCCACAACAGGGACCTAATGGTTCACCCAGCAATCCGCATTTCACCATCTTCCTGTGTTAAACCCCGGCAGAATAGGTGGTCCTCGATACAGGATGGAGTGCGAGAACTACACTGTTTTTCTCCCTTACACCAGATAAAACTGAACCGGTCTACAGCTTCTGGGAGCCGCTCAGATAAGGAACTTGATAAGGCATGGAGAGGCTCCCAACTCGCCTTCTCCCGGGGACAAACCAACGCGTGGGAAGGGTTCTTGGGGCCGGCCTGCGAGGTGCCCTGACAGGTCGCTCCGCGGCGGCGGCTCCGGCCGGCGGCGGGGTCGGTGCGCGTCCCCCGGGGCTCCGCAGCGCTGTAACGGGGGCTGCCCCGGGACGTGCCCGCCAGGAGCCCGCGGCGCGGGGCGCGGCGGCGGCGGCGGCTCCGCTCAGCCCCTCCGCAGGTGACTGCGCATGAGGCGGGCCCGCTGCGCACCCCCGCGCTCTCCGCCCGCCCAGCGCGGCTCCGCTGCCCCGGCGGCGGGAGAGGCCTGGCGGCCGGGCCCGGCTGCTCCCGCTCGGTCGCTCTGCCGCTCAGGAGGCCACCGGCCGCGGGAAGTTTCCTCCAACCTGCGGGGCCCAAAACAAACCGGGTCAGGCGCGTCCCTCGGCGCGTCCCCCCGCGTCTCCTCGGCCCCGCGGGCGGCACGGGACGCGCCCCGCTCCCCCCTTACCTTGCGCGCAGCCGCCGCCATAGCGCCTGGAGCCCTTCCCGGTGTGGCCGCGGCGGCGGGGCCGGGGCGGGGCCGGGCCGGGGGCGGGCAGCGTGCGCACCGGCGGGCCCCGCGCATGCGCCTTGCGCGCGGTGAGGCTGCGGCACGGGAAGGCCACGCCCCGCTCCGGGCGGCGGGGACGGGGCGGCGGGCCGGGAGCGGGGCCAGGCGAGGGAGAGGGGCCGGCGCTCCTCCCGAAGGGCGCGGCCGGGACGTGCCGGCACGGGGCAGGTCGCTGAGGTGAGTGAGCCCCGGCCCCGTGCCGACGCTTTGCCCTCGCTGTTCTCAGCTCCGGGAGGGAGGGGCCGAGCAGGGCCCTTCAGCCCTTATAAATAAGGGGAAGGAGTGACCCCAAGTTGTGTCAGGGAAGGTTTAGGTTGGATTTTAGGAGGCTTTTTACCCAGAGGGTGGTCGAGCACTGGAATAGGCTCCCCAGGGAAGCGGTCGTGGCCCCAAGACTGCCAGTTCACAAAGCTTTTGGACAAAGCTCTCAGGCACACGGTGGGATTCTTGGGGCAGGCACCGTGTGCAGGGCCAGGAGTTGGACTCGATGATCTGATTCCAACTCAGGACATTCCGTGATTGTGTTAAAGCGCGCAGCTCAGAGGAGCAGCGGGGGTGACACGTTCTCAGCAGAGCTTGCGTGAGAAACTGCAAGAGTCTCCTGAACATCCTCCTGCTGGTCGCTTTATGATGGCAGATTAAGAAGCTCGGGAGCCGCGGTGGGGTTTGACGTGTCCTGGCGCCGGAGGAATGCTGGCCATGTTTGCTGTGTCTTGTTGCAGGTTGACAGCTGGAGCAGGGCCACTCTTGGAGCAGTGTCTGCAGGGACAGGACTGAGGTGGGGTCACTGGTGCTGTGTCTTCCTTCAGTACACCACGAAGCATCATCCAAGGTCATATTTATGCCTGTTTTCTAGAAGCCAAGTAAAGGTCACTTGTCAAGGTCACCCGGTGCCAAACGTGTCTCTCCAGTCCAAATACATTTTTAATTCCGTCATTCTCTGTAAAGCAAACAAGTGGGAATTGTTGCTGCAAGATAGATGTTGGGGTCATGCCAACACTATAATTACCCGGTGACAGGGTGTTAGGATTAGGGATATGGGAGATGGCAGAAAGAGCTGGCAGCCTTGGAGGACAGGAATGGAGCTGGGCCAGGCACTTCAGCAGTGGATAAGGGGAAAAGCAGGGATCAAGGTAAGGCAGGGCAGTGTATGAGACAAAGCATGTCTGGTGTGTTCTCAGTTGTAGCACAGTAAAATCTCAGGGCTGTCTTTATTTTTTTTTCTTTTTCTTTTTGACTGCACTGTGATTTGGGGAAGGGAGGTTGATTCATAACAGACTAGTTTTTTTCCCAACAATCCAGTGAGAAAACAACAGCAAGACTAGGCTGTAGATCTGTGTTTGAAACAGAGAAATGAAATCCAAGAGTAAAGACAAATCTGATTCTGTGAAGACAAAAACAAACAACTGATAGGTGGAATGTTTAGAACTGTTTATCTGTAGTTTTAATTCTCCTCACAGAGAAAAAATAATCTAGCACATCATTTCATGGCTTTCATCAGCTTATGAGATTGTACTACTCTGATAAATATAATCATAATTTGCTTTTACTAATTTTTTAGTAAGTGGAAATTCAGTGTGGCTGTTGCTTACAGCACACAAGGTGCTATAACTAATCAAAGGGAGAAGGAAAGCTATAAAAGGAAGATGAAGAAAGTGAGAATAAATTTAGGTCCATTAGGAGTTATATTTGAGGGAATGAGTTGCAAAAGTAGAAATAATTGAGAGCACTTTGGAATTGCAAAGTGTAAAAAGTGGGGACAAAGGGTACTACAGGTGTTGGAATGAAAATAATGTTTCTGAGAGCATTTTTTATATTTTTGTGTACATATTTAATGGATAAAGGAGACTGAAAGTAAAATTAGAGATAAAAGAAATCTATTACCATCTATAGGGCCTAAGAGAAATAATAAAAGGTAAAATAATAAACTGAGGTAAAATAATAAACTGAGGTAAAATAATGAACTGAGCAGTGGATACCTTTCTCTGATGTCCTAAGTATTTATAATAACATAATAATAATACAACTGTGTCATTTAAACTGTAAGCCACTGGCATATCATGTTTTCCTGAACCCTTCTTCATCCCCTGGAGAAATCCCACTCTGACAGGCTCACGCAATGGTGTGAGGAAACCAGCTGGCAATGGTATGTGCCTTTCTAGTTCTCTCTGGCACTGCCAAATGGCTCATGTAACAGCTGAGCTGTACCCACTGCTCATCGAGGACATTAACCTGACCCTTCCTTCTCTGCATGAGTGCCAGCTCTCAGTAGAGCTGCGTGGCTGTTGTTATCCCTCAGGCTTTTCAGCTCCTATTTCAAATTGCCTGATGAGTTCAAAAGTTACCAGGGGCAGAGTCAAAGGCTAAACGAAAATACAGAAAGCGGTTGCGTTCTGAAATGGGGATACAATTATCGTATGGGTGTTAGGATGTGTCTGCTGCTTACCCGAAAGTGTCCATCCCAGAAGTGTGGAAAGCAAACAGGTGGGTGCGGGTCCCGTGTGAAGCGCTCAGAGGAGGAGGAGGGAGAAGTGTCAGCTCCTGCCTCGTTTCTGCCGGCGCTGTCCCACAGCTGCAGCGGGCAGAGCGCCTGGCAGCCATGTCAGGTACGGGCAGCAGGAGCCGTTTTGTGGGCGGGAAGT
Source organism: Chloebia gouldiae (assembly GCA_003676055.1). Lineage (NCBI taxonomy): Eukaryota > Metazoa > Chordata > Aves > Passeriformes > Passeridae > Chloebia > Chloebia gouldiae. The sequence continues at coordinate 3,601,507 of QUSF01000032.1, read as the reverse complement.
GCATGGCAATGTTACGGTAGCCATCATAGCTGAGGGCAGGAAGAGCCTGCTCCGTGGCCATCTTGGGTAAGGGAAAGGGAGCTCTGCAGGGGCTGTCGCTGTCACATCTGTCCCCTAAAGAGCTGCTGCCTCTTTCCGGCGCATGAAATGTGATAGTTCATGTGCATACCTGAAAAACATCTGGATTTTGGCTTGAGTATGTCAAAGCCTTAATGACTTGATGAAAAATGAGATCTTTTGCTGAAGGAAGCCTATCCTGAATTCTGAGCTGACTCAGAAAGAAAAACACCGAGCAGCATTATAGGCAACTCAGTGCCAGATTTCTGCCTACTGAGCAATGATGATCTAAAAGGCTTCCAAAATAATTCATATATATCAGACTGAGTTTTCAGTATGAACCAGTTGCTTAGCGGGAGATGCTGATTCCAGAGAAATTGTTACATTTTAAATGACTGAGGCATGCTGTATAGCAAAAGTTCTATTTCTAGTGTAAAAATTAAGAGGCAAACCGATAATGAAATAAGAATAAACAGGTAAAGAGAAACTTGGAGATGCCGTTTTCTATTGAGTTCTCATCCCTGAAACTCATTCATCAACAATTTATCCAATCAGTTTTGTACTGATTTTCAGAAATACTAATTCCATGTATAATTGCCATACCACATTTAAAATATGACAGTCTAAGAAGGAATTTTCTGCTGTATAGAGCAGTGTGGAAATATAAAGCAAAGTTTGAACTGTTACTTATATCCTTATGTATTTTTTGCAAAACAAACTTCCCTCAGACGTGGCTTCTAAAACATTCTGAACTGAGCTGTCAAAAAGTAAGGAACTGTTTCAAGGAAGTTTTCTCCAGTGTTAAAAAAATTGGTTCTAGATTTAGTGAAGGGGTTACACATTTTTATTTTAGTGCTATTCTTGTTCTTTAGTTTCAGACTTATTTTCTGTTAGTGATCTTTTAACTCTCTGACTGGTTGTGTAAAAAACAAGTGTGTTATCTTTCAGCATTAATTTTGACAGAATAAGCAACTACCAGTTTAATCTTCTCTTGTCAGGTAGGTTCTCCATTTATTCCATTTTCTTTCAGATCCTTCCCTGCACCTATTTCTGGTTTGCATTAAAAAAAGGATTCATGTATCCAGTATACAAACGAGTGTCTTACCAACATAATATTTATATTAATGTAATATATGTAGTGAGCATATACTGAATGTGCTATTAAATTTAGATTATGTAATAAATATGAATGTTTTATACAATGATTTAAAATCTCTTATTATGTGCTATATATCCTATCTGTTTATATATATAATGTACATTGCATAATATGTTGACACTATGTGTATTTGGTATATATACATAAGTATAATGTAACATGCATACCATTAATACATGTTATGCTAATATATAGCTAATTTTACATGCAGTGTTTTTCCATTTCAAATTAAATCAGGCAAGTTGAAATATCTGGCATTTTCACTGCTTTATTATTTTAGCAGAACATAGTCATCATGTGACCAGCTCTTATTTGCTTTTCTATTAATATATCAATTTAACAGTCAAAATTAATAGTGACTTTTTGAAATGTTTGATGTTTTCTGTTTGAAAAATGGAAAATATGCTTCAAAAATAATTGTGACTTTTTGTGTGTGTGTGTGTGTGTTTAACTGAATGTATTTATTAGACCAAATATAATTTTCAAATACAAATAAAATACTGCTTTAAATCTTGAGGCGGGGGATGGAGGGGAAGATGAGATGAGCAGATGATGTTTATGCAGTTCTTTGGTGTTTCTCTGTGGATGTGAGCAGTCTGCACAGTCACTCCCTGCTGAAGCTGATGGAACCTGGCCAGCCAGCAGCCAACACAACATTTGCTGCTACCTGATAGAAACCATCCTGCTGAGAGACGCAGGACAGCGCTGCGGAGAGCGCAGCTGTAGGAGCAAGATAGAGCATGGAAGAAAGCAAGGCAGGCTCAAACACTGGGCAGTTGTGGATATCTAGACCCCAGCTGTCCCACCTCAGCCTTTTCTCATTTTTATTCCAGCAGCTGACATCAAGGCCATGCTTTTTCTAGCAGTGTCTCTTGTCCAAACCCTTCCAGATATTAACAGATGGCTGTATTTCTGCAAAACAAGGCAGAGTTCCTGGAGATTTGTAAGGGCACATTCCATATGCAGAGCCCTAGTGTTTTATGAGGCTTTATTGCAAGTTGTATCAAAATGCTCTCAGTTAGTTGTTTCCCAACATTGAAATCTCTGCATTGATTCTTCTTGAAGAAGAAACTCAGATGTTTGTAAATGTTACAATACATGCAGAAGTATTTTTCTTTCTCAACTGAAGGAAATAATCATATTTTGTCAAAACTAAAATGTATTTTAAATGGGTAAGTGAAAAATTTTTCTGAATCACTCCTTATTGGGAATATCTCCAGTAGGTAAGAATCCTTTCTTCTGTACTTTTTTTATCAGGGATCACATGTCTATTCTCTTAACTTTCTTCTGACAAAAGACTATTTTTTAAGCATCTAGTGGAATTAATTTACTGTTTAATAAAATGTATCACTCTTACTACGTACTTTATTATTATTATTTCACATAGATACACTTCTTATTCACGTGGAAATTTAAAAAGGGGCCAGCAAATCTAGAAGGACATGCATGATGATAATAGCTAAAAATTTTGGTTTGCAAGAATATAAACAAGGGAAGGCTTTTAAGAGACAGCAACATGAAATCTTTTCTTAAACCAAATGATAAAAACTTTTGGCCAGGCCATTTCAATTCTTAAATGGAAACAGCAAATGAAATTCCACTGAGACTCATTGTGCTGAGTTGAACTTAATCAAGTTCAGTCTTAGTCATGTCTTTTTGTCAAGAGTAATCTTCTACAGAATTTAGGAGTTAACTACTTGGAAAATCAGTGAGTCTTGCATGGTATCACTGCAAAATACCTGAAGCAGCTGGAGACAGCGAGAACCTTCCCGCAGAGCCCTGCCTGAGGCTGCACACTGCAGAACCCCATTCCTATCTCAGTTTGTATCTAACATTCACTTCGCTACTCATGGTGTATCATAACTGAAGGCTGCTGTATCTCAAGTTATTACCATGATAATTTTGTGTGTTATAATTTTGTCTGAGTTATATGTTTGTTCATCTTTTGTCTAGAAAATTACTCCAATGATCAAAGCATACTTTAATTTCTAGCAGTTTGCTTTCCATAGATAAACAAATGTTGTTAATGGGCCTTAAGGAAACAGTGCATCTAAGGAGTCATACATTTTCTTCTAAGTACGTATAGATTTATTATCTTGGTTTTAATGTTTGCAAGGAGAAAAAATGTAGTGATTCAAGTAGCAGCTCATCTACACCTACTGCTGCTGACTGTTATAGTAGCAGTCAACCAAAAGTCTAGTGTGAATACTTAAATTAAAAGAGGTTAGGAGTTTGGGGGAGGTGCATGTATGATATTTTATTTTTCTTCTTCTCTTTATTGTTAAATAAAGTACCTATTTAGCCCTTTTAACTCTACAAAGTGTTTCATAATGAAATATAAATAGCTGTTGGACTGTGCTAAAAGAATATTTGAAAGCTCTTACATTATTAAAGAGCTTGGGCTTTGGCTAAGGCACTAAAAGAGGGTTTAAGAGATTTAGATGCTTTTTTTTATTACCCCAGTTTCCTGTGAGAGTGAAGCTGTCCAGCCACCAGGCAGAGGGGTATTTCCATGTCCCTCCCGTGCCGTGCTCAGCGGCGCATAGGACACGACGGAGACACGCCTGTTAAGTACTTGGCGGCCGCGGGGTCCCCAGCAGGGGCTGTCACTGACGCGTCCAAGGGAACAGGAAGCTGACCGATCCGTTGCCCGCAGAGCTGCCCCGGCGGGCTGGGCGGCGGCGGGGCGGCTCCCCGGGGCCGGAGCGGTGCCCGCCGCCCCGAGAGACGAGGAGCCGCCGCCCGCCGGGAGCGCGGCACCGCAGCCCTTCCCCGGCGGGCCGCGCGGGGGCGCTCCCTCCCTACGGCCCCCACCCCCCCCGCTCCCCGCGGGAATGGTTCGGCCTCCCCTCGGTGCCCGCCCGGCCCCTCCCACTCCGAGCGGCTCCGGGGGGAGCGGGCGGGGCGACGCGCGTCACCTGACTCCGCGCGGCGGGGCCGGGGTCGGGGCCATGTCGCGGCGGGAGCGGGGCCCGGAGCCGGGGCCGGGCGGTGCCGCGGAGGATGCGGAACCGGAGAGTCCCGATCAGTGCCTGTCGCTGCTGCCCTGGGACCGCTTCTCAGCCTGGCTGCACTGCGTGTGCGTGGTGGGCTTCGACCTGGAGCTGGGCCAGGCCGTGGAGGTACGCGCGGCGGCGGGCGGGGGGCACGGCTCGCCCTGCGGGCTGCGGCGGGGCCCGCCGGAATCGGGCGCTTCCTCTGGCCCCGCTGTGGCACAGAGGCGGGGGAAGCTCGGCCGTGCTTGAGGAAGCGTGGTTGTGCGGAGCCCGGAGCGGCGAGCGGGGCAGCGCCCCGGCGAACCGGCTGGGCTCCCGCGGGGCAGGCTGGTGGTTTGGGCAGCTCGCCTCGCGGTGCTGCTCGTGCTGGCGGTGGGCGCTTTTAAAAGGTTTGCACCGTGTCCCGAGATTTGTATGGAGGACATCGTCGGCTTTCTTTGCGTATGGATAGAGCTGATTTCTATGGCGTCTAGATGTTAAAAAGTATGATAATAAGGAGAATGTGAGTGATCTTCATAATTAACAGCGTTCTCCAGGTCGCTGAGGTGTGCGAAAAGGTTCTCTACGGGTTGGAAGAGTTTTCCTCCTGCACAAAGCTGGATGCCGGCCTCTGGCAGTGCCAGAGCTACGGCTGCGACTCCAGCTGTGCAACAGGCAGGGACAGCTGTGGCAGTGCTTTGGGAGGGCAGGGACAGCCGTGGCACTGCTTTGGGAGGGCAGGGACAGGGACAGCTGTGGCTCTGCTTTGGGAGGGCAGGGACAGGGACAGCCGTGGCTCTGCTTTGGGAGGGCAGGGACAGCTGTGGCACTTCTTTGGGAGGGCAGGGACAGGGACAGCCGTGGCACTGCTTTGGGAGGGCAGGGACAGGGACAGCCGTGGCACTGCTTTGGGAGGGCAGGGACAGGGACAGCTGTGGCAGTGCTTTGGGAGGGCAGGGACAGGGACAGCTGTGGCACTGCTTTGGGAGGTCAGGGACAGGGACAGCTGTGGCAGTGCTTTGGAAGGTCAGGGACAGCCGGGGCACTGCTTTGGGAGGGCAGGGACAGGGACAGCTGTGGCTCTGCTTTGGGAGGACAGGGACAGATGTGGCACTGCTTTGGGAGGGCAGGGACAGGGACAGCTGTGGCAGTGCTTTGGGAGGTCAGGGACAGGGACAGCCGTGGCTCTGCTTTGGGAGGGCAGGGACAGCTGTGGCACTGCTTTGGGAGGGCAGGGACAGCTGTGGCAGTGCTTTGGGAGGTCAGGGACAGGGACAGCCGGGGCACTGCTTTGGGAGGGCAGGGACAGATGTGGCACTGCTTTGGGAGGGCAGGGACAGCTGTGGCAGTGCTTTGGGAGGGCAGGGACAGGGACAGCTGTGGCAGTGCTTTGGGAGGGCAGGGACAGATGTGGCACTGCTTTGGGAGGGCAGGGACAGGGACAGCCGGGGCACTGCTTTGGGAGGGCAGGGACAGCCGTGGCACTGCTTTGGGAGGGCACGGGGAGCTCACGGTCCTGGGAAACGGAGAGAATTACTGTTCGGATCAGTTTCACATCCTGTTTCACCCTGTTCACCATGTGACTGCAAACTCTTGGTCTGCAGGGAAAGCGTCTTTTTCTTTCTCTTGCCTTAAAGGGGTGCCAGCGTAAATGCATGTCAGCCTGGCCTAAAACTCAACCAATCCAGCTATTACAGTATATAAAATACATAGCTGTTAGCCATAAAGAAATGCAGATAAAATCAGGATACTGTGCTAGTTATCTGAGTTCTCTTCCCTTGATGTTATAAGGTGGTGTTAAGAACAAAGACAAGTGTTTCTGTATAACCTGTGACTTGAGCAGCTGTTCTGCTCAGTGGCTGAGGGAAGCACAGCCTGTGTCCTGGCTGCAAAATTCTCAGTTGACAGTCACATTAATTTAACAGGTTGCATAAAATGAGACTTAAAATGTCTACGGAACTAAGGCCTGATTTTTTTGAGTTTTTTTTCCCGGTATGTAGCTGCAGGAAGAATAATTAGCTTCAGTTTACACCGGAATTCTGGGAAGAAACACCTGCTAGTGAAGAGAACAAGTTTCAGTTCAAGTCTGTATGCCAATCTGCTGACTAAATGTAGATAATTCAGCATCATTCAGCTTCTGAAAGAGTTACATTTAGTGTACAGCTGCTTAGCATAAGATAGCAAAGGAAAGTATTAAGAGTTGGAAAAGAGACAGTGATGGGTTTGCTGCATGCAGAATGCAGGTGTTCCACTGGTGTCTGCTTTCCGCTTCAGTTGTGCTGATAATGTCTTACACAACTGGACATCATTTGATAGGAGACTGAGGGGAAAAAATGCGCTGGAGATTTTATGGCTGGAGGACAGAAAGGTGCTTAGTCAGAGATCAGCTGGTGGGTATATCTGTTGTTTTCTATAGATTAGGATAGTGTTGTGTTACCAGGAAATAAATTTACCTACATTAAGTAGAACAAGATTAAATGAGATAATGGGATGTTACTGTATGGTAACATGAGGACTGCAAGAAGCTACTGAGCTACTGTTCCTGCATTGAATTTCTGCTCTTCAACTACTGAAACCTACTTTGAAACATAAACCTGGAATTTATGTCAAATTTCCTCTGCTTATGAGCTAGCCACACATTTCAGGAGTTTTGGAGTGGGTTGTGGATTGTTTTGAGGACCTTTTTAGGTGAAATTTAGGTGTCTGAGGTTTGTCCTCTTTTCTGTGTATTCTGTTCTCACCTGCTTGCATAATCACTGATTTCGTACATCCTTTCTTTTCTGAAATAATGGTGCTTCTGCATCTTAGTTGTGTTGCATAATTTTTGATTTCTTTGTTGTGAAAACTTACAACATGATCTGTGTGTTTTTCTGTAAGTGCAAAAAGCCACAACTTTGAGTTTATTCCTTGAGCTTTCACAGTTGTCCTTAGGGACTAGTGTTCATCCTCCCAAGAGCTGGTAATAATATAGATTGTGTTTTGTGGTTGAATTTTGGTTACTCCAGCCTAACTTTTGATAGCATCAGATTTCAGACAATAAAGTGTGTTTGCTTTAAATGTAATCATCTACTGCATTTTGCATGTACAAGTTTAATCTAAAAGATGTAATCTTGCTCTCCTTTGAGACCTTTTGCACCAAAAATCTCAACTACTGTGAATGTACACTCTGAATATACCTTTTTAAATGAACATGTGTGGTCTATAACTGGCATCCAAAATACCTTGCAATGATGGGTGATCAAGAAAGCTTAAAAGCATATGAAGATAAGAAGTGAGACATAATAGCTTACAACTGAAAATGTCCTACGGCTGGGAAGGTGTTAGAGCGTTGTACTGTTAAAATATTTGATGGAAACTTATGGCTTATACCCAGCTTATTTTTGAATAAAATAATACTGTTTTTTTTCCTGTAGGTGATATATCCTCCACATTCCAAACTCACAGATAAAGAGGTAAGTCATAGTTGCTATATATCATTTGGTTTTAGCTTAGGAAGTACAAATACATTATATCTCAGGAAATATAACGGCGCTCTTTTCTTTTCCCTATCTTTTAGAAAACCAATATTTGCTATTTGTCTTTTCCAGATTCTAATTCGGGTAAGTGCTTTCTTCACTCTGTAATCTGTTGTTCTAAACTGTGTCAAAAAGAAATTGACAGGATGTATTCTGGGCTTTAGATCAAATATGTATTTATATATCTTAATTAACATTGCAATACAGAAATGTTGCAGCTAAGGTTAAATATAAAACTGCAACAGTCTGCATTGCAGTAAGGTCTGAAGATTCTTCTCTGGTTTATGTAAGTGTGTAAGACCTTCCAGATGACATTTGTGCAGACATTTCAGAATACTTGGCAAGTAAAGAATGAACATCTTAATCTAGCTCTTTAAACAAATTAATAGTATTGTCCCTGTAGAGAGAAGAGTAGGCGTGGAATTTAAAGGATTTAATAAAGCAAATGGAAGTATATGGAACCCTCTTCTCATAAAGGACTAAATGTATATTTTCTAAGTTCATAACAGTAAAACTGATTTTTAAATTCAAAAGCATTTCGAAAGAACAGTTGTGAAAGGAAAACCTCAGCTCTCTTCTCCGTTCTTGCTGTGCCTGTAGCTGTGTGTGGTCCTTTAAATTATTCTCGAATCTAAACTTTTGCACTTCTGCTGCCAAGGAGAAATTGGGGCATATGACTGATGGGTTGGACCACCTGCAAAAAGAAATGACAAAAGTTCAGACACTTCCTTTCATATTTATTTCTATACAGAAGTCAAAACTTGCAGGACCAGCATTGTGCCTGTAACTCTGTGCATTTGGATGCTCTGCAGTATGACAGCTTGGATAGAGGGTGATGCAGATGTGTGCATTCTATGTGTGTGAGCTCTCTCTTATGCAATTTTACAGAATATTTTGGCTAGTTTTTCTTCTTTGCCTAAATGTCACTAAAATGAAAGTATTTTCTCTGTTCTTGCTATTCTGTGTGCAAATAGAGGCACAGCTTCTTTCTGTTACTGAAATATAAGTTAACTATATCTTCTAATTAATCTCATTGTTAATGGTTAGAAGTATCTTCAGGCTTTAAAATGTATCTTGAAGGTACAAAATCATATGTAAGGAACAAAGGTTGCTTTCTTAAAATTTTTTTGTGTATTTTTTCAAATAATAGTGTAGTATCCTGCTTCAGGCAGAATAGGTATATATGAGGAGGTTTTACTTTCAGCAGGGAAAAAAATCTGCTTTTTTGCTTTTTATAATGTCCCTATTAAGAACTGTTGGTTCTTGATCATTCTTGGTAGGCTTAAGTTTCAAATGATGTAGAGGGAATTACCTGTGTAAAACCTGCTTTCCACAAGACTGGAAGTGTATCCTGTCTGTTAGGATTTTTTCATCATAGGCCTTAGCATAAAAATAAAAGCTTTACGTAATAGAGCAGTGAAGGAAGCTGTTAGCTGACAGCTAACTTTGAGGTCAGCCCATCCCAGGTTTTCATGGCTGAAAAGGTTAATTCAACCTTATTCTCTTATTACTATGAAGAGATGTTATTCCATTACTTGTGGCTGTGAATTTAGAGGAGAAAATTGATTTAATGAGCTACTAGATCACAACACTTGTGGTTTTAAGCTGAGTTTTGCAGTACAGTTATTTCTAAAACAGGGCTTTACCTTCTCTGCATGGATAATTGAAAAAAGAATAGATATTTACCAATCTCCTCTGCAAGAGCTTGTTAAATAAGAAGACATCCTATTCTGAATGATATTTCAACACAGTAATGATTAAGGGTAATTTAGGTCTTCTGTGTGTAGGTTTTTATAATAATTCATGAGGGCTTTTTTCCTTTGGATGAAGGGAACAAGCTTTGAAAAGTTGAAGCAAATGTTTAGTGCTGTGTTATTGGCATGTGCTGTGTTTCTTTTACCATTGCATCCTTGCTGAGCACTTGTTACCTGTTTGAATGGTCCCATCTCACCACGTTTTGCTACTTTTGGTTTTGTCTTGGTGCATTGAGGGTTTCTGAGTGCAGCTTCAAGGGGTTCTGAGACTCAGACCTGGGTGCTCTGTGCACGTCAGTTGCTCTGCACAGCCATTGCATCTGGCTGAGGGGTTGGGCTGTCTGTGCTTGTTGTAGCAGAATGTGTGTGACTGAAAGAGAAGATTAAATAGAACTTTAAAGTCTGGTGAAACAGTTCCGCAGAGAATTAGTTACATTTTTCTCTAAGAAATTCATTTTGATAGAAATGAAGAACTTTGCTCCTTGGGGTTATTACTGGGAAGTCCTACTCAATTTTGCTCAGTTTTCAGCAATTAGCTTTGCAGCTTTCAAAATGATGAATCCTAGACCTGCCTGTGGAGTTACAGATCAGCATAATGCACTCCTACCATGTGACTTCTCTATGAACTGTATGGTGTCAAAAAAAGAGGTAAAGTGCAGCCATGTTAGCCGAGGGATGACGTGGCTAAGATGATCAAAACTATGCAGGCATGCCAGCGAAATGGGTAATGGCAGTAGGAGAGCAACCATTTGACCTGTTTGAAGACATGACAGTCACTGTGAGGCAGTGTCTTTTTTTTCCTTGTGGCAGACAGTATATTTACTGTTGGCAAAGATGCCAGTCTTTCCACTTATAAAATGATAACTGTATTAATGTTCACAAGGACAGTGCAAGATAAATGAACCAAAACTCTGATACCTCTTTGGCTGTAAGCAAGTGCTCATGTTAAACAAGGCTCATACTCAGCATGCTGTCACTTATCTCTTCCCCCATGTAGGTTGTCTTGGGGACACACAATTTTGTTTTAGATTCCGGAGGTCTCCTGGAAGGAAAGTCTCATTGTGTTGTTTTCTGGACCAATTGGATAGAGATCTACCAGTTTACTTAAAGGTTGGAAATGAGAAAAAATAAAGTTAAATTTCTTTTGGGTAATGTTAATTTGTGAGTCTTCACTTTTAAATATAACATTTGAAAAGAAAAATCTCTGAACTGGATGTCCTGAAAGTAAAACTCATGTTTGTTGTGTCATGTTATAATAATAATAATAATCCTAATAATAATAAGTTTTGTTAACTATTCTTTGTTTTATTAGTGTGGATTTTGGTTTACAAGGAATTAAACTGAAGCCCAGATCTATGTCATTATTGACTGGGAAGCTGTAGATCAAATTTTAAGAACCATTCTTGCTGTGGAAATATAATGTGCTTTATATCTTAATTTTAAAAATTCCAAGCAACTTGGGCTGTCTCAGTTTCACTTTTTGAAGTTGGAACAGTTACCTAAAAGAGGCAGTGGCCAAAAGTTGTTCTCATCATGGCCATAGGGAATATTGAGGCCCCTGGGAGCCTCAAACTCAGTTCAGTTCTGTTTATGTGGCAAATACTTGAATTCGTCTTTGTAGGAAGGATGAAGCTGATATCTTGTCTATGAAATGTGAGAGCCTACTTCCTTAATATTCCAAGAATCTTTTGTAAAACTAATACATTGAAAGACTAGGTTTTATCTCTTCAAGTCAGGGCTTTAAGGTTTTTAACTGCTAAAATCTTTTTAGTGCTATTTTGCAGAATTATAAAAGTTGATTTATTCCTCAAGAAATTATTTCTGGTTTTGGTTGCACAGTGTGTCGGGAGAATGTAGATATAAAAATAGTAAAGCCAGAAAGCACAGCTGTTTCCCCATGATGATGTTTTCTCTTTGAAGTGCTTACTAAAAAAGATAATGCTAATAACCACAGTAATCCTTGTAGTTTATTGTATCCAATCAACTTTGGAGCTCACAGGGGAATAGGCTTTTAAACTGTATGTTGAATGCTTCAAAAAGGAGGTCAATAACAGGTGGTTGTATTGAATTATTTCCCTTCTTTTGCAGAAAGACTCAGCATATTACTATGGCTATGTGTATTTCAGACAAGTTCGAGACAAATCATTAAAAAGAGGCTATTTCCAGAAGGTAATTTCAGTTCTTTTAGGAAAATATTAATTTGGAAATTACTTTTCAGTGACTGCAGAGGAACAGGAAAACTGTCTTGCTCTCTAAAGTAGTTGTTAATTTATAATAAATTGGTCTAATTTTACATCAGCTATGCTATGTTCCAGGTCTGCTGTCAGAAGAGATAGTTTTGTGTCTGTGTTTAAAAACAAGAAGTTTAAGTTTTGGGGGTTGTTTGCAGTTTGCCTGCAGTCAGATATGTGGTTGGCTTGCATGTGTGAGAGAAGTCCCACTTGGTGTTGTCTGAGGGTAACAGGTGCAGTAGAACTGAGGGCAAGTGTTGACTTGAAATTCTGTTTTGTTACTCTTTATTCCAGTCACTGGTCCTCATCAGCAAGCTGCCTTATGTCCATCTCTTTCGTACCATGCTTAAGCAAATAGCACCAGAATATTTTGAAAAAAGTGAAGCTTTCCTGGAAGCAGGTAGTGGTCCTGTAATGTTGAGCTCTTACACTATCACATACATCTTCTGGAGAAATAAACAGCACTGTCATGTTCTAGTTTGTGGTTTTGTCTTCTTGCAGGGTAGAGGGTTGAAAATTAGGAAACTGGCTTGACTTCTAGATCATTGAACAGAGCTAATTGAATTCTGGATCTTCCCTGGGAGAGCTGGAGGTCCCTCCTGAAACACATCTAGGCTTGTGTGTGTTTCAGGACCAGCTGTTGAGCACAGGGGGCTGATGGCAATCCTTACTTTGTACTCTTCACCACCCAAGTCTTTTTTGGCAGTCTGACAACTTTTGCTAAGAACTGTACAAATGTCATCTTGCTTGAGGTTTGGTTTTGTGTGTGTGTGTGGTTTGTTTGTTTTTTGACCAAATGGAAAAAGTGACAGAGCAGCACTGGTAACAGGTGCCTCAGCCTTGAGCTGGAGAAAGACAAATAGAAAAGTTATTTGCTCTTTGCCTGGCAGAGCTGTTTTGTGTACTGTATCTGTCCCATACAACTTTCATGTTTTTGTGTTTTCACTGAGCAACAATTTGTGTAAACCGTGAAAGAATTGTGTTTTTCAATCACCTGTTTTCTTGAGAGGTTGTATTATGAGCAAAATAAGCTCTGGAGAAACTATGAGAATTATGTATTATATTCATAATGGTTTACAAGAAAATGCTGGAAAGCCTTCTAGGCAAGCTAAAAACCAGCTTTTTCCTTAATTCCCGGTGTTTATTGGTTCTGCAGTAGCCAATATACATAAATGAAGGTGTTCTTTTCAAATTTTTTAATAAGTACTTCCATGATTTCTCAGATAACATTTCTTCAATTAATTTTAAGTCTTGTTGCTACAAAAAATGGAAGACCGGAGTACACTGTGTTCTTGAAATGGAAATCTTTTTCGTTCTAATGGAATAATACATAATGTCTAAAAGGCTGTAAAACTTTGGTGTGATTGAGAGACAAGTAGGACTGGTGTGGATTATTAGCACTAATTTAAAGTTGCAGTGTGCACAAAGGTGACTCTGTGATCAAGGTTTATAGCTTGCAGAAACTCTGGTATTTTTCTTTCAGTTTGTAGTGACATTGATCGCTGGCCACCACCAGTTCCAGGGAAAGTTCTGCAGTTGCCTCTTATGGGTATTATAATGAAGGTAAGGACTCCTGAAATTGTTCTTCTCTGAGGGTGCTTTCCCCACCTTTCACCTTTCCACAGTTCCTCACTGCTTTGTGCCTTGTTTTCATTGTCCTGTTCTTCCAAACAGGAGTAGATGTTTACAGCACTCAGAGTGAAGGTCTGGGAGATCTTGATTAGGTGCTTTAATTGAGGGGAGGATCTTTATAGTGCTTAGGTTAATATTTAATTTTAGTAGTTACTTAAAAATTATGTTTCAATACAACTACTAGTTGTAGTCTCTGTATTATCCTTCTGGAATTTGCATTCTAGGAGACTTTAGTGCTAATTGTATTTGTCAAATCAAACATAAAGTAGCACTTGAAAATAGTGAGAGTTAAATTCCAGTTAAGCAAATTGAATAGATTAATGAAAATCATCCTCATTCCTGAAAGTTGACAAGTAAAAATATTTTTTGTCCCACACACCAGAAATAATTGCTTGTGCAGTTTATATTTTTTAATGGCAGTGAAATATGTGTGAAGAAAGCTATTAAAGAAGTTGTATCTAGTGCATAGTGAAGAACTGTTGAGTTTAAACAGTGGTTAAGAACTAGGCCTCTGGGAGTTGTATTAATTTCATAATCCATATGAAATGCAATTAAATGGGTTTGATTAAGTTGGAGGTTACAGCCAGAAGTTCCTTCTCAGCAGATACTCTCAAGTTTATGGAAAAACATGTGTGCATCACCAGGGAGACAAGGAAGTTTCTGAAGCTATACTAACAGCAGAAATTTAGTGAAATGGTTCTGGATGGTGGGTGATGAGGAGTGTCAGATATGTCTTTTTTTGGGTATTGCCTGCATCAATAATTTTTAACCATGAGAACTGAAATTGCATTCCTAAACTGAGTAAAGCCATAATTACTGTCCAGTGATATTGTCCCTGGTTTTTTATACTGCTTAAGCAGTTTTAAGTGTTGTGTGTAAATGACATCCATTTGTGCGTACCAGCTTCCATTATGATTAAATTTGTAGTACTCAAGACATACAGATGCAAACTGTGAGGCCAGAAAAGCACACTTATGTTCAGACTATTTGGATTCTAGCAAGTCTCACTTGCCAGAACATCTTGATGTTTTAGGAGAGAATTTTTTCTAAAAGTAATTCTGTACCATCTTAAACCCCCAAGACCTTATTTCAGATCATTCTTTCCAAAATTCAGAGGTATTTTTATTGAAATTACAGTAACAGCTTTGACTTACTTTACCAATAGTCTCTTTTTAAACTGGAGTATTTATTTTCATGTTCTATTATTCAATTTGCAATTGGAAATTCTGTAGGTGGAAGTTCTGTAGAATAAATAAGCATCGTGCTGTAGTATATCCTCTCAAAGTATTGAGATTGTCTCTAAGTCAGCATTTTTAAATGTCTGCTGGATTCAATACAAGGGAAAATAAATCTTTCTTTTTCTTTCCAAGTTGCGGATTCCAACATATCGTGACAAGCCGGGAACAACACCGATAGTACAGAATATGCACCAGGTAGTGATTAGTACTGATATTGTATATAGCCCCAGACAAAGCTAGAGATCTGCTTTCATTCTTTAAACTTGTTAGTTAGAAAAGATTGGTAGCAAATCATCATATACAATGAGAATAATGAAATCCACGATATTTAAAACTTAAATGGAGTAGTCCAGATCTGGATTCTTCATAGAAAGTATATTCCAACCCCGTTGTCCTGAGCAGGGAGAGATATCCAGGTCCTGGAAGAAGATAGTTGGCTGACAAAATTACTGACCTAAACATCCTTTTAATGTTTGGATAGTTTGGGTTTTTTTGAGGATGAATCCAGAATTGAAAGTCTTTAGCCATAGAAGATGTTTATAAAACCAATCTGTCTGTGTCTTCATGTGCAGTTGTTCAAAACAGCTTCAGTATTTTATATATTTTCTGGGCTGAAAGCCACGTGCCTGTAAGTGGAGGGGGTGTGTGTGTCTTGGGGGATGTCTTGCTCATATAACACAACGGTAGTTGTGGAGATAATCTACTATATACTACAGCAGTACATAAATAGACTGTATCCTGTCTACTGTCTGTAAGCATTTAAGGGAAACCATTTCATTTAATACCTAGGTGTTCTGATGACTAAAAACCAAGCATTGCGATGTCTTTTAGGCAGATGCTCAGATCTCCATGGCTTTACCGACTGTTCATGAAGTAGATCTTTTCAGGTAGGAGTTTGGATTGATTAAATCCTAGCTGTGAACTCCCACGTGTTTTTGATTTATGGCAGTTCCTTAACACATCTTGTGGCTCGTAAGCTAACATTTATCAGTGTTGGTTTTAATATTTTTTTTCTGTAAAGTTTGCCAAAACACAGTTTTGACAATATACAGGCTGAAACTGCAATAAATAAGCAAGTTCATTAAATGTTCCATTTTACAAGAGTGTGTTATGTTTTTCAAATTGCCATTAAAATACTACCACAGACTTCTTTTTTATGCCTTTATTAACCAGAAGGAATACATCTTTTATGATGTCAAATGTATTAAAATACCTCAATCTGTTTTTAGGTGTTTCTGTCCGGTGTTCTTCCACATTCAGATGCTTTGGGAGCTGGTGCTGCTGGGAGAACCACTTGTTGTGATGGCACCATCACCAGCAGAATCTTCAGAAACTGTGTTGGCCCTTGTTAGGTAAATGTAGTAGAGCTTTGTAACTATGGCTAAGGGAGTCGGTGTAAGATTCCAGCTGAGTGAACCTTCATTTGATCTGAGTGTGATAAAGCATTACAGATTTTAGATTTGCTTGTGTCTTTGATGAAAGTTTTCACTGAGTACATAAACCAAGCTCGTCCTTCTTGTACCTTACAGCTGTATTTCACCACTGAAGTACTGCAGTGATTTTAGGCCATACTTCACCATCCACGACAGTGAATTCAAAGAATACACAACTCGCACACAAGCCCCGTAAGTAAAGCAAATGCTCTGGAGAAAATGTCGCTCAAAGCTCAAACTCATAACCATAAATTTGTATTAAAATACTGTTTAACTATTCTGGATTTCTATAATTAGAGAATTAGGTTTAGACTACTTTCATTTTTTTGGTGAGATTATCATGCAGAGTGCAGTAATTAGCTGATTTAAGTTTCTATTCCAGTTAGCTAAGACAAAGAAGTTGGGAAACAATGCCATAATTAAACTAGTCTTGAGTTTCATAGGATACTTCTCTACTGAATAAGTCAAACTGCAAGTATGAACCCAAGAAAAGTTCTTGCTTTTCTATGAGGGTTTGTCTGTGCAACACCAGCTCCAGAGTAGCTCCTTGGGAAATTTTGCTCTAGCCATTTTAATTTTTAATTAACTGCAAAACAAAGTGACTTGAAAATTCAACATCCATACAGCTATTTTGTAAGGCTAAGTCAGTTGTGTCCTAGTTGAGACAATTTAAAAATCAAGTATCTCTTTACTAAATTTCTTAGGTTATTAATATAAACAACTCAGAAATTAATTTTTTAAGAGTGTGAATGTCCAGAACCAGTGATGTTTGAAACTGCTTTAAGGACACATTTTTTTCTCCCTTTATTTTTTTTAATCCTCCTCTTATTCTGAGAGCATAAGCCTCCAGTATTTCTTAATATGTTGTTTAAATGCAGCTTCATTTGGGAATGGAGTGCATTTGTTAGATTCACTGGTCTTTTAATAGATAAGTTTCTTCTAATGTCAGAACAGGCAGAGGTTGTTGATTTGGATTTTTTGTTTGCTTTGTTGGTTTTTTTTTTGTTTTTTCCTCTCAACGGGTGTATTGCCAGAGATAGAGCAGTGGAGAAACACATAAACATAGACAATATGTTTTAGATTGTGTTCCATGGGAATGGTTATGCAGTATGTAATTTAGTTTCTAAAATAACTCCAGGAAGAATTTGGTTAAACTTTAGTAACCTGTGTTTCAAAATTCCATCCACTCTTCTATAGCAAAATAGAAAGGTTGGTCACTGCAGGGATTGGTATTTGAAATACAGATGAAATTTTCCTTACTTTCTTATGGAAAACAAAAAGATGGAAAGATTGGAAATAGGTTTTTAAAACTATGGCTCTAAGAAGGTGAAGAATCCAAATGATGCCAGTTCTGTGTATTTTATTATCTTAATAATAGAGGGGAGCAGGAAAACTTATGGATAGGTTACAGAAAGTGTTAAACTTTGGGATTTCTAAGACCAGTCTAACAAAATGATGATAAACTATTTTTAAGATGGCAGTTTTGGTGAGACTTACTGCTGTATTCCTTGGCTGATGTTTGACTGTAAATGGATGGCAACCACTATATCGAAAAACATGTTCATACCTCATCATATCAGTGCTATAAATCCCAAATTTGCAGGCCTACAGCACTGTGCTCTTACTGCCTCTTGTTCCCTGTGTGCCCCTGTTCACCCCCAAGCCAGATGCCAAGCACAGAGCAGGCAGAAAAATCTGCCTGGTGTGACCTGGGGCACAGTGCTCTTAAGTGCTTGTGCTGCACCACTTGATAACTGCTGCTTAAAGCAAGTGGGATATTAAGTGTCTCATTTTCTTAATGACATGCACATTCAAGTACTGAGAGTTTGTTATCATCAAACCTTGAATAGTAGCAATTTGTCTTTCAAATATGGGTCAGATTCCTGCTCATAAAAAAAACGAACAAAAAACCAACACATTGCAAAACCCTAATAACAGATAATGTGCTGTTCTCGCCATTGCAAGCAGAATTTAGCCAAGTCCAAGCAGATGATGGCATTTTTATTCTGTTCAACAGCAATTGTTGTTGTTTGGACTTTTAGATACTTGTCTTACTTCCTAAAACAGTGAAACTTTGATAAGCATTTGTGCTCTTATGTGCAATTTAAAATGTAACTCTTAAATACCAAAGGAAAATAATTTCAAGTTAAGAATTTAAGTTGGCCTTTTCTGTTTTTTAAGGCTGAAGCTCCTGCTGTCATATTTTAAACATTGTCATTACTTTTCTAGGCCATCTGTCATTCTGGGGGTGACAAATCCCTTTTTTGCTAAAACACTTCAGCACTGGCCTCACATTATCCGAATTGGCGACATCAAACTTCCAGGTAAAATAAAAATATTTTCTACAATCCTGTGCAAAGGGCTCTAATTATTTATTTACAAATATATGTAATTATGTTCCATTTATTTCATTTAATGCTAACTAAATTTTCACGGATGTAAATCTGTCAAGTGTAATTAGAATCTTGAGTGCTCTATGTCTTTTCAAATCTAGTATCTTAAATGCAAAAGATGGTAATACTCATTTGTAATAATGTTCTACCTTTCACAGAATCCTGAATGTGTATCTCTACCAATAAGGTATTAAAATGAGACATAATATATTACTGATGTTAATTTTAGTGTGAGTAGAATATAATAAATCACTCACAGCCAACACAGAATATAAGACCCATGTGAAAGCTATGTTTGAATGTTACAGTAATCTAAAAAGTTGTTGACAATATTTTGATAATATATTTCTAATCTGGCAGTATTCCAGTAATTATTAATTGTCCAGTCTGGATGATTTTCTTATACAAATGAATAGAAGTTTCATTTAATATTTGGATAACCTGTCAATTGCCACCACTCTTAACTATTGTATAAAATTCCTGAATGTAGCTGTTTGCTGCTACATGTTCACTATGCTGTTCTGACAGTGGAAATGCATCAATATGCAATTAAGATAAAACACCATAAAATTAATTTTTGTAGAAGAAGTTAATTTTAACTTCTGAGTACACTGAATTAATTAAGGATTGCATACTGTGTTCAATATAAGTAGGCAAGGTTTTGTTTAACTTTAAAATACCATGTCTGTCTATGGTCAAAATACCTGTGGGGGCTTAGGGTAGTGTGGGGAAGAGTTACTTTGCTGTGTAGCTAATGTTTGGAAAGTAGAATCTTAATTAAATCTGCAAATCCATTTAAACAGGTGGCCTTCAAATCTGATATACAGTTTCAAGTATGAAATTCTAGTTTTGGTGTAGCTAAGAGAAATGCTTAGTCAGGAAGTCCTAGAGATGTATCTGTCTGACCTGTCTTTAAAAATTTATATTTTATTTCTTTAGGAACAAAGAAGAGTTCTGATTATTTTTTGTTGTTTTTTTTTTTCTTTGTTTTCCCCCCAGTCTGCACTTCCAAGAGCAGTTTAAATGTTACTGTTTCTAAAGTTGAGCATCCAGATAGATTTAGGAGGAAGGTTCTGATGAGGCTGCAAGACTGTGAACAGGGTTCAGGGTCTTCTGATCGGAGCAGAATAATTCGGCAGAACAAAAGCCTTTAGTATGGCCTGTGACAAAGGAGACTTCAATTCATTTTCTTACAACACTTAATCCATGGCTACTATTTTATTTTCTTCTATACAAATTTTAATTATGCCAAGGTAAAGATTTGTTCCCAGAAGCATTTGCACTAAGGAGAACAAGGGGAAATTGAATAAAAATAAGAAATTAAGAAAATAATTATTCTCTGTTATATATCTGCATGTTAATTGGCTGCTTGGATTCAGAAGGTCATCCTTTGGCTGGTTTTGTTTGTGGGGTTTTTTTGGTTCACTGTTTGCTTTTTTGGGTTTTTGTTGGTTTTCAGGTTTTTTGTTTTTTTTTTTTTTAACAAGGAATGGTTATGTGAAATTAAATGTCTATTTGCTGTTATTCATGTGTTTGCTGGGTGTTTCTGGATATATACTTGGATTCTTGTCAGTGTTTCTAATGTTTCTTAAAATATTAGATAGCCTTCAAGTAAGGTGGCTTTATGTGTTTTGGCAGGTGAAGTTCCAAAGCAGGTGAAAGTGAAAAAACTGAAGAACCTAAAAACTTTGGACTCCAAACCTGGTAATAACTTGAGAGTTAAATTGCCAGTGTTTTCATTTTAAAAAGTGTACCTCATTTTTCCTTTGGCTATATGCTGCTTTTTTTCTTTAGGTGTTTATACCTCTTACAAGCCATACTTGAACAAAGATGAAGAAATTGTTAAGCAGTTGCAAAAGGTAATGGTGTAGATCACTTCTTAATGGCAACTGGTTTGTGTATTTTGTGTACTGTGGTACAGTGGTTTCATATAAGGCTGCACTTACTGTAATTGAAATGAAACTGGATTCTGGTTCCTTTCCCCAGTTCATAACAAAATAGATATATATACACCCTCATTATAGAAGGGCAGCTTCAATAACTATATGAATAGCGGACCTCAATAAGTTAGCTTAATTATTTAGAAAAATAAAGGTATTTTTCTTTCATCTGTTGAGGTTTTCCATCCTCTGCCACCCCTGCTCTGGTCTCTTTGGTCTAAAAGCCTCACACATAAGGTGTGTAAGAATCAGAGCTTCCAGATTTTAACTGATTTGCAAACACTTCTTTATAGAAACGTTTCTTTCCTTGAGTTTCTTCACATGAAAATAAAAAAAAACAGTAATTGCAAAGACAAAATGTCTGTGCAAAAGAAATTGATGCTATTGCTTTCCTTCCCCGGTTGAGGGTAGGAAGTGCTGTGTGTGGGCATATGGCAAATGAATACAGATTCATAATAAATATTCATAAAAAGTAAACCCACCACAACTACCTACATACTTTGGAGTAACAGACTGACTGTGATTTGTTGTTTTGGGTTTTTTTAAGGGAGTACAACAGAAACGTCCTACAGAAGCACAGAGTGTGATACTTCGGCGGTATTTCTTGGAATTGACGGAAAGTTTCATTATTCCTTTAGTGAGTTCTTAGAGTAATGGGGTTTTTACATAAGTAATAAGGAGTAGTTTTTCTGGAGTTACCCTAAGTCCAGTAGCTCTCCAATGGAATCAAGCCTGGGTCCAGCACGAGGCACAGCTGCCTCCTGCTGTCACACCTGACACTTGGCAGTGGCCCCACTCCCTGTGCCTTGGGCACCTTGGGGCTCTGGCCATGCCTGTGCCAAGCCTTGCTAGACCAGAGACAGCCACAGCTCAGTCTTCTGTGAGTGAGTTCTAACTCTGATGTTTGGGTAAGGGACTCAGAAAATCTCTTCCAAACACTTGATACAAAGCCTGGTTACTGTTTGGAATCACCCACGATACGAAGGTACCTGTGGACTGTTTCCAAGAAGAAATTTAAGTAGCTTAAGTTCAGGATGTAGATAATCTATGTTTTCGTCTGTTTCCTGTCCTTTTTTCCCTCGTGTCCTCCTTGACCTTTACTGGCTCAAAGTTCTGGAGTTGGGAAATAAAGTCTATATTAGATAAGCTCCTTCTTGTTTTCTCATGTGGTAAATACGCACAACCCCACCCTGTACTAACACTGGGAAGAGAAAATGCTGTGGTCACAAGCAAAAAGTAAACACACATGTGGACTGTCTATCTCTAATACTGGTTATGCAAACAACCTTTCCTTTTCCTTTCCCCAGGAACGTTACGTGGCAAGCTTAATGCCTTTGCAGAAATGCATATCACCCTGGAAGGTAAGGAAATATAATTTGAATGAGCTGGAAATTGGTAATTAGAGAAATTAAGGTCTGCTAATTTTTTTTTCCTGTCCATAGAGTCCACCACAGCTGAGGCAGTTTAGCCAAGAGGACTTCATGAAGACATTGGAAAAAGCAGGACCACAGCTCACCTCAGGTTTAAAGGGAGATTGGATAGGACTTTACAGGTAATTTCTTTCATCAACATACAAATTATATCAATTAAAACAAATCTGTAATATTAATGCTGGTTTTTCCTGAGGAAACTTACAATCAGGATTGATTTGAGTAAGACTTTCTTTGAGAATATATACTTTAATAGAAATTTATAGGGCTAAGCATACTTTACTTGCTTAAATCTCTTTTTTGCTAACATTACAGGTTTATGTAGATCAGTGTTATTTGTGGTTTTATTTCTGGTTCTAGCTTGATTCCTCCTTCCAATCAAACACAAAGATAAAAATTAGGCTATTTCAAACTGAGCCTTGATCTCTTTTTTCCTAAAATTCCCTAATCTTTTTTGTGTTTCAGGCACATATTCTTTACATTCTTTTCTCAATCCTGGTCTTAATTACTAGAATTAATGTTAATCTCTATATACTAATTCTAATACACTTCAGAATATTACATATTTTTGAAACTATATAGAGAAAAGGTTCTAATATCTTACTCAATCTCAAATATAATTACATTCGATGATGTAGAAAACACTGTTTCCACAGTGTATTTTCCAAAGAAAAATACATTTTATATTTTGTTTTACCAGGCATTTTTTGAAATCGCCAAACTTTGATGGTTGGTTTAGGAGCCGGCAGAAGGAAATGACACAGAAGTTAGAGGCCCTTCATTTAGAAGCACTCTGTAATGAGGTTAGAAAAATGTGTGTTTATAATTCTATTTGTCATCTTGTAATAAAAATACATTCTCCCACAAGTCAGTTTTACTTCTGTTTTCATAGGTTGAACATTACATTGTTGACAGTTTTGTGAATCCTGATCTAGCAAAACATGATTTTGTTAAACAAGTACAAGCTAGAACTGACACAGCAAGAGAACAATATGAAATACAATTCACTTGTCAAAACAACTGTTACATTTTGTAAAACCTATTTTTAGTAATTTCTGGTTTGTTGTGCATTTTAAAATAAAGTACACACACCCACCCCCCTGCCAAATAAAGCTTTTTCCCCTCTTACTTGACAATATTATTCTATTCAGTTTCCCTTGGCATCCTTGACAACACATTTTCAGTTACAATATAGTTTGTAGCTTTAAAAGTAAAAATTCAGCAAATTTGACATTCTAATTGACAGCTAATTAGATATATTTAGCAAATAAGCCTACAACTGATGCATAGTAATGGAAAGCTTAGAAATGAAATCTGTTTATATGTAACAAAATGCCAGATAACTATTCTGATGTTGTAAGATCCATTCCTTAATTAAAAAGTGGGTATCAATGTAACTGATAGAGAAAGGAGTTTGCAAGAGAAGAAGATGCTGTACAGCCAGAGAGGGAATAGGAAGAACAAAAACAAAGTAAGGCAACACTACAGCTTTAAAGCAAAGAAACAAATTTGCTCTATTTCTCAAAAGCCATTTATTTTTATCCCTTGCCTTGTCAATTCCCAAACACTAAAAATGTAGCAAATCCGAACAGATTATTCAAATAGAGCAGACCAGATAATTTGCAGGTCAATTATACAACTTAGCCTCTATCCAACTGTATTTGATGTCAACCTAATCAAAGAATAGGAAGTGTGTTACACATTTGTTACTGATTTTGCTCCTTTATTGTTTTTTCTTTTGACCCACAAAATAAATATTTCTTTGTACATGAAGAAATGTCTTTCATAGGTGAGTTGTAAGGGGGTAGGGGAGCAGAACTTCCATAAAAAAATTCACTTGTTTGTATCTTACTAGTTATCAACTGTGATCTCCTTTAATGCCCTAGAAACAGTAAGCACTGCCCTGAACTACTTTAATACTTCATTGTGCTGGCAGTTCTGATTTGGTAATCATTCACTGCCATTTTGCATTGTAGATGCTCTTTCTCAAACTGATCCTGTTTGGCAGGATTTTTTTTCCCCCCTTTTAATTTATTTGTATTGTGTTTGTGTGCAAGTTTGCTGTTATGTGAAGTACTGGGCAAACATGCAAATAAAGCAGATTTTGTAGTTCGCAGTAAAGACAGTACATGACTAAGATTAGCGAATAGCATAGGAATAAGGAAAACACCTATTCTGGACATTATGTATAGATTAAGATCTCTTTTGAGAATTACATATGTAACCATAAATAATTCAGTGCCTAATTTTTTATTTTAGAACTTGGTTTTCTGGAGTCAGAAGCATACTGAGGTAGAAACGGTGGATCTTGTCTTAAAGTTAAAAAATAAACTGGTAAGTAACTGAATTAAACATGACTTAGCTATGAAAAAGCATTATATAGTTGGTTTTGCAAATACATAAATGAAAATATTCATCTTTGTCTAGGTAGTTTAAAGATTCAGTCATTCATTCAGGCTTTAAAAACAAAACCAGCCATGTCGATTTCAACCATGCCTGAAAAGTTATTTGGATTCCCAATATCACCTGGCCATGCTGGAAGCATTGTGTTGCTGGGTTTTTTTAAATTAGTTGGAACTCTGTGACTGATATGAATCCCCAGAGAAGAAGAAAACCAAATTTTATTATTTCTGAAAGTCCAAATCAGTGTTGTTCTCACTGTTGTTTGGTTGCTAAGGAAACCTGCTGTTGTCCAAATTCATATTCAGCAAATGAGGAATTCATTTTCCAATTTTTCTAATACATGACTTTGATATTTCTTAAGGTAACTTTGCATTTTTAGTACAAATCTTGTGTTCTGGTACCTTTGCAGTTGCAGGCAGACAGAGAACATCTTCCTGTGAAAACTGACACGCTGAAAAAGCTGCAGACACACATCAATGATATTATACTGGCACTGCCAGATGACTTACAGGACATCTTGCTCAAAACTGGCACAACATGATTTCTGCTGGGCTTTTTTGGTGCCAAAAACCAGAAGGCAAGTAGTCTCACAGAAGACAGTGGCTAACCAAGTTTGGAACACAGCTCTAAACCAGTACATTAACACTACAAATGGACTGTACTAATAGTATAGCCCACTGTATAATTTTCTGTTTTTTCCACTCAATACCAATGCAACTAAAGGGATTCTTGTGTCTAATACTATTTGAAATAAGTGCTCTTAAAGAATAATCTGTGGGCATATGAAGCTGGGCCACAGTATAGGACAACAGTGCAGTGCTGGCATTGCAGAATGTTTTCCAATTGGTGCTGCTATACCCAGTCCTTCTCAGGGGTAGGCAATATTGATCCTTTACTGTCCTGTTGATATCGTATCTGATTGTTTTACTTTCTTTTTTACTTACAGTTTTTACCTAGTGGTAAGTCCAACTGACATATTGGTGATTTGGCCAGAATGCCTTGTAACTGAGGCATGTTACTGGTAAATCACAGCTTTTAAAACTGTTTCAGGAACAACTTAAATGATCAGATCCATTCTTAACTTTTTTCATTTCTCCTTCTTACCATCTTTCCAAAGTGATACTGATTTAGCATCTTTAAAGAAGAGAAGGCAGCTGACAAAAATTTCCGGAAAGGAAGTCTCTTCCACTCAGTGTCAGGGTGCTCTTACATGCCTTAAAGTAAATATATACTAATTTATGGTTTTAAACTGCTGACATCCAGGATTTCAACTGGATCACTCGTGTAAATGTAAGCATGCAGTATTCATCACAGGAACTAAACACTGTGGTGTTGCAATAGGGATTTTAAAATCGGTAATTTTGGTAGAATTAGCTGATACACAGTCTGTTTCAGTTGGAGATCATACCAGTCAGCTCCTGTTATCATTTTTTACTTTATTATTTTCGGCTTACCCAGTCAGGTTTTTGAGGAGGTGATGAGGCTGGAGAGAGAAAATTTTGGCTTCAGGTGAAAAAAGCCTCTGAACAGGTCAGACTGGCAAAAAGAGATTGTAGCATGAAATACTCTCAGTATGTGCATACAGCAGACATGCATAAGGACTAACTTCCTCTTGCATATTAAGCAACAAGAGTGGGATGTTTTGTCTTCTTGAACACGTTTCAGTGGTATATAACGATTCAGCTGCTCCACATGCAGTGTTGTACTTTGACCAGTTTCAAGTAGAGCAAACATAATGCTATAGTGCACACACAGCATATACTTCTATATGTCAAGTGGATCACAGTTATTAAAAAAACCAAACTACTCTGCTTTTAAGTGCTTGGATAGAATTTTTTAAATCTTATGCTGTAATCCTGCTATAAGAACATGCTTTTGTATAACGAGTATTTCATACCATCTTTCTAAAAATGTCTTATTTAGATATAAAGTGTCACAACAGTATTTTTATGAAAAAATGTATTTTAATACTGTTATGTTTTGTATACAATTACTCATGACCAGAAGTTTCATGTATCTATTATGTTACATAAACTATACCACTTCAGCATTAATTGCTAACTTGCAAATTGGTTTCATTTTTGCACAGCCTGTGGAAAGCATTTCTAATCCAGAAATTATTAAGTGGCCATTCATACTCTAAATTATCTTCACTATTTAATCTGTAGCACTGTGTCATTTCTTGGAACCACGTAAACTGGTAACAACTATGGTAACTAGCACATGACTGCAAATACGTATTTTTTTAAACAAAAATAAAGAGTTTGATTTTTTTTTTCCCTTTGGAAGTTATGTGACTTAGATGATGGGTGTGTTGGGTTTGTTTGGTGTTTCCCCTCTCCTGTGTAAGCAAAGCTGCTCAGCTTGCAAAGACTGCTGCTTGATGAAGCTGTACCCCTGAGCTGACCAGAAATGTGGTGGAGTGGTGTTGTAGTTTGATTATTCATCATGGTAAGAGCTGCAGGCTTCTCAGGAAAGCAAATAGCAGGGGCCTGGATTCTAAAGCCAAGTGTTTGTTAAATTGTACTCAAAGAACTGAAATAGTGAAAGGTATCTAGGATCCACCCAGGTGCACTCAGAATAGGCCAGTTTGAAGAGCCAGAGAGTAACAATCCTCAAGCACAGAAAAGCTTAACTTTCCTAGCCCCCAAAAAAAGAAGTGTAAGTACTGAATGCTGTGAACAGAGGATGGGTGAGTACTGGAAACCTAGAACTGGACTTCTTAGATTACAGTTTCCTGATAGTTTTATGGTTGATCTGGATCATATTAACATCTTAGGCATGAACTAGATTTCAAGTATAATTTATTTCTTTTATAAAAATACAACTTTCCATCTTAATTTACACCAGGTTTTGGGTTCAGAATAACATAATTTAGAATTAGAATAAGGTTTTCAACATGATACGTAAGAGCAGTTGTGGATGCCCCATGCCTGGAAGTGTTTAAGGTGGGGTTGGACAGGGCATTGAGTACCTAGTCTAGTGGAAGGTCCTTGTCTATGGCATGGGGGTGGAATAAGATGATCCAACCTGTCCCACCCAAAGCATTTTATGATTCTATGAAAAGAACAGCCTCAATTTTCTGGCTTAGTAGCCAGATGTTAGGATCTTGTTCAGGACTATTGTAATAAAGATCATTAACGATATTTATCTTTCCTAAAGGAGAAGTAAATACCTTGTATTTAGTAGAACATTGGCCCGAGCCTGGTTCAGTTTTACCCTGCTATTCTGTGCCCGTGTCCGGCGCTCCCTGCCCGGTACACCCAGCGTGGTTTGGTGCCACAGCTCGGGGCCTCTGGGGAGGGTCGGGGCGGGGTCCTGCTGTGACCGGGATGCTCAATAATTACTGTAGTAGTGGATATATATATACAATTAATAATAGTAATCTGTCACAGCGCTGCCTTTTGTTGGTTTATTTCGGTTTGTTTAGAGTGTGGGGGGGAGGGTTTCTTTTTTTCCTTTATTAAATGTCCTTGTCGCTGTTGGGGTGCTTTTGGAGCCTCTCCGAGCTCTGGTTCCACCAGTCTCCCCCTGCCTGCGGGCAGCGGCTGCAGTCGCCGTCGGGCGCGGCGGCTGCGAGCGGAGCGGTACCGGAGCTGCTGCCCGCCCCGCGGCCAGGGCGGGGCCCGTCGCAACCGGCGTGCCCCGCGCGACCCGGATGCTGCGCGCGGTATGGCGGGCGCGCCTGCCTACATCCCCCGTCGTGCCCCGCGGCGATGGCAAATGAGCGCGGGGCGCAGAGCTGCGCAGCGCATGCTGGGAGCCGTAGTCCCCGCCGCGCCGCGGCCGTGTGGCGGAGGGCGGTGCCGCGGCCGGGGGATGTGGCGAGCGTGACGTGATCGTGTCCGCGTTGGAGCCGGGGCGGCCGCGGCGAGCGTGACGTGGCAGAGACCGAGCGAGGTCCCCGGTCACAGAGCACCCGCCGCCGCTGCCGGGCTCGCCTCGCGCGCGGAAAGATCCGTGCGCGCACACCGGCCGGGCCGCGCTCCCTCCTGCCCTCCTTCCCTCAGCGCTCCCCCGCCGCCGCCCAGCGCCGCCGGAGCCGCCATGGGCCTCACCATCTCCTCGCTTTTCTCGCGCCTCTTCGGCAAGAAGCAGATGCGCATCCTTATGGGTGAGGGCCACCGCAGAGCCCGGACCGGCTGGGGCCGCGCAGCCGAGCCCCGCCGGAGGGGGAGGGGAGGCCGCGGTCCCGGCGGGGAATCGCCCCGTCCCGGGCTGCGGGGCGCGGACACCGCGCTGTGCCCGTCCCGTGGGCTGGGGGGGCGTTGGGAGAGCGGCGGCGAGGGGAGGCGCTGAGGATCGGGCTGCCTTTGCCCTCCCTTCCCTCCCGCCGTGTGCCCGTTCCCCTCCCCGCCGCTGCCCGGTGCCGCCGGTCCCGGCCAGGCCGAGCCCCGTTCCCGCAGCTGCGCCGGGCCGCGCGGAACAAAGATGGAGCTGCGGCCGGGCAGGGGCCGAGCGAGCCCCGGCCGTGCCCTCCTGGCCCGGCACTGCGGCTCCGCGAGCTGCGTGTGACAACGCCTGGTGTGTGCGGCACCGGGGCCGTCAGAACTGCCGTATAATGGCCGATTTCAGGCTGCTGTCGGCAGCTGTAGTGTCTCTATCCTGACTCGTGAAAGGGCGTTTCGCTATAGCCTCCGTGGGCATTAGTTTTATGCCTCGTGTACAAACCGATAAAACCCTCTAGGCAGCTCTTGCAGTGCTTGCTTAGTCTTACTGTCTCTCCCGATAATTATTTATTTTTAATATATATTTATTTTGAAATGATCTGTTCCCTTGATACGGACTGTGTAGGAGTTGAAGCCAGTGGCTCTTGAAGATTCTCACTTTCAGATTATAGTTCAAAAGGTCAAAGCCAGCACATACTGCATTGGTATTTCCTCCTCCGCTTCGAGTTGTTCCTGCCTTCTTCCACCCACCTACCCACCCCTGCAAGCTTTATGTACAAACAGTTCTTAGCCTCTAATTTTTTGTCAGATTCTGTTACCAAAGTGAATGGAATTTGGTTCATGGCCGTTGACTCAAGTAGCTTGTCCTAAGGAACTAGATGAAGTGCTCGTGTGGATATAGCCAGCAAGAGTGGGTTCTAACTGTGAAACTTCCTGGCACACACCCATCCTTAGTGCTGCCTGGATATGCACAGCAGACACGGTAGTGCAGCTTTTAAAAATTATAATCTTTCAGGTTGTCCATATATTTTGTGGTGGTGAAGTTTGTTATTGCATACGCAGTAATCTTTATTGTGTCTTAACTGCTTGAAATTAGAGACTCTCATCCATTTAAAAGTAATCCGAGTCATTTTAGTCTTCAAGACAACTTAGTACATGTGTTGGTTTCAAGGAGGTGATTTGGTTGTCTCCCTAACAGCCAGACTCTTCATATGACTCTTAATGAATGAAGTCAAGTCTTCAAGTGAGCTTGACTGCAGGATGTAGGATGACACAGAATCTGTGGTATTTGTAGTTTTGTTACTTTTTGCAAAGTACTGAAAACAGGAAAGTGATGTCATGCAGATCTAAGCTGTTTGCAAGGCTCTTGGTAGGAAATGAGGTTGAATTTAAGTTAGAGATGTCTTTGGAAGGTGCATTTTCTAGCAGTTGTTTCAAATTATTTTATTTTTGTATTTATTAATTTTTTAAGGCCTTGTATTAAAATACAGGGCCGGATCAGGGCACAGGACAACACTGAATTTATTAGGTAGTATAGGAGAGTAGAACTTGGGGTATATTGTGGTGCGAGTCTGTTACAGGACATAGACTGAATGTTTAGAAGCAGAATGTTACACTGAGTATGACATAATTTGTGTACAATTGTAACACTAAAACTATTCTCTTCATAGCATTCTACATCATATATCTGCACTTTGAGGAGAGATGTGTGGGTGAATACTCGGATAGAACTAAAACTTTTCCTCAAGATTATAATGTTCAATGTATGGTTTGAAAATGAGGCTGTACCAGACCAGTCGTTTAAGTTTCCATATGTAGAACACCAATTAAGAAGTATATTTATGGGGTAGAGTACTTAGGGGAAAAATATTATGTGAGTTGATATCAACAGACAATTAATTTATAATTCGAACTTCCTTTGCACAGCTTTCTTCTGTTTCTGCAGACTTGAAGATAAATTAGAATTAATTTAGCTCCTTAAACAGACTTTGTGTTATTGAGTTTTGCAGAACTTGAATATTTCTCATCAGGGACCATTACCAACAGCACTCACTTATTTTTTATGTTCTCAAATTCCATTTATGATATGAAATGGATATTTAATGTTATACTGTTACTGAAACATCATTTAAAAAAATACACTAGTATAAGTAAGTATTTTTCAAAAATATTCACTGTTTGGAAGAAATGCTGTAAAGAAGATTCATGCATTTTCTTCATAAATTGGCATAACATGAGGGAAAACAAAAGACTGTGGGGTAGGGCTGAATGTCTGAAAATCAGATTCAGCAACTGGGGCATTGAGAGTAGAAACACAGAATCCTAACCCTACATGTACCTATCTGTGAAACTCTTCACTGATGGTGTTTTGTCCTTGGAAAAAAAAAACATACCCATTCATGATGCACCTTTCAGTATCATAATTTAGTGTTCTGTGACTTGGTGTAGTTGTGCAAGTGTTAACTGATAGAGTAACTGCTCAGGAGTTTCTAATAGAAAGGTATTATTAAATACATTGGGTGGAAAATGTCAGTATTCTTTGGAAATTGTGTCACTGCAACAGATCATAATAATTTAGCTGGTTTTTATTTGGGCAGGTGTTGTTTTAGACAACTGCTGGTTTGCATGCTGTTGGCTTTCTATAGTTTTTATGAAGTTTTGTGCTGTGATAAGAGTGGCAGCTTGATATTCAGCCACCAGTGATCAGAGTAGGAAGTTGGTTAATGAAGGATGTGATGTGCTCAGGGATGATGTACCTAGGGACAAGTGAACGAGAAGCTTGAGATTTAGAACAACAACTGACAGGCTGTGAATAAAACACTTTTTAAGAGGAGTAAAGGGCTAAGAACCACAGTGCCTGAAAGCATTGTAGATTTTTTTTTTCTCCAGCTAGAGGATGTTTGATTCAGTTTAAAGGTGAATGGTTGCAAGTACAGGTCTGTACTTCCCATTTGTGCTTTATAGTAATCTTGGTGCTTTGCAATACAATTGCTTAATGTTATACCCTTCATCAAGTCTCTTACACCTTGGTCATGACAATGGTCAGTAAGGCAGTAGAATCAGTGAAAATATAGAATTGGGAATTTACTTTGTTTGGAGATTTAAGATTTGACTTTTAGTCTTGGTAAAGTTCATGTTGTGGCAGTAGCTCATAGGTTTACGTTTAGCGTTCCAGTTCAAATGTAAACATATTTATTCTTGGATTACTAAAAGCAGTAGTTACACTTCCTACTAGCTCAAAAGATTAAATGTGATTTAGTACTCTGAAATTTTTTAAAGGGTGGTAAATTACAAATTGGAGTAAGAAATATGAAAGGAGGCTATGTTTTTCATGACTTGCTTCTTTAGGCTTCATAACATATGCAGTTTGGGCAGAAGAGGAGGTTTTTGCAAAGAGGGTCACAGGGATTTGCATAAGGTCCTTCCCTCAGTTAAGTGTGAAGTCAGAAGAAGAAAACATGTGCCCATAACCCTGTAACTCAGCCTGCCTCGGTGCAAAGTCCAACAGCTTAATGAAGAGTTGTGGCTAAGAGTGGATTAAAGCAAAGTCTGGGCTTTGTGTTTACATAGGCACTGTAGCCTTCTACCAGCACCACTGAGGTGCACAAGGGTAGAGTGGGTAACTGGGGCAATATTTTCATAATATAGCAAGTAGTTTAAAATTCTTGCCTAGTTTGTAATTTCTTAACTCTAAGTCATGTCTTCAAATGGATCTTGATACTCTGTGTACATTCTTTGGAATAAGATTAGCCTTTTTCTTTGTCTTTATCTGTGTTTTTAGTATAAACCTCAAATACACTTGAGCGGTTTGTGTAGACAATGGCATCTTTTCTTACATTGGTAATTTTAACAGGACTTGTCAGTGTTTGTTGTATTGATAACAGAGTATTTTTTTTGGTGGGGAGCAATAAGAGAAGAGTTTTGAGTAGTAGTTGTAACTCTTAATTGGTTCACTAAATTATCTTATTGTTGATTTACTGGAAAAAAACCCTATCATATCATGTTCAGGCATTATATGTACTTATGAAGGTCTGCATGTCCTACAAGTGCTTACTTGAGGTTGGACTGTGTGAAAATAGTGTTGGGCTTCAAGCATTGTGCTGTTAAAAACATTGGTTTTCAACATAGGTGGAGTATTTGAGGGTTTTGAAGTCAACTTAGAGGGTTTTGTAAGGTGACCTGACACTTAACTGGCGTGGGGAAAATTGTGGCATTTACAAGTTTCATGACTTGCAAGTTCTTGTGTAATTTCTGCTGCACCATGACTTTTTTTGTTCATGTTTGTGTGTGGTTCTGAAGGAGACCAACACTTAAACAATAGCAAACTCAAACCCCTTTCATTTCATTTGGAGCATTTTGAGAGTCAATGAGCTTTCATTTTGATGGTAGATTTCCACCCCAGTCCCTTTCTTTCATGCTGTCATGACATTAAGAATTAAAACAACTTTTTTTTTTTTTTTTTTTTTTTTTTAACATGCAATGACATTACCAGAGAAACTGCATTGGTATGTTTAGTCCTGTGCACACTATTAGAATATAGGACAATTATAGATAGAGTTTTTAAAATTAGTTTGCTGCAACAGCAGTTTGTGTTTTGAGAAAAAGGAGGTTTTTCAAGAGTTTGGCTTCATTCAGAATGAGCAGGTAATTTTGAATCCCCTTTTTTTTTTGTGATGCTAAGGAAACAGTTGTATTATTAATAGGCAAGTCACCAAACCACTTAAAGCTTAATATATTGCAGTTGCAAAGTAGGAAGTTAACTCAGAATGCTAAATAATGTGTGTTATCCTTATAAACTGAGGCTAGCATTTGGTTTCTTGCAAAAGCATTAATTAATTCTTTTGATGGGAGGTATTTTTGTTTGAGTGAATGTTACTGACAAAAGAGACAATTTGTGCTGTTGTGTTTAGTACCTGCTGTTTGTGGAGGTGCTTGTGTGCGAGGTACTGGGTTCTAAATTAAAGAATTCTATTTTGAGTTACATTATGCGTTCTAAAATGCTTAACAATAAACAGTTGCATGAACAGTTTTAGTAAACTACAGTGTATGCTTTGGTGATAGGTTTAAAAAATGTTGTTTAGGCTTTGTTTTATTTTATTTCTGAGGTGTCCCATATTTACCACATAGCTTACATTGAAAAACAGCAAGCTTAAGTTTTGTTTTAGAAACAGAACAACAAATTTAAATGCAGAAGGTCTTCTGTAATGACCAACAGTCATTAGGAGGATACTCCTGTGGAAACATTCTAGTGGCTCTTACTATATGGAAATGATATTCTGAAGAATACCTACAGCCCTTATGGTATATGTGGAGGGATGATAAGAGCTGCCTGATGTTTGTGGTTTTTTCAGTGCTAAAGAAATATTTTATCAAAGGGAGGAGGAGCTGGAATAAGGGACAAGAAGTGTCTTTCATGTATAGTGCCAGCTTGCATTGGTCCACATTTGCCAGAGGTTGAGTAAGGGAGGCTTTCCCCAGCTTAGTGAAGTAACAGATGTGTGATCAGTTACAAACTGTGTGCTGCTTGTAGATTGTTGCTAGGCTTTAAAAATCTTCCTGATTTACATAGAAGAAACTTTCAATGTGAATGATAAAGCTTAATTAACACAAATACGGAGGAAGATTACTTGAAACTTGTGAGCCTGTAGTTTGTGAATGGAAGCATCTTACTGAGCTTGTTTTCTTCATGACTTGTTCTCTCTCTGTGCTGGGTAGAGGAGATGGGGAAAAACATACAGTAGTTTATCAGCAATGAGTTAAGAGTGTTTAAAAAGCTGTTCTCAGTAAAAAAACCTTAATACTCTGCATGTAAAATGACATGCTTTTAAATTAGCAGGTTGTAGTTCAGTTTGTGAACTAAAGCAAGTTTTCTCTTCCTTCTAGTTGGTTTGGATGCTGCTGGTAAGACAACCATTCTTTATAAACTGAAACTAGGAGAAATTGTCACCACAATTCCCACTATTGGTAAGATCACCAGTTCTTATATCTTTATTCTTGTTATTCTAAACCTGGTGGGCCTCTGAAGAGTGCAGGGATTTGCTGTCTTTGTGGTTAGAATAAGAAACAAGACAAACATAAGTGTCTGGTCCTGCCATAACATACCTGTGTCAGCCCAAAGAGACATCCAGACCAGAATCCAGCTACCGACTGTGGCCAGCAGCAGATGCTCAGGACAGGAACCAGATCAGTAGCACCACTTCCCCCAAACACCATGAGCCTCACAGTTTGTGGCTGAAAGATTTGCTCAGCCACTTGGACTTGGATTTTTTCCCCTTCAATCAGCTTTCTTCCTGATTTACCAGTTCAGTATTGATAAGCCATTCTATACATATTTGGGAGAAGTGTACCTTAGGATGTATCTATCTTTAACATGGTTAGAATTATGTTTTAACACTAGAATTAACTAATTCTAATTACTGAACTCCTTCATTTTTAGGTTTTAATGTGGAGACGGTAGAATATAAAAACATTTGTTTCACAGTTTGGGATGTTGGTGGTCAAGATAAAATTAGACCTCTTTGGAGGCATTATTTCCAAAACACACAGGTAAGAGTACTCAGATGGCAATAGTTAAAGACCTACTTTGTAAAGCCTCATTGTGTTTTGTACAGTACATATGGAGAGTTGTTTTCTTTCTTTCAGAAAGGCTCTGCACTACTTCCTGCAACTTCTGAGAGTACCTAGATTTTATTCTAGTTGAAGTTAATTTGTTCCCCTGGAGGCTTCAAACCTAGTTGTGAGTGTAGCCTCTTAATGATCAAGTCCTTTAGGATCTACCAATGTTCTGTAATGTGCCAGAGCAACTGGTTTGCTATGAGGAACTCTTAAAATATATGACTTTTACTATGCTAAATTAGTGTTTTCAGTAAGCTGAGCATCTATAATATGGTAAAAGATCTTGTTACCTGTTGATTGTGAAGCGAGCACTTTCCAATGATGTGACTATCATCAGTTTTTGGGACATAAATGTGATACCTTTGGTTATAAGTAGTAAGGAAAGTTGCTTATTAGTATCAGAAAACTTCAGGAGTGAGTTTGTTTGAATGGTTTTTTGTGTTGAATATAGAATTGTTTTCATGATATTTGTGTGCAGTATGGTGCATATGATTGGTGCTGAAAAATAGAGAGATCTGGATTGACAAAAGGGACCTTGCACCACCATACTGTTGTGAATAGTGTAATACTTAATTTCAGTTCCTTATTACTGGCCTGTTACTAACTACTTCTAAAATATACTTGCCTATCCTTGAAGAGAGTGATAAAACCAAGGTTTTCAGACTGGAAGGTTAAGAGTGAACTGTATAAGAAGAATGCTTGAATAACAGAGATACTATTAGTACTGTTTGATACAAACTTTTTTAAACAAACTCAGGCATTAAGGTGTGGATTTTTTCAGTTAAATATGAGATGGTGAAACACTTGTGATTTTCAATACAGTGAGTGAAAGCAAAGGGGGAATTATGTGATTTTTTTGCATTTTTTTCCCCCTAACTTTATTTTGAAGTTGAGACTTAGGTAGTTGTTCAGACACACATCATGCATTGTTTAAACAGAACTTTCTGTTAAATTTTGCCTTTCTTAGGTAAGTAATCACTGTATTCAGTATGATTATTTTGGTGGTTTAAGAATAGTGCTGTACATTTACATTGTTTTTTTCAAAACTGCATAACTTTCTACAGGGCCTCATTTTTGTGGTAGACAGCAATGACAGAGAGAGAATCCAGGAAGCAGCAGAAGAGCTGCAGAAAATGGTAAATATCAATATATTCTGAGGTATAATTGTTAGGCTGACTTGTTCTATTTTTGAATGTTTGTCAGGTTCCCTAAGAGATTTAGGATTTTACAGTTTTAGGGGGTCCATACAGTGTGGAGTGTTTTCAGCTGGTAATTCTGGGTCACATAGGGCACCAAGTTGTAATTTCCACTCTGTAGAGAACCAATCATGTGTCAGAACCTTTCATTCATGAAACTTTGATAGAAATGCAGCAGAAAAAGAATTTTGGAAGAACAGGTTTGTGCTAGGGAATATTTAATCAGCATGGTGCCCATAAATTTAAACTTTTAAAATTGAAAGGGGACTTCCTTAATTGCAGGAGTTCTGTTGTATACTAGCTAAATTTCACTCAATACTTACTGGTGATTTCAGGAGCAAGAATGAAAATGTTTACAACCCTTAAATCAGTATTTAGATTTTTTAGTGTTTGTTGAAGTAACTGACTGCTTAACTGAGGCAATTTAATAACATGCCTGTTTTTTCTGTTAGCTTCAGGAGGATGAGCTGCGAGATGCAGTGCTGCTTCTGTTTGCAAACAAACAGGATCTGCCAAATGCCATGGCAATCAGTGAAATGACAGATAAACTAGGCCTTCAGTCTCTGCGTAACAGAACTGTAAGTGCTCAACTTTCTGACTGCTGAACTCTTTTCTCCCTCTATTATATATGATAAAGTAAAGTTCCTCTAAGGGAAAGGATAGTTTTCACCTCTTTCTCTAGAGCTGTTAAACTTCATAATGCATAATTCAGGTCCTTGTTCAAAATAAGTGGTTTAGAAGTATAATCCAGTGTGTACAGCTGTTAGAGGTGTTTCATTTCTCAACCTTTTCTGAAAACATACAAACACTCCAGTCTGTCATTGAAGTGCAGACATCCAGCATTTCACAAAGTATGTGATGAGCTTTCCTGTTTTCTCAGTATTCTGGGAGAACAAATGCATTCTGCATTCCCACCTCCAGGAGGAAATTATGTAGCTTCTAAAACAATAGATTTCCTCTGCTCAAGCTTTAGAGACACAGGTTTGCTTCACATGAACCTTCCCACCTTTTGTAATCTGAGTGTCTGTGTTGGCATACTAAGATCCTGACCATAGAAGCTGTTTCAGAGGCTGCTTCATTCATGTAGATAATTCCATGTTCACTTCCTAAAGAGCAGTCTTTCAGAGACAAGTAGTTTTCAGCATGTAAACCAAATACAAGTTCTGTATTTGTTTCTTGATGCCTTAAGCTATGTTGTAGTCTTTACTAGGCCAGCACTTGAATTTCTGGATAATGTCTGAACCTCCTCTACACTACATGCAGTTCTCAAAATTTTAAAAAATACCATTTATTCAATCTTTACTTACGGGACAAAGCAGTATTTAAAGAACACTGGTAAAACACACAATTAAAACAACACTAAAGAGAGTCACATACTGTCATAACTTAGCTTGCATTTTGTCAGCATTAAAACTGAATTTTTGTGTTCTACATTAACAGTGGTATGTCCAGGCTACCTGTGCTACGCAAGGAACTGGTCTGTATGAGGGACTTGACTGGCTGTCAAATGAACTCTCAAAACGCTAATTCCAACTGGATGACTCTTTCACCAGGGACATGTTTGATATAAGTGGTCTAGGCTTGTTACAACAAAATTAGTTTGCATCTTGGTTATACAGTATCTGGAACTGATATTTGGGCAGGATATTACAGCGTTTCAACTTGTTTTGTTGCCAATTTATTGTTTACCGAGCTACACGTTGCAAAGGTAGCAATATGCTTGGGTAAAAATCTCCTTAACTTGGAAAAAGTGTATCTTCTGATTTTATTCCCCTTGTTAGCCTAAATGCCTGAATATAGTTATTGTGACATCTTTAAGATCTGTTTTGAATACTCTTTGAGCCCCAATAAATTAATGTTTTAATTTTTTTTCTCCCTGCTACTCTTAGTTTACTGATGCCCTGTTTCATTCCTCAGACAGTCTGCTGATTTAAAAATGTAGCATTCCGTATGTATTTATTTCTCTCCCTTGCCAAAAAGATTTCCTAATACTGCTTGTTCCAAGCCAAGGAAATGCTCTAAAACACTATACAAATCTACTGCACTGAGGAACATTTTATTAATCCTTGGATTCTGTCAGCCCAACTTGCCTTTGTGTGAATTGGATTTGATGGGTAGAATAGTTCTGTGCTGGTTGCGAAGAGCTCATGTTGAGGTTGTTTTTAATATTCAGCAGATTGTCTTCCTTTATATTGTATCTTTTTTTTATGTTGCATGTTGCTTTTTGGTATCAGCCTGACTATTTTTGCCCAGTGTATAATAGTTCTGCTGAAGTTTTACTGTTTGTTGGTGAACATATCTTCATAAGGAAATTTTGGAAAATTCATCAAACTCAATGGATTCGTTTCTTCATAACCCACTTGGAATTATTCCTAATAAAATGATAAAATGTATAGTTCTGTGTATTCTCTTCTTGATTCCTGAAATAGTTGAATGCAAGTTATCACTCTTTTTCCATATACTGAGCTTTCCTGCAGCTTGAATATGAACACCAGTCTCAAATTTTAATTTGTTTGGAGCTGTGTAGAGT
The DNA here is from genome assembly GCA_003676055.1 of Chloebia gouldiae. Classification (NCBI taxonomy): domain Eukaryota; kingdom Metazoa; phylum Chordata; class Aves; order Passeriformes; family Passeridae; genus Chloebia; species Chloebia gouldiae. Next base: position 3,562,837 of record QUSF01000032.1, on the reverse strand, counting down.
GGGACATGGAAGGGAGGCAACCAAGTTGTATACAGTGCAATAGAGTAGTTGTCATCGGGGCTTAAATAATTCTGTAATGTCTTTTGAAGTTGTAAATCTAAAATTCCTTTCAAGATGTCCAGATATGAAAATACTAACAGTTAAAAATTGTAATAAAACAAATTTGAACTGCCTGAAAAGCATGCATGTCTGTTTGATAGTTTTATCTACATGTCAAAACCTACGTGGGTCCCAGCAGGAGAGTCACACGTTCTGTTGGTGGCTATCTGGGAAGGTAACCTGAGTGTTTTTACAGGGATATAGCAAATATTATAATAATGCTGATAATCGCCCCCCAAAAATCATCTCTACACAACTGCTACTGTCTGTTTTCACATTTCTGTCCCCTTATACCTTTGTAGTTCAAAAGGCATAAATTATTGCGTGTTTTGAGGCTGCTTCTAATGGGTAGTTTAGAATCTATATTTCTGTTGCCTGTCTGCTGTATAGAAGCAAATACTGCTCAACGCTCCAACTAAAATATGCTGTCCTATTGATTGGATGTCTTTAGGAGCCCAAAGCATGATTCCGTTGCAGTTTCAGGCTAAGTGCTTCTCATTTTCCACCCAGATCTGGTTGTGACAAGGTCTGGTAAACTCAAGCTAGTTTTGGTTCAGAACACCTTCCTGGGCAGCCTCTGCTCTAAGTGAGGTTTCAGTTCTTAGGCGGTGCTGTTACTGTGAGCACAGCTAAGCAGGGAACATTCCAGAGTTTTTGAATACAGTCCTTACATGTCTTCAATGTGTAATGGAAACCCAGGAGACAGTGTAAGGTGAGAAGGGTTTTGCCTGCACCTTTAATGAATTGCTGATTACTTATTAACCTAAGCTGATATACCCATGCATTTGATCAGTAGCTGTTGATGTGCACATTTCTGGCAATGCAGTTCTTTGAATTAAACCCTTAAAGGTACACCTTGTTCAGAAGAGACAGCTTGTCTCTAATACAAGCTGTTTTTTGTAGTCCCAGTAGGTTAAAATAAGCAATGCTTGTTACACAGCTAGAAGTAGTCTTTGAATTAAACAGTAGATACTTAAGTTAGGCCTATTACCATGAAGGAAACACTCTGCTTGGTAGAGATTTAAGTATTTAAATTAGTAAATATTCAGGTTTAGGTGAGCTCTGTTGAGCCACTATACTTTTCAGTTGCAGCTTGTGTATACAAAGTTCATATTTCTGAGTCATCATGTTTGGGTTTTGGTATCAGTGGGTGTAATTCTGCTATAAAATGAATAATTTCTCAAAGTCAGAAAGTAATGAAGATCTTGGGCCTCATTTAAGAGTGATGGAGTCTGCATGAGGGTTAAGGCTACAGCTTCCACTGAAATGCAGTAAGACAATGTTGTATATCAGTAACAATGTACAGTACAGCCCTGTTCTTCAGAGGAAGATGAAATTCTCATGAACACCCAATTTTCTTATGTCTGTTAAGAGTTTAGATACTAACATGGTTTGTCGTTTCCCTATCAGAAGTCAAGTACCTGAACTGAGCTGCTGTCCCTGAAGTTCAAAATCTTGAACAGGCATGAGACTGCTAAAAATGTGTTCCTCATTCACTGTAGTGACAGGAAATCTTGAGTTCCAGTAGTTGACATGTCTCTTTGTATACATTACCTTCTATATTCAAACAAATGGGTAAGTTCTGCTACACTGGGGAGTTAGTCAAGTAGTGTTTGTGTACAGGAAGCCTTATTTCAGTGTGTCAGATGGCCAGCTTAACTATAGAGAACAAAATACTGAAGAAAGAGTGGGTTTTCCTTTATTTGACCATGGTGACACAATTTATTTTTTGGATATAAAGTACATGCATGATTTTCATTTTTTAATTGCTTACAAGAATAGCCCAGGTTGTATAAAACGTTGGTTTGGGTTTTGCCAGTAAAGAAAATTCAGAGCCCAGTTATTAGTCCCTTGTTAATCTAAGAAATAGTTCTACAGAGGTGTGGACAAAGGCAGTTTGAGTGCAATATGATGAAACTTTGCACAATTCCTTGTCCAAGTATGTCTTTCCCACCCTTGTCAAGAACGGGGACTTAAGAAACTACATTTCATATGCTGCCATTGGATTTATGAATAAAGCTAAGCTGCCAAAACTGAAATGTTTAAGGCCTTTCCTCTTACTGGGTAGGAGTAGCAAGACTTGAAACAATTTTCTTTCTCTGTCAAGAATATGAGAAACAAGGGCAACCACACAATTAATTTGACATGTTGAAAGCTCTGTTGCCTTAGCACACTCTGGGTATTTTCCGCTTGATTTTTTCGTACCTTGTTTTTTCATACCATTTTTCTCCTCCCTTTTCTTCATCTTTCAATCATATTTGGCATTCTTGCTTGCTTTATCATGATACATATAGGTACTTAATGCTTGAATTATACTTTTCAAAAATAGCAATGAGGTAAGAGATGTGCAAGAATTCAAGTATTGTCACAGGAGGATAAGAGACCCCTTTGCAACAGATATGGTCAGGGGAAAGAATAATAGGAGTTTCAAGTTGCCAGACCAGTCTGAAGGACCTGGCAGGACTTGGTTGATTTTGTATGTATCAAATACACAGGTAAACATTTCACAATACCCAGAGCCTAAAAATGAGCCAAGTGTGCTGCTTTCAGAAGGTCAGTGCTTTGCATGCCCTTAGTTCTGTAATATTCTTTGGAGTGATGAGTTTGTCCACGGCAGGAGTCACTGTGAAAGACGAAACTTCCTCCTGAGAAAACTGCCAGGCAGGAGGCAGCACTGTCTCTCTTTAAGTTTAATGAATCAGCGATGGGAAATTCACGTAGAAGGCAAATACTTTCCTTTTTCCTTAACAGGTGGTCTGGGAAAGTAACAAAACCGAAAAAATCCTTCACACACTTACAAAGATGCAAAGAAAATCTTACCCAGTTTTTTGTTGTGAAGGGCATGGAGCTTTCCAGTTGCTGGATGAGGAACAAGTACAGGTGAGTTTAGGTTTATGAAATAAAATGGAGACAAGTTGAATGGAACTTGTACAAATGTGGGTTCTGGATGTGATTTAGAGAGGAAGAATTATTGGCTGGGCAAGGTCCAGAGATGTAGGGAGAGCCAAAATGGGAGTTAAAATCGACATACGTGCACTAGGAAGCACCATCTGCTACCTTACACAGATGCAAATACAGCTTGGAGCATGGGGGCTCTGGGCCAAAGGTATACCTAAGGGGTCAGCTATACCTAACCGGTCTTTTACCCCAAAAAACTCAGGTTTTTTGAACTGTGCCTTTCCTAATCTTGACCCTAGTGCTGCATTCCCATTCTTGACATGCGACAGGTTCGTGATACATTGTTGCTATTGGTAATCAGTCTCTGCTGCTGCCGTTTCCTAATTAAATGGATGATACTGGGTCTGGAGATTGCCCAGCATCAGCTCCCAGGGCTGTATTCCTCCTAAACACAGTAAAGAATTATCTGCCACATGCAAGGGCCTGTTCCAGTGCCGTGTTTGTCCTCACCACTCGCTTCCTGCAGATTCCAGCTTCCCTTTGCACTCCCTCCCCGGTCTGCAGGGAGGCAGAGGCAGCAGCCCAAGTGCCAGCATAGCAAGCGGGAGGGAGCTGCTGTTTCTCGGAAGGGAGGCAGAACACCGGGCAAGTCTGTTCTGAGCAGCTCCATCTTCTGGTTCCAGGGACAAGTTACAGATTTTTAATGTTTTGGGTTTGGAAAAGACAAAGTCACCCAGTTATAATGGATTGGTACTTAAAAATGAGAATGAGAAAATGAGAAAAACAAGAATGTTCTTTTGAGTTATAAGGGGAGCTCAGTTAGCCTATATAAGTAACACAATCTCACTTCCAAACTTCACAATTACAATCTTACTGTTCTAAATGACAGATATTTCTCCTGCCAGCCCACAACCCTGCATTACTCAGTGGAATTTGGTTTTTTCCCCTCTTTTTTTTCAGGGCTGGCACTTTGTAGGCCTCTATATTTCTGACTTAGCTGTAATGCACTCATTTTCAATGTTTCCCCTGGTGATGATAGTGACTCTTTTTCTTGAACTGATCTTCTAATTAATTCTTCTGCCCTTTAAGATGCCATATACTTGCAAATGTTACATTTTCAGGTATAAGTGTTCCCTCATTTACTAAATTAGTAAAATTTATTTGCCCAGATAGGGAGTTTACAGTTTTCATTCTATTTGCAAGATTTTCTCCTCACACGTGTATCTTGAAGTTATGAATCAGTGATACTTTTATTATGAACTTTGCAGTCTAGGAGAGTACAGACATCAACTCATGCAAAACTGAATGACACATCATTTTTTTAATTAGACTTATTTAAAAAACTGATCAAAGATCCACCTAAATTATTTAGACTACAATTTTTCAGTGACAGTCTATCACTAGTGCAGTGATCTAACATCCTTCATTGCCACATTCCATTTTGCTTCCCTTTTGTATCCAGAGGTGCTTCAGCTACTATATGGCTTAGCTAAAGCGCTGACTTAACAAAACCAGAAATCTGAGGGTTTACATATTGTGTGGCATTGAGATCTTGTGTTATGTTTTGGGGTGGATCTGCTGGAGCAAGTTAAGGTCTTGCTTCAAGCTTTCATCACCTCTTTCTATCCACCTCCAAATCTGTATCAGTTCTTTGGGCACAAAGGGCTTTAGGGTGACTAAGTTCAGGACGTAAGATCCACTAAAATGATACCACAAGCAAGAGAACTAAAAGCTCTGTATTTTTAGCAGGATCACATCCCTGATTTAGTGTGGTGTGGCATGAGCAGGAACAAGGAGACAATTCACAGGTGGTAGAGCAGATCAGGTAAGAGTTTGGGGTAAGAGAGAAAGTTAACTGCCTATGTTGCTGAAAAGAAGCTGCTTTCAAAGGACATTTACATGAGCTCTTCAGCATCACAGGCTTCTACAGACTCAGAGTACTGGGATTTGTCCATTTCCCTTTATCTGTGGGCAGAGTTGGTGATGAAACACTGGACAGTTAATGAGATTTGTCTTCTCACAACAAGCTGTTTGAGACACGTCTGGAGATTTATGGGCCTGCATCTTTAGCCTTGTATGATCTCTGAAGGTAAACCTGCCTTGAGGGGTTTGCTGCTGCAGCTACTAGCAGCATGTTAGATGCCCAGACACTACAGCAGCAAAACACAGTAGTAAATGCTTTGGAAATAACAGAAAAGAGCAGATTATTTAAAAGCTCCTGCAAACCATCACCCTTCACAGCATAGCAATTACTATGACAAGAGAAAGCATCAGCAACCCTCAGAAATATCCCACCTGAAAGTGACTTCCTGGTTTGAGCAGTGTTTAAACAGGTGAGTGAATCCGAGCTACAGCGCACCAGAATGCAGGGGAGGTGAGCAGGTGTGCAAGCAGAGAATACACAGCTTTTATCAACCCAGGCAGGCTTGTTTTGCCTTGAAAGACACCAGCAACTAGAAGAAAACCCCAAACTGACAACAGTGACAGACAATTGATAAAGGGAGTTTTATTATGTGAAAGAGGAAGATCTAGTGAATAGTTTCCAAAAGCTTTTTGTTTCCTATGGACCAATGATGCAGGGAAAGAAGCTTGTTAAACAACTGAACCCACTCCAACACATTCCATGAAGGTATGGATAAAGTACACTTCCCCACATCCTACAAAACAGGGCAAACTGGGCTATTTCTAGAAAGAAAAAAATGCATGTAAAAAACACTTAAAAATTCAGGCGGTCTTTCTATGCAAGAGAGGAACAAATTACAGCCATTGTGATAAAGTTTGCAAGTCACTTGTTATTCTTTGTAAAGATTTAGGCACAGATAATTAATGCACCACATTGTTCTATATCTCTCCCCACCTGAAAACAGATGATACTGATAAAAAGCTCCCTCCCATCCAAAGCTGGTTGTCCTAAACTCTTTTGTTGCTGATGATTCAAACCAGAAGGAGCATATGTTCAAAGTAGATGATCTTTCTTCACATACTCCAATTGCACAAGGTGTTAACATTATCCTCATTACCCATGTTATGCAGGCAGACAAATTGCTTCCAAATCAATTACAGCCTTGAATTTAACATGGTTGATTTTTGACAAAGTCCACTCACTGATAATTAAGAACATCTTTTCAGAAGCTGGTAGGTACAAGTACATTGTTCATGCAACCTACTAGAAGTTGTGCCATAGGAATGGTAAGTGAACAAGACAATTTATAAACTTAAATTACCAATACATTAATTAAAGTGGAGTCAACTAAATTCGTTTGGGTTCGGGTTCTGTGTTTATTTCTGAATTAAATAGGGTTCAGTTTGTAGACTGTCTTACAAATCATATTAAACTCCTTTTTTTTAAAGAAAATAATTCTTAATTCTTTAAAAACACCACTAACAAGGTATATGATAATCCAATTTTCAAAACCCTGTCTTCAATGTATTTTTCCCATTAGCATATAAAAAAGGGGAAAATTGTCATGCAAATATTCTGAACAGTGTGAGAATACTCAGTAGAGCCATTAAACACATCAACTCTTCATTAATCATTTTGGCTTTCCTTTTAATAGCATACAAATCAGGGTCTAATCTCAGTTGCCCAGGAGTACATTAAATTAAATTTCTTGTTTAAAAACCTCCAAAAGCACCATGCCAGAGCTACTCTATTTCCACTTCAAGTCACATATTAGTGCTATATGATCAGAAGGATGTGAAACACTTGGCAAAGCCTGGTGGGTTGTTATTTCTTCATGACTTGGCAATGGAATAACTTGTTCAACCTCTAGAGCATTTCTGTCAATGAAAATGTAGTCCAGACATCCATGAAACCCACCAACATAGTTTGTATAAGCAGGTTCTCCACAAGCACTTTGCAGTTTGAAAGGATGGCTTAGAGACATACTGCACCTTTCTTCCTCTCCATTTGAGACCCAGTCTTCATGGTCTTCAGCAATGCCACCACTGCTGATAAAACTGTAAGCTCCTGATGAGGGTGTGCTATTAAAATCTCCACAGAATATGACTGGGATCCTGGGATACAAGTCACATGCTACGTGCTTGAGGTGAGACATGGCTACAGCAATTTGGATCAGACGGATATTCCCACCTAAGGACATAAAAAAGTATTATTTCAAATAATGCAGAACGGCACTGGAGGTGCTCACCTGAATTTTAGAATAGTTTTAATGAATTAAGAAGCCTTTGAAGTTTGTAACTGTGAAAGTTTTTTAGTAACACACAATTTTAACTTAAACTCACCCATGCAAGAACTCTGAAGCTTTAACACCCATACAGCAGTTTTCCATTTTATGGCAACCATCCTAATAATATTCCCAAAAAGGTACAGAACCAAAAGAAAACTAACTGAGAGGAGAAGAATCTCTCCTAACAGCTTCTGGAGCCCAATCTGGTTGCCCCTCCTGGCAGTACTGTGGGAGAACTCCATGTCACAGGTCTGGGAAACCATAAGCACACACAAAGCTCTCTCTATTTTATGGTCTGCTTTTTGGATGAATTGTGTGTATTGTGACTTGCCTTGCTTTCATCTGGATTCTATTGACTCCTAGGCACACTAGAAAAATAAATATATAAACAGACGTAGGAGTCTGGCTTGATTTCATCTAGATAAGAAGTGAGGCAGGAAACCCTCAGTTCCAGAAAAGGCTATAGCTGCAAAAGAATGGTGGGAAATCTGTTCTCCCAAGGAAGAGCAAAAACCTTTCCAAACCTAGTTATCCTACATGCAGAAATGTGCCAAAATTACCTTTGGGGTGCCAGTATAGGTGGGTATTTGCTACACAAAGCTTCCTGGAAGGATCAGTTGTAGACTGAAGAACCAAAACCTTTAAGAGAGAAAACAGTCTTTGTTAAGTCTTAAATAGACTTATAGGTTATACATTTTAAAATGCACTAGTCAGCTTATGCCTTGGTGGCAATCCAGTTCAAAGAATCTGATGCTTATAACCAATAAACTCAATTTAGGAGTAGTACTTTTCAATAATCTTCTATATAAAATCTGGGTATCAGCCAAAATATTACCACTACATCATTTAACAAACATTCTTTTGACTGTGTCTCGTTTGGCCATAGTTTTTCATAAGATATAGTTCAGGCTGTACCATTCTGAAACACTTTTGTATTCACTCTCTCCAACAGAGAGTGAAAAACAGAGCTAAATCTCAATTTTTAGCAAGCAAATGTAGCATTTCATAATTGTTAAATTGAACAAAAATTTGGAGGTGATTTCATTTATCAAAGAAATCCGGTTAGTCCTACTCAGTCCATGAACAGGAAACTTTTACTGGTGTTTCTGCAATCCTGACACAGCCTTCTATCTTACACACTTGTACTTGCACAACAGCTCCGTGGGCAGACCCTCTGGCATCAGGAAGCTCACACAACACTGTTCAACCTTAATTGATCCCTCCTGCCACTTGCTAAAGAGGCATTATAAAACATACTCAACTAACTTACCTAAACTTGACTTATAAGATCTAAGTAGTGAAACACTGGTTGCCAATACCACCAGCCAGGAATCACTACCTGGCCCAGAATCTCAACAGCTGTCTTCATTTTAAAACAAAAGAATACTGCCTTTTTTTACCAAATTTTGGTAATTCCATATATGCAGTTCAATAAGAACTCAATGTTTTGGTTTTGATCCTAAGCTGATCTTCTCCTCTATCCATTATCCTAGCTAACAAAGAACACAATTCCCTGTTTCAAATTCTTAATCCCTGACTTCCCTTCTCCTGCTTGAGGCTCAACAACACTGGCCCAGCTGCACCTGGAAACAGTGGGAGGAGGAGAAAGGGAGAAAAGGAGAGGGGAAAGAGAAGAAAGCGTGTCAAAGCTGGTACCTGGAGCACAGAGGACCTCTGCAGCACCTTCTCCTGCACCAGGGGGTACTTGGCCAGCTGCTCACACAGCTCCTTGTGCAGCGGCTCCGAGAGCAGGGCTTCGCTGAAAGCGATATCGTGCTGGCTGAGCAGACTGAACTTGTCCCTGCGATAGAAAGTGGCCAGGCCTTCGTGCTGCTTCTCCTTAATCCTGAACAGTCCCTCCAGTCCAAAAGCATCCAGCGCCGGGGCCAAGCTGTCCACGAAGACAGATTTATCCACCTCCTGCAAGCAGATGAGGTCGGCGCTGTAGCCCGTCAGCTCCTTCTTGAGCAGGTTCTGGCGGTAGTCGATCTCCAGGGCGTAGGGAGCGCAGTACGGGTAGAGCACGGTGCGGGAGAACTCCGTCTGCGCGTAGGTGTCGGCCAGGATGTTGTAGGAGACGGCGCGGACGGAGCCGCGGCCGCAAACCTTCTTGGTGTAGAGGTGCCGGGCGTCGAAGGTGCAGGCGCCGGGCCCGGCCTCCACGGGGCCGGCGCTTTCCACCTCGAGGGCCGGGCCGTAGCGCCGCTCCCCGTCCCCGGGCGTGCAGCGCAGCTTCAGCCGCAGCCCCACCAGCGCGTTCGGCGGCGTGAACACGCGCTCGGCCGCCGCCGTCTCCACCCAGGCCGCCCCAGCCGCGTCCCCGCCGCCCGCGGGGCGCTGCTCGCGGAACCAGCGGAACAGGCAGTGCTGCGGCTCGGCGAACTCGGCGCTCACCTTGGGGCACACGGGGAAGCCAGCGAGGAGCGAGCGCGGCAGGCGGAGCTCGGTGAGCGCGGGCGGGTTGCGCTCCACGCGGTACCGCGTGTCCCCGATGTGCAGCACGGCGCCGTCCTGCCAGGCAGCCGCGTTCGGCACCTCCTCCGCCACCGCCGCGCCGTCGCGGGAGAACAGCCGCACGGCCGGCACCGCCGCCTCGCCCTCCGCGCCGCCCTCCGCCCGCGCCTTCTTGCTCTTCTTGCCCGCCTTGCCCTGGCCCTTAGCGGCGTTGGTGGCGATGCGCGCCAGCGCCCGCCCCAGCGGCTCCGCCTGGTCGCGCTGCATGTGCCGAGCGCTGCCGTCGGGCAGCACGAACCGCAGGCTCAGCTTGGGCTCGGACGGCACGCAGCGCACCACGGCGCGCTCCATGGCGGCGGGCGGGAGGCCGCCGCCGCCGCCGTGCGGGGGTGCGGCGGTGGAGCCGCGGAGGCTCCGGAAGGCGGAGCGGAGCCGACGCCACATGGACCCGGCGCCGCCGCGGCTTCCGCGGGGCGCGGCCGGAACCGCCGGGCGGGGCGGGGCTGCCGCTGCCGTCAGCGAGCGGCGCGGGGCGGGGCCGCGCGGGAGGCGGGAGGGGGCGGGCTCGCGCCGCTGGCCGTGAGGCAGCGCCGCCTGCTGGTGCCCCGTGCGCCGTGCCGCGCTCCCCGCTCCGGGCCGTGCTGCGGCTCCCGTGCCGCGCCCCGCTCCCCGCTCCGGGCCGTCCTGCCGCGCCCGTGCCGCGCCCCGTGCCCCGCTCCGGGCCGTGCTGCGGCTCCCGTGCCCTGCCCCGCCGTTAACGCGCCGGCACGGGTGGGTCAGGCCGACCCGGGAACCGGCGGGTTCTGCTCCCTCAGCGCCGCTTCCTGGCCAGCAGGTGTTCGAGGCGTGGGCGGGTCTCCCTCATAACGCCCCGATGTTGATCGCCTGTGCATAAATCCTTTATTTGTGTTCGTGAGAAAACATTCCATGTCTGGGCTGAGACCTTACGCTGGATAGTCCCGGGCAGGGAGAGCCACGTTAGGGAGGTGTCCAGGAACACGGACATAAAATTGCCTCCCGCTGCCCCCTCGGCATCTGCGCGTGGGGCTCTTTCCACACAGACACAAAATTAGGGTTGTAAAGCCTCTTTTGTCAAGTGTGGGCAGGTAGGTAGCAAACCTGTAGAGTTCTTTAGAATTTCCACTTATAGTTGTACAAAAAGGAAAAGTTTAGCAACAGCCACCTGATGCTGGAGGGCATTATATTTATACTTTTTCAAGCATTCTTGCAGTGATCTGCTTGGTGCAAGCAGAGGCTGGAGCAGAGCGATTTTGTGACTCGCTCAGCCTTGTGGAAGACCGGGACGGTCAAAGTAAGGTTTTTTCCGAGTTTCTTTTTTGTTTGTGATCACGAGAGGCACTGATCTCGGCCGGGGAGAGCCCGAGCGCCCCTCGCCGCCGGGCCCCGCCCCCGGCTCCCGGGGAACGGCGCTGCCGCCCGAGCCGGGGCCGCGCCCGGGGGCGCTCAGCGCGGCGGGGCTGCGGCGGCGTGTCCCGGCCGGCCGCAGCTGGGTCCTCTGCGTCCCTGGGGGCTTTCTAAGGCATTCCACTGATTTAGGAGGTAGCTTTGGCTTTCTGCTCCTCTGTGAGAAACTGCTGAAATACAGTGGTGAGTTTGTGCATCGTGTTTCCAGGGGAACGCGACCATCAGTCTTTGGAATAGCCCTATTCAGGCGGTTAAGCCGCCACAGAAGAGAGATCTTTTAGTTGAACCTTAGCCCAGTCGCAGAACACTTATTTGTGGGCTTTCTCTCTCTCTTTCTCTCTCTCTTTCTCTCTCTCTTTCTCCCTCTCTTTCTCTCCCTCTCTCTCTCTCCCTCTCTTTCTCTCC
>QUSF01000032.1:3432458-3551266 GCA_003676055.1 Chloebia gouldiae | reverse complement strand
TTTTTTTCCCTTCTTACGGCAGGCTCTGCATGTACACAATTTCCCTTGAACTTTGCAATTTTATCATATAAACTACTGTTTTCTTTTTTTAAACAACTATCTTATCTAAACTGTGGAGATCCCTGAGGTGACCTCATTTTATACCTTATGTACATTCAACTTAATAGATGCATGTGTTAAAGTCCTTTCTGGACAGGATTGTGTTCTAGAATTTTGGTTTTGTTACGGTTTTAGATGGAGCACTCAGATGAAGCAACTTCCAGTAAAAGGACTTTGAGAACTTTGTTTCGTCCTGCTGCTTTACCTCCACCAGTCATATCTGAAACATCACCATCACAGAAGAAACTGTTGGCATACCACAAAGGCAAGGAGCAGCAAAAGATGATTAATCAGTTACTGTGAGTTTAATATAATTCAAGACATGTTGAAATTCAAGTGAAAGAGACATTACACTTTTGATATTTGACAAAAACAGTGTTTGTTTAATATAATCATAGTGAGATTTAGTGATCAAGGAGTTGGTAATGATGAAAAAATAGGTTGTGTCTGTTAAAGTGCTAGGATTATTTTCATTGTGTTATTTGTAGTTTTTGTGCACTTCTGATGCTGTGGTTTACTCTAGAATTGATCGAGCTCTTGAAGTCTATTACACTTACATGGATGAAACAGATGAGAGAGATGCTGCACCTCCTATCACAGAACTGCCTTCCACTGTGAGCAAGTATTTATTACATTTCCTATTTAGTTCTTTGTTATTGTGACATTTATTTTCCTTCTTAGAATTTGCTTCAAGATACTTGTTTTGCGCCTCAGTAATTAATAAATGTATTTATATACTCAGGTAATGCAATTGAAATGTATGCCTGTATATCTGTAGAATAAAGTCTTTGTTTAGGAATAATATTTGCTATATTTTATATTCCAGTATTTTTGTTTCTATGTTCTTCATATATAATAATTTTCCATTTCTTTTTATACAGATGGACAGTGAAAGCCAACTAAGGGTGAGTTAAATTCTTTAATTTGCTTTTTTTGATGTAGAAGAGTTAATGGCCCCTATTAAGAGAAACTGAGTATGTTACGCAGAATTATTGTTATTAAACAAGAAGAAGTAGTCTTGGTGCCGGAAATTGTAATAGGAGCAAAATAGGAATCTTGTCTTGTAGTCCTGTAGAGGGAAAGTATTTTTCTGTTTTAGAAAGAGCATCTATCAATAATTAATTTAACCTTAGTTAAAGATCATTATTTAGGAAAAAAATCTAACAGGCTTCAGAATTTTTTTCAGTTGAGGACATAGATTGTACCTTAGCGTTTACAAAAAGTAGTCTTTGACATCATTCCATTAATTTGAAGAACATGCACTAAACTTCAAATTTGTGCATGGCTTTTAAAATAAGACTTCATCTCTGAGAGCCAGTTGAAACTCAAATTAGGATTGAATATTTATATTAAATAGCCTAAGGTAACACCAGTTTTTCCTAGCAATCAAGTTTGCATAGTTTAGGCAAACTCATATGTAGAGATTTTATAACAAAACTGTCAATCAAAAGCAGAAATACCTATTTCTTTGGCCAAGACCTACTCCCCTTATGGAGGATGTTTGTCCACACTTTTTGCCAGATAAATGTTTGTCCAAAGAGCAATAACCTTAACCTCGAACTATTTTATTGTTAGCCATGAACTTCAGCAGAGAAACAAGGATAGTGCCATACTGACAAGTACAGTATTTTATATTTTATCATTAAGACAGAGAGACTATGTTACTAACCACAGAGCAGTTTTTAGGGTAGTAGTAAATGCTGAAAAGAGTAGATTAAATACCCTGCCTTTAAGGAAATTAAGAGATTCTGAAATTAAGAAATTATGAATTGAAGGAGACTTTTGCCAAGCCTAACAAGAAAATACATACATAGGTCGTTATTAGACCTGTGCAAATCTTGTTCTTTCAGGCAGACTATCTCTTTTTGAAGAACTGTGTGCAGAGTAATCCCATGGTTCCCATCCAGCAGCAGTGGCTGAGGTCCATGCTCACCATGGTGCCACAGTCACTTATGGAGGGCAGAGATAGAGAGCTGCTCACTGAAGACCTTTTAAAGGAGATAGTGAGGGATTATGAAAAAAGTATGCAAAGATGTGTGTGTAAGTACTACAGATTACTCAGCATTTATATCAATTATAATATATCTATTATAAACTCCATATTCTCGTGCTTAAAATAATTTTTTCTGGTTTGTTCTTTCAGCCAAGTGGGATCTTTGTAATTAACTATTGATTTAGCTTTTCCTGCCTTGGTCATAATGTTTAAGGCAAAACTTGCTTATTTTATTTGAACCACTAAAAAATTAACCAGCTGAAAGTACAGTTCAAGCAAAGACAAAGACAGCTGCAGACCTCATGTCAAAAAGGTTGATTGCTGATGAAGTTATTTCATTATGTCTTTAACCTATTTAGTTAATTTGAAGCAAGAATGTATTGCTGTTTACTGTTAAAGAAAGGAGAAACTTTTTAGTACTAGTCATTCTTTCTACCTCTTCAGGAACAAGAGATTTTTTAAGCTGTTTATTCACAAACACATTAATGAGTGTTCTGATGGTGCTTTTGTTGTATGAGGAAGCTCACAATAAAAATCTCCAAAGAGAATTACTATTTTCAGATATCACTCATATAACTCACTTCAATTTTAAAACCTTCTAAAAAAAGAGTCATGAACTGGAATTTTGAAAGCTTATAAATCATGTATTAATTTATTTACATTTGTAGTAACTGGAATCTGAAATTGGGCCCAGTTTTGTTAATATTTTAGTGAATTACTCATCTTTTAAAAAATATAGATTAAAAACCAAACAATTTAACATTGGACTAACTTCTTTGTAATGTCATCAGCGGCATAATTATAGTATCTCACTGCAATTTTGTAACAAGGTTGCCATAAATTCTTACAGTCATAGAACATATCAAGTTGGAAGGGGTCCATAAAGAGTAGAGTGCAGCTCCTTGCTCCTTGCAGGGCTCTCTAAACCTCAGCCATACAACTGAGAGCACTGTCCAGGTGCTCCTTGTGCTCTGGCAGGGCTGGTGCCATGACCACTTCCCTGGGGATCCTGTTGCTGTGACTGACCATCCCCTCAGCCAAGAAATTGCTTGAAATAGTCAATTACTTAAATGCAAACCCATCTGAAAACCTTCAGGAACAGGCACCAGAATTGGAATTAAGGCACCCAAATCTGTATAAAAATTCAGCAGAAGCTGTTGATTTTCATTCACCTTTGGGGGAATGTGTTTTGTGGGCTAGGGTGACACAATTACTTTTTCATCCTGCTATGTCCTTGGTTCAAGGAAGCACAGTGACTATGGAATATGGCCTAATTTTCTTCTAATGTTCATATATTTTTTTTTTAGTGAGAAGAGCTCTTATTAAACCAGACATAGAAGAACTTAATAAGTTGGAAGAAGAGGCACCTTTGCCTTCATTACCTCTGTGAGTGGTTTAAGTTAGCAAATAACTCACTGGCAATAACTCACTGAGTTACATGAGGAACATTCTTGTTGAACTATGTGGACAGAGTTATGGTACAAGATTAATTCTGGAGCCTCTTTCTGGGACATTTTAAATCTCTGTAGAGGATCTTGCATTTGAACATTACTTATCTGATTGCTCTACAAAGTTTTAGCACTGACAGTGTTTTATTACTGTTATAGTTACGTAGAGCAACACTCATGACTGGGAATTAAACCTGGCTCTGAGTGCTCAGGCACTGAAGTCACACCTGGCTCTGAGTGCTCAGCCACTAAAATCACAATGCAGCTGCCTCTGGAACAAGCTGTGTGTGTATGGGGTGGTTTTCTGGCAGATAGCAGCATTGTACAGTACTTTGACATGCTAAAACTGCATATAATGCCAAGGTTTTACGAGATGAAACCTTGTAACTGAAGGCAAATCTATTATGCCCTCCCATCATGGAAAAGGAGTTTAGGACGACTGACTATAAATACCCAATCAGCAATTTGCTGATGCATCAGAGTGTGTGCTATCAAAATCTGTTGATAAATGCTTCCTGATAGTAGTTGGTGAAGTTAGGATTTTACATTGAATGGACTTCTGTAAGAGGAGGTGATCTGAAAATACCATAGAGGATAAAGCATGTTTTATCAGACAGAGTGTCCTTATGACTTCCACTGCATGGTAATGAGGACATGGATGTGGAATTTAATTAACTATTCATGCTAGAGAATATTCTTTTGAATACTATCTTTTATGTATCAGTACTTTATTCAAGTAGTGCTTGAGCTCTTAATTTTTGTTTGTTTATTTGTTTTAGTTGGTTTTTTAATGATTTTTCTTTTTTAGAGGGCTGGATTTTTCTAGTACATGGCATGATAGTTATATCAAAGCGAAAAAACAAATCATTTCCACCTTACATATTCTTCACCCCACAATGAAAACTCTACTTGATTTTGGTTATACAGCATTCTTCAATTTTCTTGTAGTGGATTTCTCTAGTACCAGGTAAAGTCTGTTCTACTGAATTATTGACCCATATAGGTTTTTGAAGCTGGCAAAGATGAGCTTGTTCAGTTCTATTATTTATCACAGAAAAGTTCTTTGAGGCACTGTTTTAATGTACTGTGATTAAGTTATTCTGTGTTATGACATGTGACTTTTCTCCTCTATGTTATGTATTTCATTGTTGTTCAAGTTGCTGATAATGTCAGACATTTGGATTTGTGTTTTGCCTTTAATTCTGTTAAGTTCTCCCCTTATTCACTTAATCTTAATGCGCAATTCCCATAGAAATCTGTTTAAAGTAGTATTTGAAAAATAAACTTCTAGTAGTATCATCTGTAGAGAATTCTATGCTAATCCTGAAGATCAGGCTTCTTGCTGGTTTTAAGAAGCTGAATTTTCTGTTTAATCTTGGAACTTTAATTTTTCATAGTTTTCAAAGAGATAATTTTCAAAATATTTTTCCTCATTTTTTTTTCTGGTAATTGTTCTGCAAATCCTGAAGCTTGAGGCAGGCTTTTTCTTTCCTTTTAGTCTACTGAAGCAATGTGTCAGTTCCCACTGTGCTTCCTGCTAGAGAAAGACTAGGTTTATAATACAAAAATTTGTATTGTTACTTTACTCCATGTTTGGTTTGTTTAAATTTTGTTTATAAAGTTGGCTGTAACTTTCTTGTCTAGATTGAAAGGACCAATTGACTGTAAATCTTTAAAAACTGATGCATCTCTAAGCTGTTCTAAAGCAGAAGACAAGATAATGAGTACGTGGTACCAAAGAGTTATTGGTCTCTTTACTCAGTCAGAGGCCTTGGATGGTGTAAAGTTGGATCAGCTTGAGTCTTTTTATAACTGTGTGGCTGTGCTTATGTCTAATCAGGTAAATATCTTTCCTCCCATGATAAACTTACTGGGATTAAAACATTACTTGCTTTGTAGAAAAAAAATGGAACAATAGTTTAATCAAAGGAAAATTCATTCAAGATATTTCATTTCTACATACATGTACTCGTAATAGGCTTACTTTTGTTGCAAAAATAGATGCATGGACTTCAGTGAATGTTTACTTGTTCCTTAGTTTTCACCATTTGAGGGTTGGGACTAATAACCACTAGGAAAACTGGAACTGATTTTAATTAGAATTATTAGAAAAATAACAGAACTGATTCCTAATTTGAATTATTAGAAAAATTCACACTGCTTCAGCTATCCATTAATCAGGCCAGAAGTGCTAAAATGAATGGAAATCCTGGCTTAGTGGATGAGTGGAAAATGGGTTGAGCCCTTTTTATGTCAACTAATATGTGATCTATATTGTTATTTAGCTGAAAGAATTACTGCAAAAAACAACTGAAGTTTTTGTGAAACTTTTTGATCCTGAAGAAAGAAGTCATCTGCCTATATTTAAGATGGACTTGACTTTTGATGAAAATAGAATGGAGTTTTATCCAAGCTTACAAGACTTAGAAGAAGCAATTCTGTTTGTAGTAGATTGTATAGGACAGACTCTTCAGGTGTGCTTTTGTTTTTATTTAATTATGTAATTGTTAAGATGTTCAGTATGTGAAAATACTTGTGATTTAGGAGTCTGACTACCCTGGCAATGGGATCAGAATGCAACTTTTATTTGTTTTCCACAATGATTCTGCAGGTCACATCATGAATTGTGATACCTAGTGGCACTCCAGGCTCTGAAGTAATTTTGTAATTTCTTGTTTAAAACTTGGTGCACCTGCTATTGATTGTTTTAGTCTGCTCTTTGGGTCTGCAATCATAATAATATCATCTTTAATTATCTGTGTGATGATTTACAATAAATTTTCATTGAAGTTAAGATCTCCAGAGAAACACAAGGAAAATTAGAGTTGATATTCCTTTTCTTTCTAAGAAAAAGAAAATACTCATATCTCTAAAAACTATTATATACCACATCAACAGATTGGTGTCTTGGGAACCTGTTTATGGTTCCAGGGAAGAGAGTCTTTCTGGGGCTTTAGATGTGAACTGTGTATTGGTCACTAGTCATATGTGGTGGTGCTTTCAGAGAAGTGTTTTGGGGTTGGTTTTCTGTATTTGCATATATTATATAATTTAATTTTATGCAAGATTGGATTATTTTTTGTGTTCCTTTACGTATTTCATGTTCAACTCTTTACTTCAGGAAGTCATTCTACATGTGTAGAAAGCATGTGAGCTTGGTCATGGTTAGTCTCATACTTTGTGATCGTGTCTTCTGCAGATTGCAACTTACTTTTAAAGTGTATGTATCCTTGTGCCACTTTTTAAAATGTAAATAATCAACACTTGCACTGCTCTTAGAATTTCCAGACAGTACGTGCTTGGCTAACGGGTGGCACTGAGAATCTGGATGCTGAGCTTCCTGCTCACACTGTACAATGGGCCAAATCCACTCTGGAAAAATCGATCAGAGACAACTTAGAAGGCCCAAAGGAACATTTTAAAGGCTATGGTAAGTGATAGAAGAGTGTGTAAATAGCTGTGTCCCTTCTTTGTAATAAGTAGCTTGCTGTATGGCATATGCATTTTAGTAATATAAATATGTTGCAATTGTATCATAGTTGAAAGTTATGGCTGGCTTGTAGATGGAACTGCAGAGGAACGGATAAACAGATTTATAGCAGAGCAACACAGTTTTGATGAATACACTACTGTAAGTTTTAATTCTACACTTTGTAAATAATTTTTACAATATATACAACAATAATGAAAAAGAGCTGGTAACAGATGCTTAGCCTTTAGCTAAAAATATATGGACTACCTAAAATGTAATTGATTTTTTTCTGTAAAAATTTATGGTAATACAAGGAAACATAACTTATTTTCTTCAGTGTCTAATACTTACTCATGTAGCCAAGTATTTAAACAGCTCTGAAGTGTAAAGTCTAATGTTTTTCTGAAGTTCATAGATGAATTTTTCACCCTCAAGAAGGAAATCATGAGTTTGCCAGAGGTGATTTATTTCCCTATGATCTGTTTGAATTGTGAGGATTTAAAGCAAGGTTTGGCTAATTGTGCAAACAACTTTGCAAAAATGCTAATGGACAAAATATTTACAGATTACAGAGAGGAAAATGAAAGGTAAGATTTTTTCTGCTTGTGAATACTCTACGTGTTAAATGCATAGCATAAACATGTAGAAGAAATGCAAATGTACCATACTTTGTTTACTGAAGGTTCTTGGCTAACTAACGATCTAATGCAGTTTGCACAGGCTGTTGTATTTTTTCTGCTGTTTTAGTCTCAAAACAGGTGGGAGAACATATTCATATAGACTTGGATAATGGAGGAGCTAAAAAATCAAAGATCTAAGATCAAAGATCCAAAAATTTTATTACTGTGAATAAAATTCACAGTATTAATTTTGAAGTGTGAATTACAGTATTACTGCATTGTCAAAATTAGACTCTCTTATTACCTGATAGATACCACAGCAGGGCTGCTCTCAAGCCATTCCTCCCCATTTGTATTTGTGCTGGGTGTTACTCCATCATGCCTGCAGAATCTGGCATTTCAACTCATTACCTTCCATCCCCTTAATCCTAGTCAAATGTTTAATTCTGTGAAGTGTCCCATCCTTAAAGGGAGTCAGCAGCACCTCACGGTTGTATGATGAGCAAACTTGCTGATGGTGCATCCAAGTCTTGCATCAAAATCAGTGATAAATACAGGGGACAGAACTGGCCCAGAAATGAATCCTGAGGAATACTGCTGGTAACATTTGCCAGCCATTTGCTACAACACTGTGAGCTCTGCACTTCACCAGTTCTTCACCCAGCACACCATGAACACACTCATCCCACACCTAGACAACTTTTCTGGAAGGATGCTGTGAAGGACAGTATCAAAAGCCTTATTAAAGCTGAGAAAAATTATATCCACCACCTCCCCTTTATGCTCTACATTGGTGGACTTACAGGATATCAATTTAGTGAAACAGGAGGTTAATTTGCAGGTATGGATTAAGTCGTGGGGGAACTCTTACTACATTTTTTAGTTAAAACAAATAATTATGGCCAAGTTTTAAAGTGATTCCACGCTACTAAACTGAGACAATATTTACTTGGAAAGTGTTCATGTGTACACTAATGATAGTTTACTGAAGTTATCTTAGTAACAACAGGTTACTAAAGCATTTATTTCAGAAGAGAACCCCAAAATCCAAACAAAGCAATTATTGCAAGTCAGAAACCAGTATTTGTCTTAGTCATATTCCCCTTCTAGTTTGATAAATAATGTAATTTGTGAAGGGAGAATACTTAAAGAAGTAATCTGAATTTTGAATTGCATTAAAGCTAAGCTTGTAGCCAAACTAAAATATTAAAATGTTGGTATTTTATGTAAAATAAAATTATAGGATATGCAGTGAATGTGAAGCCATTAAGGAATATGCATTAAAAGTTCCTGAGTCAACAGAAGAAATGGTAGAAATAATGGAATACATAAAGAAAGTCAAAACCAAAGACTTTCAGGAGCTGGTGCAAAGGAGCAAGGTAAAAGACTATCCTTTAATTCTTAATCTTTTATTAGAGATGCTGACCTATACAAATAGAGAATTCACTCCAGAGTGCTTATTTTTTTCTGCCTCTATGAATAAACTCAGTGTTACTTCAGACAGAATTGGGAAGTCCAGCTTATTCTTTGCCCTGTGCCTTTGCTTCATGTTCCCATTCCTGTGTGTTCTGCAAGTCCATAAGGAAATGCAGCTTTTAATAAATCACTCAGGTTATTTTTTGTGCCTGGAGGCTTACTTCAGGACTGCTTAAAAATCTATTTGTGAAAATGTAGCAGACAGTATAAAGAACATTCTATGTGTAAAAACAGCCAACAGTCTTAGAACACATGAGATACAATTTACTCTTTGAGCAGAATATAGATGATGTTACATTAGGAGTAGTTTGTGTGTGTGAATATGTATCAGATTTTCTGTTATAGTAATAGATCTATCAATATGTTATGTTTGTATCTGCAGAAATTATAGTTTGTATATTTTTAATAACATTGGGATTTCTGCATATAGATTTACAGAACATGGGAGTCATATTTAGAGAAACAAGCTCATGATCAGGACAGGGATTTGAAAAATGCTACCCATATATTTTGAATATTAATATTCAATTGGCTGAAGGAGCTCTGAATCTGAAAAGTTCATGAAATGTAAAGTTTTCTTTTATCTTTGTAGATAATATTGTCCTGCCTTATATTTTAAACAGATCTATCATACATGAAATTTTGTGAAATCTGTCTTTGTAGGAGTGCTGTCGGCAAATGAGTTACTTGATAGATGTTTATCCATTTACTCCTGAAGACCTTGAATTAAATACAACAGCTATATTTTGGCCAAAGAAGATTAACCTCATTTTTAAAGAACATGATTTTGTAAGAGCACTTTCTTAGTTTATGGTATTTTTGGCTTGTTAGACTTCTCACTCTACTTGAGCTATTTATTTCCACAGCAGGCTTAAAGTACATAGACATATATAATGAACCATACTAATTTAGACATGCATGAATAATGTATTTCCAGATTTTTGTAACAAAAATGGGCTTATTGTGGCTAAATTGTAAAACTGTCACTATAACTTAAAAGCTTCATCAAGCTTTATTATCCTGATATGCTTGTGGTCAGTACTAGGTAAGACATAGGCAGTTGAAAATTCACTACACTGTACTTGTCTAGTACTGAAAATGTAACTGCCAGGTCCTTAATAAGACTGTGTGTCTGGACAGGAAGTAATTTAGTTAAAATGGTATTTTGTTCTGTCAAAAAAAGAACAGGGGGAACAATGTTTTCTAACAATCATTAAAAGAAAATACGCAACATCTAATTTTCTCTGTGTGACTGTAGATTACTTTTCTTCCACCACCTGTATTCATCTTGCTTAGCATGCTTTGTCTCTGTCTATGACACAGTAAGTCTAATCTTTTATTGTTCTCTTGCCTCTCTGTAGTAATTTAGCATTGATTTAATAATTTCTTCTGAGATTTTTAAAGAATTAATAATTAACATTTTTAAAAAGCAGTATCTTTTAAATGTTACAAGTAAGCAGTTCTCCTGTAATAAGTTTTGTTTAGATACTAAGGCATATGTCCAAGGGTAATAAATATGCCTCTGAATGAAAAGATGCCCGGCCTGGGAGGCTGCTATATCTGTAAAACACTTTGTTTGCATATTATCCCCATGCAAGCAAAGTATTCTTTTAAGGCTGCCAAAAAAATCGATAAAATTAATTTTCTACTTTTACACGGAGAGTCTATGATGCTTGTTCTAACTCCTTTTAATAAAAATGGTTGTCAAGTGACTTGCATTGTGCTAGAGGCTGAGGACAAGAAAAGTTTCATATCAAGTTTTCATGAGTCTGTACATTTGCACTGTATGCTTTCAGATATGAGTCTGTTCTTATTCTAGTGCAAAATGA
Organism: Chloebia gouldiae; assembly: GCA_003676055.1. NCBI lineage: Eukaryota > Metazoa > Chordata > Aves > Passeriformes > Passeridae > Chloebia > Chloebia gouldiae. Next base: position 3,540,329 of record QUSF01000032.1, on the reverse strand, counting down.
AAAGATTGGTTCCTCCTTTGGTGGAATTCTGTTGGTCTGCTTCACAAATTTTGCATGGCAGTAGGTGTCCTTGTCTTAGGAAATCTCCTCTCTCTTGACTAATTTTTTGTTTGATACCCCAGAACAAACCCTTGAGTGTGCAGACCCAGTGATTCAAGGTGGTCTTATTTTCTAGAATTTCTGCCTTTTACAGCCACTGGTGCATTGGCTTTCAACAACTGTAGGTGTCCTTTTTAGCAGTGAAATACTGAATCCCAAAAATGAGAATTTTTTTCTGTAATGCTTTACATTCTGTTTCCTGATTACTGAAGGAGGCTTTTGAGGCAATCCTTACTGCTATGATTATTGAGATGAGGCTTCCATGGTAGCATACAGAGGTTTCACACACTGAAGTGGGACATAGGAAAAAAAATTCAGCTGTTGCAAGGATGATAATTTATGTGTATTGTTAGTTTTCTCTCCGTTTGCATTAAAAATTTAGATGGTAATATGTATGTTAATTACTGAAAGGACTTAAAATCACCTTTGTCATGAAAAAATAAATTCTTTTGTAGCTGATCCAACAGTCTAAAGCTGAACGAGAACAAGAAGTGCAACAGAAATGTGATAACCTGCATGTTGAATTAGACAAGCTTTATCAATCTGTGACAGAATTAGAAGAATACTCAGAACTGGATCGCATGCAACAGGTTTGATTAATAGTATAAAATCAGTATAAATATTTTATGTGTTTAATACACAGGATCATGCAAAAATTGTAATTAAAAGTAATCAGTGTAACAAATGTGAATTAAAACATTTTTTATCCTTTTGCCACAAGTGAACAAGCTCAGTCCCCCTCCCATTTTTGTTTATCATTGGTGTTTAACATTTTATTTAGAGGAAAGTTTACTATAAAACTTGAATTAGCTGATAGGTACCAATAATAGAAGTTCAGAAAGAGTGTGTGCACACACGAAAATAATTTATTCATTTTCCTTCTTCAGCACAAATCAATTAATGCAAAACCAGCACAGGTAGCAATTTGATACTTTTTTTCCTACAAACCTCAAAACTTAATTATTATGCTAGTGAAGAGCAGACCACTGGCTCCAAAGCTTCATGAATTTCTAGCAGTATTTTTAAACTTTCATAGTATGTCTTGTACTTTAATTGGAGGATATTGCATAGTAAGAAATTTTGTCTTTTTAAAAAACAAAACACTTCAAAGCACAAAAGAGAAATACTAAGCTAATAAATCCCAGTTGATATATGATATGCCTCATTCATAAAAAATTGTGTGCCTGCCTCCTGGAACAGTAAGTTTTAAAGCCCATATATTTTGAAAATACTCTAAAATTCAGTAATGAGAACCAATTTTATTTTTAATAGTGTTCATCTGGTTTCTTCACAGTTTATATACTCATCAATAAGCAGGCAAGTTTTTAAATCTTGTTTTCTAAAATTTTAATGTGAAAGCTTATATTTTGATATCTTATTTCGATAGCTGTTCAAATCAAATTTGGTTATTTCTCAAGACATATTATTCTTTTATTTCAGTATGTGACTGATGTGAGGACTTTACAGAAAACAATGCAGGACACTGATGAAACAGTAGCTGCTCTTAATAAAGAAGAGACTCTGCTTGGATGGAAACCAAGTGAATTCCCACTCCTCAGCAACTTAAAAGCTGAGATAGAACCATACCAGAAACTCTTTAATCTTATACTGAAATGGCAGCGAACAGAAAGAAGGTGATTCAGCTCAAAAGGCTGTAAGAGGGAGAGTGAGAAAAATGCTTATCCTGGTCTCAATCATGTCAGATGTAGAGTATGGATTTGTTTTCTTGTTAACATGTTATTAGCAAGCCAAGTAAAAGGGTAATATAGCATATATATCAGACTTGCTATTTTTAATTCAGCTAGAAAAAATGTTAATTTGTTTTTATTTTTAAAATGTAATCATGGAATCGCTGAATCATCTGACTTCCTAAGCTGGAAGGGACCCACAAAGATCATGAAGTCCAAGTCCTAGCATTGCACAGTACAGCCCCAAGAATCACACCATGAGCTCAACTAGAGAGCTCATCATCTGTATGTAGCCAAAACTGGTGTTAACCTAGCATCTGTCCAAAATGGTGGGTTCAAATGATTGTTTTGCTGTTTGGTGGTTACATCCTAACACAAAAGTGTACTCTGTGTATAAATTAAGGGAGATTGTTTATTATTTCATGCATTCTTCAGAAGTTATAATGTGCTATGGCTGAAAGTGTGGGGGGGTTTGAAAATACAAGACCTAGTGTATTTTTGAATGTTGTGTGTTGATCTCTGTCTAGAGTTTAACTTAAATATTTGCCCATTCATGCAGTTACTCACTTTCAGTATGTGTCTGACTTGAGAGCATTACACAAATACACAGAAGAATGTATTTGTACCAGTTTTAGCTGGGCTTTAGAATTTTACAATGAATGACAGTAATATGAAAGAAGAGCTTTAATTTAAATTGCTAATCATGTGTTGCAAAACAAAGTGATAATTATTTGTGGGCTACATTTATTATTCTGTTTTGTAACCTTATGTTTTTTCTCAGATGGATGGATGGGACCTTTCTGGAACTAGATGGGGAAAGCATGGAGGCTGAAATTGATGAATTTCATAGAGAGATGTACAAACTGTTAAGACTCTTCCAACAAAAGCAGAAGAAAGCAGCAACAGAGAAGAAGAAGCCAGTGCGACACAAAGCTGTGACGGGTAATCCAACTCTTACAATGTGTTCTTCAGTTCTGGATCAGATTAAAGAATTTAAGGTAAGAAAACATGAGGGATATTAATATCTGATACTGAGAGACAAATGCTAAATTCAGGGCTCAGTAAATGTAGATGATGCAGAGTCAGAGATAGAGTGAGGCTGTTCTGAATCCCCATTTCTAGATTGTACTGTCCCATTCATTTTAATAAAAATGGATTTTAATTTTTTTTTATAATTTCTGGAATTGTAATGAGTGCACACATACAGGAGAAAAGTAATTTTTGGATGCAGAAAAATATTTAAGGATGTAGTTGGGAATTTTGAAATGGGACTCTTATGTTAATAGAAGCAAAATGTAGCATCCCTGAAAAATTATGCTGAAGAGTTTTTTATATTTCTTCTTCAGTAGTTGATATAATTATTTAGAAATTGAATGGAAAACTGAGTGCAGCCATCTGCACTTTTTGGAAAAGATTTCCATATCTTCAGGTACTGTAGCAGAATTTTAAATGCATACAAAAAAGTTGTTAAAAAATTAAGAAATAATGTATATGACAATATTTACCATATAGATTTCTTTTGTGAATTAGGAGAATATTCCCACTGTGGTTGTCTTTTGTAACCCTGGCATGAGAGAACGTCACTGGCAGCAGATGTCAGATATAGTAGGATATGATATAACACCAGATGCTGGAACTACCTTGAGAAAAGTTTTAAAGCAGAATCTGTCCTCTTACTTGGAACAGTTTACAACAATAAGTGTGTGTGCAAGCAAGGTAAGCACAGAGATTTGATAGTGACGAATATGACATCAGGTCTCTTAGTGAATACTTTTATGATTTGTTAGCATTATTTGTCTCTGCCATTATGCAAGAGAAGAACTTTGGCCCATTATATGTTAATAATGAGTGTAAGCATTTGTATCTCATGTGACATCATCCATATTCCCCAAGTGTGTTGCTTTCTGTGTGCAAGAAAAGGATATACTGAGGAAAAATAATAGCAAGTAGTTAATTTGTGCTGCTAGAGCAGAAATTTATTCAGCTAGATATGCTTATATATTGAATTAGAGAGTTGGAAAAAAACAATTTAGTGATGAGACCAAGCTATTTTCTTTTTAAATAGGAATTTTCCTTGGAGAAAGCAATGCATACCATGATGGAAACCTGGGATTCAATTTCCTTCATCACAAACTTGTATCGTGAGACTGGTATTCATATTCTGTCTTCAGTGGATGATATTCAGGCTCTTCTTGATGATCAGATTATGAAAACCCAGACAATGAGAGGATCACCCTTCATTAAACCCTTTGAAAATGAAATAAGGGTACAATGAATACTTCTTCAACCATTTTTATTTGTAGGATAACTGTAGTGCAATAGTATACTGATTGTATTGCAACTTTATTGTTTGAGTTGTTAGTGAAATGTTTTCATTGATTTTTCAGCAAGAATCTTTTGAATTTGTATGAGTCATACTTATTTCAGTTTTGGAATTCTCTTCAATTCAGATCCAAGTGTAACCAAAGAGAACATGATTATTTTTTTCTCTTAATTTGCAAAATCACTATTTCCATTAGCCTTGCTTCTTAATAATTGGAAATAATGTTTCTATTATTGCTAATAAGAACATTTATTTATTTATTGAGTTTTGGACTCAAATTTTGAATTGCCATGTTTTCCCCAGGGCAAAGGAAGTTCTTGATGCCTGGGAGAGTGTTTTGCTCAGGCCTCAGAGCAATTGGCAGTGCTTTTGAATTTCAGGGCTAGAGTAATCCTTGTGGTGCTAATGTCATGGCTATTGACAGGAGAGAAGCTGGTGCAATTGCTTTGCAGTTACCCTCCCTAGTTCATTATTGGTTTATGTGGGAAATATTCAGGCTCAAGCAGGTTCAATGAACATATTTACACTTTCAGACAGCCTGCTTCACTGGTACCTGCTGTTGTCTTTAGGAACAGGATGCTGGCCTTGCTGAATCTCTCCTAGGAGCTGAGGTGGCTTTTCTGGTATTGTGTTCCTATTGCCATTCAGCTAAAAGAGCCCTTGCTGTGGGGAGATGGTAGCCTCCTGGCTATTGCTTAACCATTAAGTTGTTGAAAGTTCATAATACTTTAATAAATAATAAATGCATTTTGGAAAATTAATTTCCAAGTAAGTAAAAATTTCTGAGCTCCTTTGGCCATCTGTATATGTGGAAGAACTTATACTCCTAAATTTTTTTATTTCATTTTGTTTATTGGCAGACATTTTTTTTCTCTTTGGGAGCTGGAATACCACAATGTCTACCTTTCCTGAATTTGTTGTCTCTAACTTCTTTTTGCTTGGAAATGTCAAGTAAACATTCTTTCAACATTTATTAAGGAATGGGAAAGCCGCTTGATTCAAATTCAGGAGAATATTGATGACTGGCTGAAAGTGCAGGCACAGTGGCTGTATTTGGAACCCATCTTTTCTTCTGAGGATATTATGCAACAGATGCCAGAAGAGGGACGGCAGTTTCAGACTGTGGATAGACTGTGGAGAGAGATTATGCAGTTTTGTGCCGAAGACCCAAAGGTAGGGGAAATATCCTCTACTGGCAGGATGCAGTAGCTTCTCTTGCCTTTTTTTGGGGGCGGAGGGGATGCTTTGTTTTCAGAATATATACAGTGAACTACGATTTCAGTTCCCTAGGCTTTCTAGAAACAAAGTTAAGTTGTTCCTTATTTGATTAATTTATACTGTTTGAAAAACTTCATTTATAGCTGACAGTTTGGACATATTTTTTATTACAGGTTCTTGCTGCTACTTCCTTGCCAGGATTAACAGAGAAGCTTCAGACCTGTAATGAACTTCTTGACAAGATCATGAAAGGGCTTAATGCTTACCTTGAAAAAAAACGTCTCTTCTTTCCCCGGTATGATGATCTTTGGTTATTTAAAACCCACAGATTCTGAATGGGGATGTTTTGTTGTGAATAGGATCAGTCTTAAAAATAGCTTGATAATGCAGTTGTGTATTTTTTTCCTAATTTTTTAGCTTCTTTTTCTTGTCTAATGATGAAATGTTGGAGATCCTCTCAGAGACTAAGGATCCTCTTAGAGTTCAGCCTCACTTGAAGAAGTGTTTTGAAGGCATTGCTAAGCTGGACTTCCTTCGCAATTTGGATATTAAAGGAATGTACAGTTCGGAAGGCGAGCGTGTGCCACTGGTTTCAAACATTTCTACTTCTGAAGCTCGAGGGGCAGTGGAGAAGTGGCTAATTCAAGTAGAAGATATTATGCTGAAGACTGTACGTGATGTGATTGCCAGATCAAGAATGGTATGGAGTTTGTGATAATTTAAGAACTGTCGCACTTATCTTTGTTCTGTGGCTGTTTCTTGGCTTTCTAAAATTCTTCCTCAACACAGGAGTTGATGAAGTTATGTGGCCAGGACCAAGTTAACATGTCATGTATTTAATAGGCCAGTGATACACGTTAGAGTTTAGTTTGAATAAGACACAAGTAGTTTTCCTGCAACACTGGATATAAATTCTTCTAAAAGTTTCACAGCAGTACAATTTTACAGGATATATAATTGGATGTGATACTTCAGGTTTCTTATGAATTAGAAATAGAACACTTGTAATATGCTTGCTTCCTCCTAAAAGAAAATCATTAGACAGAAAATATTTCTTTGTGTGAATGAACAAGTTGTGGATATTTCTGTAATATGGAAAGATAATTCTAAAAATACTTAAAATTATTGGGTAAAAAATTGTGAACCTAAGGGGGAAGAGCATTTAAAGCTCCATTTGGACATTGCAAATAGGAAAATAGTGTTCTTCAGCAGGGAATATTAATAGGATTACATTATAAGCTTCTGAATTACGTTGTGAAATATATTCCCAGACACTGTGTTTGTAGGATGTATGTAACTCTTTCAGGCTTATCTAGAGACTGAGAGAAAGCGCTGGGTTCTGGAGTGGCCTGGCCAAGTAGTGCTGTGTGTGTCTCAAATGTACTGGACGAGTGAGGTACATGAAGTTCTTCACAAAGGACCCAAGGTACTGTGTAATGCATAATTTATAAAAAACTTTCTTAGTGTTTCATTTCAGCTGATGTATATTGCTTAATCAAACAGTTTTTTACAATTAAAATAAAATTTGAAAAATTCTGAGCATATGTGTTTGACATACATGAATTTATGTACAGTGATTTATACCTTTCATTCAATTACTTTCATATTCTTATTTAGAGCAATCATAGTTTTAAATGTAGCTTTGCAACATAAATGCATAACTGTGGATAAGAGAGAAGTTGATGCAAAACCATGACAATATAAAACAGTAGCTTAATAAGTAACCTCTTTTAAGATATCTAGTCAACATGAAGAAGTCTGGAACACTTGAAACTGTGATATAACCAGTTTCAAACTTACCTTTTGCCTCCTAGGGCTTAAAGGGTTATTATGATACACTTCAGCTTCAACTTAATGATATTGTAGAGCTGGTGAGAGGAAAACTGTCAAAGCAAACAAGAATTACACTGGGTGCCTTGGTTACTCTTGATGTCCATGCTAGAGATGTGATCAAGGAAATGATTGGAAGCGGTAATTATATTTGAAGACATTTTTCTTAACACATAGTTAATGAAAAATCGTTAACCAATCAGATTTTACTGCCTAAAACAGTACATTACTAAGATGAGTTTGAGAGTATTTGGCTACAAGCATCAGCGTTAATAATTTCAAAGCTGTTTGAAATTTAACCATAATAGAAAATCCAGCTAGCTACAACATCTTTTCTGATTGCTGTCAACTCTGTTTGTCAGGTGTGCAGAGTGAAACAGACTTCCAGTGGCTTGCACAGCTGCGCTATTATTGGCAGAATGAGAACGTTCGTGTGTGCATCATTAACTGCAATGTGAAATATGCCTACGAATACCTTGGAAACTCCCCACGCCTGGTGATCACCCCTCTCACAGACAGGTGTTACCGCACCCTGGTATGTATGAGCTTCCTCCTGGCATACTGCAAATTGGATTTACTGTGCTCTAGCATTGCTTATATCGTTCAGTGCAGCCATCCTTTTAGGGCTTAGGGTTATTGTCAGACTGCTATTTCTGCTAGAATGAGGTTTGTAATTTTTACAGAATATTAAGCATGAAAATCGCTCATAACAACAAATCTGGACAGCCCACCAACCTGACTGAAACATTAGTGTGTTCTTCTGTTGTGGTTGTGCTTTTTTTAAAACACACAGGAAAAAATGACAATATTTTATTCCTGTAAAAGTTATGAGGATGCAAAGTGCTTTTCTGATGTTCTGTGGCTGCTAAATTAAATGGAGAAGGATTCACTTCTGATCACACTGTTGCTAAGACCTAGCACAAGTCTGGCAACTTTTTAGTATTCCTGCTCTTGGCAGAGGTGTTTATTATTGTACTGGTTTATCCTCAGCTAACCTGACAATTGAAAGTTACCAAAGTCATCTCAGATACAGCTTTTCTCATTATCAGTTACTGCAGTCTCTTTGCTGGAGTATGATTTCAAGTTTTATTAGGCATCCATGGTGTTGCTGTAGCTGATGCTTGGTATCTATTTGTCAAAAATCAAGGTACGTTGGTGTGAGGGCATGATGCAGTTGTTAGTCTGTTTTGGTTTTAGGCTCACAAGCCTTCAGTCAGAGTACAGCAGGTGGAAACATGGCATTCTGGCAAATAGAAGTCTAGTCCTTTGCCCACCAAGGTCTTAATAAAGTATTCCCAGAACTTGTCAGTCAATGCAGATGTGGCCCTGTTGCTGTGGATTGGACTGTTTGTTTAAAGTCTGCAACTTTTTTGTTTTCTGTCAGATTTCCTCCTACTTCAATGGAATATAGGAGAAAATATGGAATAGTCAGAGGAAGCACATACATCAAAGGGGGATGGTGTGGGAAAGAAAAAGAAAAGAGGAAAAAATATATTAAAGGACAGATGGAGATAAAAGAGTAGCAACAAGCAACTGCAACAAATTTAACTTGGATGGTGTATCTAAACAAGAGCTGAAAGATTGGATATAATAAAGTTTGAGTAACCAATCTTAGTCATGATGATGATAAAACTAAGCCCTCTGTTAGGGTCAAAATTAAATTCTCTTGCCTATTTTTCCCAGCTGTAAGTACATTTCAGATTCTTTTTAATTAGGAAAACCATACTTTTTATGTTAGATAAAATAAGTGTATGAAACTATCAAGCACAATTTAATTTTACCATTTTCATTAAGAAGAATTTCATATGAATGAGGTACAAATAATTTCCATAAACTATTTCTGTGCTTTAGATTGGAGCTTTTTATTTAAACCTCGGTGGTGCCCCAGAGGGTCCAGCAGGAACAGGTAAAACAGAGACCACCAAAGATTTGGCTAAAGCTCTTGCTGTTCAGTGTGTTGTCTTTAACTGCTCCGATGGCCTTGATTACCTGGCAATGGGAAAGGTAAAGAGAAAATAAATATATGTTGTATTTTATTTTTAGCATGAAAATTTTAAGGTCCCTGTTTTGCAGACACAAATAAATGTGGCACCTGTGGTCTGCTGCCCTTGAATGCTATATGCTGTTCTCTCCATGTTTCATTTTCTGTGCTTTAGGAAAACCTATTAGGTTGCTAATTAAAACATGAAACAAACAAGAGTTTGTGGAATTGGTATCTTCTGATTTAGCTTGCTTTATAGTCAAAAACGTTGTTCTTCAGTACATTACTGATCTGTGTTTAAGCATTATTATTGTAATTGTTTAAGCATTATTATTGTAATTGTATTTTTAAAATCTAATTAAACTTCCAACATCATATTCTTAGTTTCTTTTGAATCTTTTCTGTTAGCAGCATTATTGGTTTCTTTCTTCATTTGCAGTTTTTCAAAGGTTTGGCTTCATCAGGTGCCTGGGCATGTTTTGATGAATTCAATCGCATTGAACTGGAAGTGCTGTCTGTAGTGGCACAGCAGATCCTTTGCATCCAAAGAGCCATACAGATGAAGCTAGAAACATTTAATTTTGAAGGAACTGAGCTGAAGCTTAACCCCAACTGTTTTATAGCAATTACTATGAATCCAGGTTATGCAGGACGTTCTGAACTTCCAGATAATCTGAAGGTAAAATAATATGATAGATGCATCTGTGACCTTTGTGATGATTGTTTTGTCCAGGTGAACTGTTTCCATGAGGAGGCTTTGCTAACTGAAAGCAGAGATAGTGCAGCATGAGGGGCACACCAGCTGCAGATTGCTGAAAGAAAGAAAGTGCATTCTCTCACCTGCCAAGGACCACATTTTCCTTCCTTTCTGCTGGATGTATCTGTGCAAGGGGCAAATTGCATTCTTGAGACAGTGCTGAGGGAAAAGAGCTGGGGGGCACAGTGTCTTTTCTTAATGTACTGCATTGTTTGTTAAGATGGATATTGGTGGTAGCTCAGGTTAACTTCCTCGGGAGTCTTCAGCTGCAAATATTGATAATACTGTTTTATGGTGGGATGAATACTGTAAAAATTCTGAATTGCTTTCCATTAATTATTTGAAGGTATTTCTTTGGGTATTGTTTTACAGGTTCTTTTCCGAACGGTAGCCATGATGGTTCCAAACTATGCTCTGATAGCAGAAATTTCCCTCTATTCATATGGATTTTTGAATGCTAAGTCACTCTCAGTGAAGATTGTCATGACCTACAGGCTTTGTTCAGAGCAGCTTTCCTCTCAGTATCACTACGACTATGGCATGCGGGCAGTCAAAGCTGTGCTGGTCGCTGCAGGGAATCTAAAGTTAAAATTTCCCATGGAAGATGAAGATATATTGGTGAGTTCCTGTGGGAATAATTGTTTAAGGAATTTCAAAGATACATGCAGTTCTGAGTCCTGAAGGCAGTTCCAGCATATCTTGTCTCATCACTGGTCCATGTTTTATAGTTTGTGAAATTAAGATAATAAAATGCATGCTGCATTTTCCCAGGCTGTTCTGATGATTGTATGGTTGGGCTTCTTATCGAAGGCCCCATTTAATGAATTAATCTTTGTTACATACTAGGTTATTTAATTGCTGAATACCTTATGCTCTGTCACTTAATAAGAACAGCAAAATGCATATTTGTTTCTTCTAGCTTCTTAGATCAATTAAAGATGTGAATGAGCCCAAATTTTTGTCACATGATATACCTCTGTTCATGGGTATAACCAGTGATTTATTTCCTGGAATCAAGCTTCCTGAGGCAGACTACAATGTAAGTACTCTTCTAATTTTTCCTTGGTCATGATCATTGTTGATTGTTCTGTGGTGATTTGCTTTGTAATGAGGTGCACTTAATGCAGTGAGCAAAATTGCTGAATTTTTGCAGTGAAACTTTGTAGCAAAGGTTCTTTTATCTGTGCTGAATATAATCCACATCTGAGTTCCCTGACATTCAGAAGGGTTGTGCATTAGAGTTTGGGAACTGACCTGCACATTTACCAAGTTTTAGGCTTTCTGATTTTTTTCCTAATTGTTGGACATAAGTAAGTGAGATGAAGGTTTGTGCTTGTATTTTAGTTTTAGCAACACTTGAAGCAATCTTTGTAGGAGACTGGTTGACAAAGATGAGTATGTTGGAAAAAACCAAATTAACTCTTAAGTTTTCAGAAAATACCACCATCTTGAAGAAAGTGTATGGTTCTGAAGCACACTGCTGGTTTCCTGGGGGTGATACGCCTTCTCCTCAAGATAAAAATTCTAGTTAAATCCTGTTCTAGCACATGAAGTACAGAAGTGGGAATTTTTTCCTCCAGGAAGTTTGCTATATTCTGACTAATACTATTTCAGTTATTAATTAATTTGAAACCCTTTCTGATGAGCATAAACTCTTCTATTGTCATGCAGGACAGTAATTTAAATTGCAGCAGGAATAAGATTATGATTTGTTTGCATTTTAGGATTTTCTGGAATGTGCCAATGAATGTTGCACTCAGCATAATGTCCAACCTGTACAAACTTTTATGCAGAAAATGATACAGACATATGAAATGATGATTGTTAGACATGGGTAAGGTTCTCATCACGGCACTATCTTTTGTAATTCTGACTTACACTGTAGCAGTTATTTATATGAAGTTATAGAAGGTTTTGAGGGTGGCATAATATTCCTCTTTGTTTCAGTCAGCTTTGGAACAGCTGATTCCTGATACTGCTTTTGCATGTCCCAAAATTCTTGTGGATGTAAGTCTGAGGAATCGTACTCTTCCTGATATCAGAAGCATTTGCACATGTATAATGATTTTAGGTGCTGATACCAATATGGTGAAAACTTAGGCCTGTAAAAGCTTATTTGTATTAAAATATTAATTTTCAGATCTGTGGCATTTTATTCTTAACTTTAATTACAGAATAGCAACTGAAGGAAATATATACAATCTGACATGAGCTATATAATGGTTAACATTCATCTCATTAATTAATCTTCTCTGTAAAATTGTGCAATCATATTTGCATGTTTAAACAAACCAAGTTTGTGGAAAAGATGTTTTTTATATTCAAAGAAAATTTTCTTGCTTCACTGTTTGAAAATTAGTTGAAAATTACCTTTAAGCTTATGTTTGATACTGTTGGCCTTCATGTGGTCTGTGAAAGTCTAAATTGCAAGACAAATATATTAATAGTAGGATTTTTTTTTTCCATCTAACAGCTTCATGCTGGTAGGGGAGTCATTTTCTGGGAAGACCAAAGTTCTACATGTGTTGGCAGATACACTGTCTCTTATGAAAAAGCGTGGTTATGGTGAAGAAGAAAAAGTCATTTATAGAACTGTGAATCCAAAATCAATCACTATGGGCCAACTTTTTGGGCAGTTTGATCTGATATCCCATGAGGTAATGCATATTTTAAAAAGTAATGTTTTCTGTATATTATGTTTCTGTTATTATGGACAGTAAACTCTTGAATTCTTAATTTTATTATTTTAAACATGGATGAGAACACAATTGTAAATTTTACTTTAACTAATGCTTTTCTGGCCAGTTTATAATTAAGGTATAAAAAACTCAGTATGTATGTATGCAGTATGTATGCAGTTATATAGGTTTAAATATGCAAAAAAAAAAAAAAAAGAAGAAATATCATTTTGAAGGTCAATGTCCTCTTATTATTATTGTGCTTTCCTAGCATCTATGCTAGCAAATCATATCAAACATGATTGATATTATGTTTTTCTGTCTATGTTTTGATATTACATTTTTCTGTCAATCCTTAACTTGTATAATCAAAGTAATGCAAAAACTCTCTAGAAAAATCTATGAACTCATGGATTCCCAAGTGTGAAATCTAGGTTTGGAGGAGGAACAATATGAAGCAGTAAATATGAAATAGTGACTCTGGAGAGAATTAGGGTGATTCTGGAGAGAAACAGGTGCAAGACAGGGCAGAATCATTTCTAAGTTTCAGTAAATTGAATTGCTGGTCCTTTTTTTTTTTTTCAAATTTGCCGTTGTTTTAAGACCCTTGGTGAAACTCCAAAGTTAGGTGCAGCACAAGAGGAGCCCAGTTACAAGTGAGGGAGAATGGAAAGCAAAGGGAAGGGTTTCTGTGGCTCAGGTTGAACTCTGTGTTCTTTGTCTCCCTCCCCACTGCCGTGTCCCCCCGTCAGTGGACAGACGGGGTTGTGGCCACGACCTTCAGGGAATTCGCCCTGTCCGAGAGCCCCGAGCGCAAATGGGTCATCTTCGATGGCCCCATCGATACTCTGTGGATAGAGAGCATGAACACGGTTCTGGATGACAACAAAAAGGTATCAGTCCGTGAAAAAAACCCCTGAAGAAAATTATGGGACGTTTTGAAAATATTCTTCTACATATAAAACTGCAAATACAAACTGATTTTAGGAAAAAGCAAGTGCAAGATGGTGCTGGCGACAGGTTATGAGCTTTTTATTTTGTGGTTTTTGAGTGGGTTTTTTTTTGTTTTTTCTTTTGTATTGTAATCATAATCACAATATCAATTCATTGCTGAAAGACACGATTTATGTAGTATATTTCCTTAATGCCATAATGTAATTTTCTAATATAAATACTTGAAATTTAAATGTCAGAAATTACAATTAATTATATATTATAAACCCCATTATTTCTAAGACTGCACAGGCTTAGACACTTATATTTCAAGACAATTTCAAGAAACAAAGGGTTGCATTTTCAATAATGGCTTCTGAAGTCAAAATTATAACACCACTTTTGTAAATGGGCCCTAGGAATCCCAAAGCAAATATACAAATTAGACACAATATTTGAACTTTTACATTCTATATGAAAATGTATCAAAATACTCAAACTGGACTCCCGCTTTAGTACAGAAGGGTAGTGTGTCTCCAACTGGAATGCTTCAGTATTAGCAATAATAGCTGCAGATATCATTTGTCTTTTTGTCATATGCAAGGTTGATTGTAATGAGCCTTCTGGTATGTTACTATGGAGTAGTATGGTTTAAGTGAAGAATTTAGCTAAAACTTGATAAGAATGTATTGCTACAAGTGGTTAAACATTTTATGCAGTTGACCTTACCTTTGATTTTACTAATTTTCATATAGAACTCCTCTCTGATAGGAATTGTAATTTAATACCAATTTTTTTTCTGATTTTGCATATTATTTTTTTAACTTTCAAGCTTTGTTTGATGAGTGGGGAAGTCATCCAAATGTCCCCTCAAATGACTCTCATTTTTGAAACGATGGATCTTTCCCAGGCATCAGTAAGTTTTGTACTTATATATAAATATAAAACAAAATTTAGTCTATTCAATGCAAAATAAAATGAGTTTACTGTTTTTCCTTAGCCTGCTACAGTCAGTCGTTGTGGCATGATTTATTTGGAACCTTCTCAGCTGGGCTGGAGGCCAATTGTTACCTCTTGGCTGAGTAAACTGCCTGAACCTCTGAATTCAGAGGGACATCAAGATCTTCTGCAGGGACTTTTTGATTGGTTGGTGCCACCAGCACTAAGAGTCCGTCAGAGACAGTGCAAGGTATTTTTTGTCATTTTTTCCTGCAGTAATTAGTGGCCCTTTCCATTCTGTTACCCTTGGTAGCAGGCGACTGCTCTCTCATCACAAGCACTGTTAGAATGAATATGTGGCTCTTGGGACCAGTGTGAAGAGTTAAAATGAGAATGTCAGCTAAGGCTTGAAACCTGATCATAGTTTTCATCTTCTTATTTTAAAAAGTAAGGTAAGTAAAACACTGATTAAAAACTCTTCACAAGAGAATTTTGTACATTTTTTTTCTTTAAAGCTGCCATGTTGCATAAGGAAGTACTTTTTTAAGTCTTTTAGGAAATGTGTAGCTCTGTGTGACAGTACTCAGAATTTTGCTCATGGTTTGCTGTAGTTTCTTTTGTGGGTTTTGTTTTGGTTTAGGATGTTTAATTTCAGTGGTAGCCATGAACACTGTTAACAAACTAAAGGTCATGGTATTTCAGTGACTGAGGAGGCCAAATGATCTTTTGAGTGAAAGTCAGTGTAAACCTTGCCTTCTAGTGTGTGTTCAGAATTAGCTAGTGATCTAATTGTTTTAGTATTTTATCTCCAAAAGATAAATTAACTACAAGTATGTAAAGTGTGACATTCAACCTTTTGAATCTCTTAGGAACTGGTACCCACAAGTGATATCAATGTTGTAGTAGCTCTCACACGGATTTTTGAAATGTTGATTTGCCCACCTGTGCAAGAGGATCCCACCAACAAAAACATTCGTGCCTGGATTATGGTTGGTTTTTTAACATGGAGGGAAATGTGTATTTGTTTCTCTATATGCTGGTTTTCAAAACAATTTTACTAATCCAAATAACTTTAGTTTATGAATAAGAGACATGTGAAACAATTCTACTACCTCCGTGCTCTCTCTCCCCATACTCTGGAGGTACCCAGATGAGATGGAAGACTTACAAATGACAAATATGATTAAAAATGTTCCTCTTTCTCCAATTAAATAGGATAGTGCTTTTATTAAATGTACTTTTTAAGTAACCAAGAAGTTAGCTAAAGCAAAGAGTCTTCTTTCTCTTAAAGGAAATAAATAATTGTGCAACACTGATTGGCTTGTTTGTTTGAGCAAAAATTTCTGTGTAAGAGGGTTTTGTGACAGTTATATTAGTTGGACCCTCTGTATGGCCTTATATGCTTATTCTTATGAAAAACTGAAAAAAACAGAATGTGAAAGTAGTAATTTAAAATTAAATTCCAGACTTCCTAGATCCTGGTTTGTCATTAGAACTCTTCTCAGGCTTTGTCATGTGACATGCTGCTGTAGTCAGTGGCCTTTATTTTTTATTCTCTCTCTTTCTCTTTCTGTCCTTGAGTAAGATTATTTGTGTGCTCTGTTTACAGTCAGATTTCTAAATCTCTTTAGGCTTGGGGAATTCAAGGGCAATTGCTAATGTTTCTCTGCTTAACAATATTTTTTAGAATTATGTTTGTTAATCAGATTGTACAAGGTTCATGTAATGTGTCAACTTTACTAATATTTTGCCTTTGCAGGGTTGTTTTGCTTTTGCCATAATCTGGTCCATTGGTGGAACTTGTGATGGTGACAGCAGGACAATTTTTGATAATTTCTTGAGGGAAACTTTGTCTGGGAAATCTGAAACAAATCCTATGCCAGAGAATTTGGGAACATGGGAATGTCCCTTAGAAGAGAAAGGCTTGGTCTATGACTACGTGTATGAGGTAGGATTGGCTTCTGCATCCACTAAACAGATTCTTATAGTCCTAATAGGAGGAAAATGCAACTGGGTGGGTATTTTAACTGTACAAAGCCTGTTGGATGTTGTAGAGTGTTCATTGAATTAAATCCCACAGTACATTTTTTATTTCTTTTTCAAATACAATGTACTGACCAATTTTTTAATAAAATACTAAGATGTACATTTGAGTTATGTTTCTATTACTGCTACTGCATATTTCTTCTGTAACCCAAGCTCAGATGCCAGATTCAATTCTGCTTTTGTTTAGAAGGAATATATGAAAAAATATAAAAATATATATTGCATAATATAATGTGGACTGTTCAGAAGGAAAGCAAAATATTAAGCCCATACATAGTTTTTGTAAGACAAAAATTGTCTTACAATTTTTGTTTATAGTGCCTATTAGACTGCTTTCTTTTGGTTTTTTCTTGTGATTTTCTGTATGTGTGGTTTTTGTTTGTTTGTTTGTTTGTTTTCACTGAACTAAGTTTTCAAGAAAACAAAGGAGTTTAAGTTTAGGTATGTACCTCAGTTCTTTATTAGTGAGGTAAAGCAAACTAAATATGTGAACTTTTGAAACATCAAATATTCATTAATTTAATAAACTCCATTACTTTAATTTTTCAAAAGTTAAGTAGTAGACAAAACCCTTCATATGTATACCACCAATCTGTTCTACATCTGTGTTTCTTCCTAGCTCAAAGGCAAAGTAGGTTGGGCTCACTGGAATGAATTTATTGAACAAATTAGTTACAGTGATAAAAATGTGAAGATTCAAGATATTATAGTCCCAACTATGGATACAGTTCGCTATAGCTATTTGCTAGACCTGTTCATTACCCATGGAAAGTAAGTTGCTTCACTACAAATTTTCTGAAGTGAAATTTGATCATAGGCAGAAATATCTCTTATTCTTTGAGTTCATTGTTTTTTATCAAGCCCTCAGTTTATTTGGTCTTTTAAAACAGACATTTACTACAAACAAAAAAATCTGCCAGAAGTCTGATTTTAGTTTCTTGTGCAACCTTATTACAGTCTAACTTTAATATTTGCAATCTGATTATGCTCTTGTAACAGTCCAAAAATTGTTGCACCCTCTTTCTACTTTGGCAATGAAATACATATTTTAGGATTTCTTTCCTTGATTAATGCTATCAACATCTGTTATATTTGCCATGGTCAGATCATATAAGAGAATTAAATAAAAACTGGCCTCAGGTTCTAAGGCTGAAAGTGTTATGAAGTTTGAATTAATGGAAGACTTATCAGGAGAAATTTCTCCTGTGTGTTCATATACTCCAACACCAGTAGAATGAGGGAATTTTCTCCCATTTTCTTCCTCCCATTGTCTTGATGGTGGAAGCAAACTAAAATTACGAGAGGGTTTAATGAATGCCTTAGAACACTTTACTTTCTTCTTGGGGCTAGTAATATTTTTAGAGGTAGAAGAAGGAAGGGCAAGTTAGTAAAACCTTTGACTTCTAGGTGCTTTTAGTTTACAACATTTGGTTTCTGCAGTCTTTTTGCTTTATTTCTGTCTTTGTGAAGACCATTGCTTCTAGTGGGACCAACAGGAACTGGGAAATCTGTGTATGTCAAGGACAAGTTAATGAACAACTTGGAAAAGGAGCTCTACTTCCCGTTCTTCATTAATTTTTCAGCTCGAACCAGTGCCAATCAGACTCAGGTTAGTAGAACAGATAAGTTTGGTCTCAAGGAGATTTGGATATGAATATGTAATCTGTGTTCTGAGTGATCCTATTTGCATTACAGAACATTATTATGGCCAGGCTGGACAAAAGGCGCAAAGGAGTTTTTGGCCCTCAAATGGGAAAAAAGTGCATTATTTTTGTAGATGATATGAATATGCCAGCTTTGGAGAAGTATGGGGCACAGCCTCCTATAGAACTTTTAAGACAGTTCATTGACCATGGATTTTGGTAATTATTTGAAATACAGCTGATTTTTTTTGTTGATGTATTTTCTCTTACACTTATTTATTCCCTTGAATTTTGTTTTCAAAACTTTTTGAAGTGGTTTGTAAATGTTAATGTAAATTTGGTTTATATAAAAATACATTATTTAAAGTTGAAGCTTGGATTTTACTCTCTAAGGACTTGTCTGGAAATTAATTATTGAGTGTTTTAGAATGTTCTAGTGCTGAGCAGCAGAGTTAGTATATGTTAAATAAAATTATTAATTTACACCTTGATTATTTTAACTGTTTTTTTTTTTTCCAGTGCAGTTTCTTGTTCATTTTCTTTCTATTTCTCCTTAGATTGAATTGGCATTTTTTATGTATCTATATTTATGTAGTTAATACAAAACTTCTGATTTTATTTCTTATGTTGGTTTTCTATTATCCACATATCTATTAGTCAATAAATTTTTTTTAACAAGATCTCAGAATGTTTTTTTAAAATTCACAGTGAAATCAGGTCTGATAATAGGCATGAAATAAGTTCCCTGTTTTTGGGGTTTCTGGCTTTGCTTATATTGGATGATTGGAACAGGTGTTTTCCTGAGTCTGGGTCATTCTATGATTCCAGGCAACTCATCAAATACAGCTGCTCTTGTGAGCAGCAGGCACTGCTCAAATATTTGTAGCTCTTAAATAGAGATAATGTATCTTGACACATTGCAGTTTTAATACTCAAAATTTCATATCAGGTCTTATGGAACTAAATTTAAACAAATAGTTTTTCTTTTAGGTCAGAAAATGATATATTGAGAATAACTGCCACACAGTTAAAGGACTATTTGGGGTATTTTGTTTTTTGGGGAGGAGGGGTTGTTGTTTTTTTTTTTCAAGATAGAATATATAAAAATATATATTATATTGCATAATATTGCATAATGCCTACTATGTTTATGTATTTGTAAATACTTTTTTATGCATGGAGGGTGTGTTCTAGATGCGTCTAAGATGTAACAAATGTGTTATATTTGTATTTAAGTGTCACATGTAGGTTGTATTTAAGTGTCACATGTAATTTTATTTTGAAGGTATGATTTTAAGGACACCTCTAAAATCACCCTTGTTGACATCCAGTTGCTGGCTGCTATGGGGCCTCCAGGGGGTGGGAGGAATCCTGTCACCCCTCGGTTCCTGCGACACTTCAACATTTGCACCATCAACTCCTTCAGTGATGAAACAATGATCCGCATCTTCTCCACAGTAGTAGCTCTTTACCTGAGGATTAATGACTTCCCTCCTGACTTCTCCACAACTGGAAATCAAATTGTCACTGCCACTTTAGAGGTAAGAGGCAAATACCTTACTGGAGATTTCCTTCAATTTGTTCATTGAAGTTCCTTTGTCTCTATAATAATGTAGCGTGAAAGGGTTTTTTTGAGAAATAACATTTTAGAAGGCATTTAAGAATTAGTGTTACTTTTTTGATTTTGTTGTTCTCTGCTGTTGTATCGAAGGTGTATAAGAAAGCCATCAAAAATCTTTTGCCCACACCAGCCAAATCTCATTATACCTTCAACCTGCGTGACTTTTCACGGGTTATCCATGGCTGTTTGCTCATTAAGAAAAGTGCAGTTCAAAACAAACATGTGATGATCCGGCTGTTTGTGCACGAGGTGTTTCGTGTCTTCTATGACCGTCTGGTGGAAGATGATGACAGAGCCTGGTTGTTCAATCTAGTGAAAGATATTGTGAAAGAACATTTCAAAGAAGTATTTGATAGAGTTTTTGCACACCTGAAGGAAGGAAAATCATCTGTGAGTATCATGTTTAACCTGTTGCAAAATAATTGCTTTTATTGCAAATTTAGGATACAAGAGTTAATCATAGGTGAAATTTTGATTCAAATGCACATGAAAGTTTGAGTTGAATTTGGCCAACTGTCTTCATAAGGAAAAAGATGTAGAAATTAAAATTGTTCGGGAGGATTTAACTGTTGTACTTGAGCAGTTTTTCAAAAAATATTACATTTAAATTGTGCTACTTTTCCTTAAAAGAAATTTGTACATCTGCATCCTGTGATTGTTATTAAATTTTAGTATCCAAAATGTTGTATAGTTGTATTATATTTTATGCCTTGTCTTTTTTTTTGTTTGTTTTTTAATGTCCTTTGTAGCTGCTTTCATCTATAGAAGAAATAACTTCGTGGTCTTAGTTGTCCATTTAATAATATACATCTGTATGAATTTGGTGTAATCTGAAGGTTATGATTATGAGACTGTTAGTGGCTATTTGAGCCAGTTGTTTTCCAAGAACAAATTAAGAATAAGTGTATAGGTCAATGCAGGAAGCATTTTTTTGAGGGGGGTGTTGTTTGTGAGTCAAAATATTTTGGAGTGCTTATTAATGTGTCTGGGGTATTTGTCTAAATTCTCCTTTGTTTTCTAAAATTACAGTGAGGAATATATTCGTTAAATATTACACTTGACTTCATAATTTGTTGAACATTTGCCATAGGTAACAGAAGAAAACATGAGAAGTTTGTGTTTTGGTGACTATATGGATCCAGAACTTGAGGGAGATGAAAGACTTTACATTGAGGTTCCAAGCATTGAGGAGTTCAGTGATGTTGTGGAGCAGTGTCTGGATGAATATAATCAAACCCAGAAAACAAGAATGAACCTCGTTGTTTTCAGGTGTTTATGATCTGTTTTATTAAGAGCTTTAAGCTGTAGTTGATAATTCAGTATATTCCATTTTTTGTGGCTTTTGGTATGTCTCCTCCCCTTTATGCATCCTTTATAGTGTTTGTGGTGTTACACCTTTTTGAATGGAAGTAAACGGATTTTTTTTTTATGATTCTCCTTTTTCTATCTGAAAGTAAATAATGAGAAGCTTTTCTCCTAAGGGGCTTTGAATATTTTCCTTAGTTGTTACAGAAACATTGTGCACTGAATCAGGTGGATGCTGCACTTTTCCTAGGCCTCTGTCACCAATGAAGATGGATGTCACTGGACCTTCATTCCCCAAGGACAAGCACCTCAAGAGGGAGATGTTCACAATCATAGCTGTCTGTTTGCTCTGTTGTTATGCAGCACAGCCATGCACCCAGCTGGTGCTGCAGCTAATCCTGTGAAATTTTAGACTCTGCAGGCCCTTATTGTTACCTTAACTTGTTATCATGCAGAGCTACAACTGAGAGAGATTAGGAAACCAAACTCCTCCCTCCTCCCTGTTGCTAGAGATTACCACCTCTTCATACTTGCCAGGGTAACTTGACACGCAGATACTTCATAGAGGTGATGAGGGTTACTTCAAACAGTTCTAGCAGCAGCTTATTTTAGTCTAGGTCATTTTGCCAAGCTGGATTTCTGAGTGCCTGTATGTACAGCTAGGCTCTCAGTTTGAAGAGCTGGCAGCTTCTGATTTCCCGGGTGTAGAAGCAATATTCCAGTGATCTCACTGAACAGAGTTCAATCTCAATTTAACATCTGAATTTGTTTCTTTTATTTTTTTAACCAGTAAAAAAACAAGAATTTACCTTTTTTGAAATGTGTGAAAGTTTTTTTGAGACTACTTTTAATTGCTGCTCAGCTTGCTTTAATTACCCCATGCCCTCTGCTTAAGCAGGGGATCTCCTATAGGCCTTGCTTCATATTCTGAGATAAATCATGCCTGAGGTTTGACAAGGACTCTCAGTAACGTGCAGATACTGCTTCCTGAGGATGTTCCAATGTTAATTCCACATAAAAGTTATAAAACACTGTCAGAGGTAGAGGAAAGGGAGATGTTTGTTGATATAAACCACGTTCCCCCAGTGGTTACTTTAAAAAGATATTGAAATTGCTGTTCCTCAAAAAAGTTAAAATTGCTAATACTGCTGTTATTTTGAAGTAAAGAATTAATGTTTTTCATTTCCTTTAACACATTTATCCTTATAGTGCTCCTGTTCTTACCTCTGTATGTTCTTTCTAGCAATTTTTAGTAATTTAGCTACATATTTGTATAATAGAAGAATTATAAGTTTTACTTTATTTTGTGGTTCATGCTCACTCTCTTTCTTCCTCTCTACCTCACCCCACCCCACATTCAGAGATTTGTTTTGGAGATGCTACTCCTTGATTTGTTTCCCAGATTTATGGGTGCATAGATATGCAGGGATTTGTGCTCTTTGGGTGATCGGCGTGTTCCCAATGCAGGTACATGCTGGAGCATTTGTCTCGGTTGAGCCGCATCCTGAAGCAGCCCGGGGGGAATGCTCTGCTGGTTGGCATGGGAGGAAGCGGGCGGCAGTCCCTGACCCGCCTGGCAGCCTTCATGGCAAGAATGTGTGTTTTTCAACCAGAGATTTCTAAGACCTATGGTACAAATGAGTGGAGAGAAGATCTGAAAGTGAGTATTAATAACCTGTCTACATTTTGACTTAATTTTGTTTTGGAATGTACAATTTTGTTTTGGAACATACAATTTTGTTTTGGAACGTACAATTTTAACTGTCTTGCATTTTCAGAGACTTCTGAGGAATGCAGGTGTTAAAGGCTTGAAAACTGTATTTCTAATCACAGACACACAAATTAAAGAAGAAAGCTTTTTAGAAGATATTGACAGTGTCCTCAACACAGGAGAGGTTCCCAATCTTTTTGCAGCAGATGAAAAACAAGAAATTATAGAGGTATCTTTAGAAACTCTCTTTTAATTTCACCTCCCTTTTAATCTACTTGTTCAGTTCAGTGTGAAATTTGGCTTTTGGACATTTGTACTTAATTCTGTGATTTGTTTTTGAGACTTTAGATAAATCAGCTTAGTAAACTAATGGAGCAGTTTATGCCAGCTGCAAACTTTAATTCGACGTAGCGCTCTGTTCACAAACACATTAAGCTGTGCCTGTAGAGAACTTGCATTGTTCACGAATACCCCGTGGCTGTAGTTATTTTTGTAGTGTATTGTGTAGGACAAGATTGTGTATCATAATGTTTTCATTGATCACTGAAGTGCAAAGATGTGACATTTTTTTTGGAACACATGGCTTACCTTTCTCTATAGACTCCTACTCTCTGGGGCACTAGGGCATTGTTAGACAGAATTTCAGTCCTGTCATTTCTGTTCAGAGGCAGAGGTGCTCCATTAGGCTCAGGTGTTACTTTAGGCTCAGAAGTAAGGATGCAATATACTCAGGCAAATTAAAAACAAAATTAGCTAAAATCAGGCTTGGATTTTCACAATAGCAGTCACAATTTGGGAGGGAGAGGCATCAATCTTTGTATACATCAAGCTGGAAACGTAATGTTAGCAAACAATATTTGGAACTGTATGCTGTGCTGTCTCCCTATCTCTGTGATGTTTTTACTAAATTAAGTAGGTATATTTCTAGTTGATTTTCAAAGTGGTTCTTAGTACACACACAAATGTTCTTTATTACAGTATCTGTATCAGTTGATAGATGTTACTGCTGTTTTTTCTTGCATTTAAGTTATGGAGCATGTTGATAGCTGGATTCATGTATTTTTCAAAGAAGTTAAGTTATAATTCTTGTGATTTTTTTTCTATTACTATTTCATTTTTACCAGGTATATAGTGACAATATTAAAATAATATGGCTCTTTTCCTATTTTAGAATTTGTGTGAACATGTTCAGAGGGTATATGCTGGAACTTGGTAGCCATCCACAGTGTGCCAGCTGGAGCAAACTCATTTAAATCTGCTCCCTCCAAAGAACTCTTCTTTTACTCTGTTTTTATGATCTACTGTCTGTTACTCAGAGCAGCAGATGATCATTTCTGGAACACTTTCTATTGCTGAAAGGGTCACAGATAAATAGTGCAATCCTGTTCTCAGACAGTATTTACTACTTGTTCTGTTATTCTACTTTATTTTGCCTGTTTCATTTCTGCTAAAAATTTAATTTCCTGGTGATTGCAATAGAACTTCAGATATGCTTAATGAGAATTTATGTAACATTTTTTATGCTATGTATTATTCCTAAGGGTGTTCGTGCTGCAGTTCAGGCTGGTGATAAAGGTGAAGAACTCAGTCCCTTGGCCTTGTATGCACTTTTTGTGAACTTCTGCAAAGAAAACCTCCACATTGTGGTGGCATTCAGCCCAATTGGAGACGCTTTCCGCAATCGTCTGAGACAGTTTCCCTCGCTCATCAACTGCTGTACTATTGATTGGTTCCAGGTATGGGAAAATATTTATGTTAGTTCCTCAAAAATCTGCTTCAGCTCTCTAACACTCTATATTTCTAAGTGCCGTTAGATTTTCTTTTGGCTTCCTTGTAGAAGTACTCCTTGTTTTTCAAAATTTTAAAGTTGCATAAGCCTTTTCTCTAATGTTTTGGGAGTTCTTTGATGTGTGATCTCAACATTTCTACATCTAAATAAAGTTAAATTTTGTTGCTACACATTTCTGTAGTACAAATAGTCTTAGTTTGATGATGGAAATTTGTAATTTTATTGCATAATGTGTATGTTTTAAAGGACTAGAGAAACCATTTCATTGTGACTGTAAAATTATCTTAATTGTGGCTGCATATTAAGCAGGTCATCAATTTTAGGAACAACTAGCAAATATAAATTCTGTTGCTTATCAGTAGATCTTTTATAGCAGAATGAAACTTGGAGAATTAGTATCAATGCAGGCAGTATTGCTCTCAGTAATGCACAGTTAGCTCTGTAGCTTGACCCGGTGCTGATGTAAATTAATTTTTCTGCCAAAGTCTGAATAGACACGGAACTGTTTGGATGGAATGTTTCTGTGTAGCTTTGAGCTAGAAGATCAACCAGGAGTTGCCAGAAAAGATTGCATAGGTGGTGACCTTGCTGACTGAGCTTACCAACCCTTTTGTCTGTTCATTGTTCTTGAGAGACAGCTGGGACTAATATGCCTCATTCTGGTGGTTTGAATGGTAAAACTTGATTTTAACATTTGAAGTCTGACAACAGTTGAATTTTACAAATTCTTTCTTCCTCACTTCTCCCTCAGCCTTGGCCTGAAGATGCCCTTGAACGTGTGGCTAGCAAGTTCTTAGAAACACTTCAGCTCACAGACAGTGAGCGTCAGGCAGTTGTGCCCATCTGTAAATACTTTCATACTTCAGTTCTGTCACTCTCTGAAAGGTCAGTCTGTGGCTTTTGCAAACAATCATATAGTATTGGGTGACTGACTTTCAATGCTACTCATTTATATATTAGAAGTTAACAAACTATTTGTCTTCATAAAAATTATGTAAAATCATTGAAATTGTTAATTCTTGTCAAACAGTTATATAACTTTGCTAATGATAAACTAAAAAATAAATAAAAATTTAAGTTACTATTTCTTTTTTTTTACTTTTTTAATAGGTTTTTACAAAGTCTGGGACGTCACAATTATGTTACTCCTACTTCTTATCTTGAGCTTATTGCTGCATTTCAGAGACTTCTTACTGAGAAACGAGACAGTGTAATGAAAGCCAAGAAGAAATATGTGAATGGGCTAGATAAACTAGCTTTTGCTGAGTCACAGGTGAGTTACAGCAAATATGGAACTGAAATTAGGAAATGTTTGTCAAATGTAGGTCTTTTTCTGGAGACATCAGTCGAAAGTGCTACTTCAGATTTTGTTTAGCTCAATCTTCAGCAGTAAAACTAACAAATGTATTTTGCCTTTTCTTTCCTGCAATCACAGAACTTGTGCTAAAGCCATACCTCTCTAAGCATATATTGTTAAGCAGTATATGAACAGAGCTGTCATTTCCTTGGTGGTTAACTGGTGACTGTAAGTGATCATAGTTCTTAAAGTTAGCCATTGTATGTATGAGATAAAAATATGTCTTGGGAATGTTTTGATTTGAAACTCAATGTTATATCCTTCTATCAATAACTTAGTCATTAGAAAAAAATATAGATCTTAAAGAAATTGCTGGAAATTGTGCTTGACCCTTCTGGATCCCACCTGATTCTTTTGTATGTGCATAGGTTGGTCGGATGAAAGTAGAATTAATTGAGCTACAGCCCAAACTGGAAGAGGCTAAAGTGGAAAATGCAAGCATGATGAAGGTAGAGTTATACAAATACAGCTTTGTGGCTTTTAATGTAAGAATGTGTCTTGTTTCACTGATGTGTGATTTTGAGAAAGTAGGATTTGAATTGAGGTTTTTGAGCTCACTCCTTGCTTACACAGGTTTCCAGTAATGTTTATAGCCTTAGAATAGAAATAAAATTCCATTCTTTATATAAAATACATTCTCAGGATATGCAGTCATTTTCTAAGCTCCATGCTGAAGGATGTTAGAGGAACTTCCATGCTAATAGTGATTAAATCAGGATTCCCAAGTTGATTCACAAACATTGTGAAAACCTGAAATAGTTTTTCCATATTAGCAGGTATGACAAAACAAACAAGAACAGTTTTGCACAATCTGTCTTTGCATACACAGGGATTATATGACTGATTTATAAAATGATCCTAAACCCAGTTAATTTCATGGGAATTTAGTGGGATTTAGGATCAAAAATCTTGGGTGTTTTGAAAATTCCAGTATATGAAAATACACACATACTTACCTAGTATGTAACTGTTGCATCACCAAAAACCATTATTTAATTGACATGTTGCATGCTTGGTTTTGATTCCTAAGTGGTTTTACAGATACAATGATATCTCTTCTGCCTGTAAGAAAACTGAATGTCACTTCCCTAGAATTTCAAAGGGAGTTAGATAAAGGCTTGATTTATCCCTGAAAATAACTTTCAGCAGCCACTGTTAGAAACCATGATGCTAAAACTCCCTGTAAAAGCCCATCCATTTTTGTTACAGCATGATGCACAAATATGAGGAGCTTCTCCTGAACTTCAAATGTATTTTAAATAGCTTTTTTTTGAGAGTATTCTGCCATCATGCAGTTTATCTACTGTTAAAACTCCATGATGATGTTGCAATATGCTAAGAAATTTTTCCCTTAACATAAACTAGAATTTATGTTAACATATGAAAAACTTCAAAGCTCTCTTTATATTTACAGTATTCTGTAAGTTCTGTAGTAGATAATTTCAGTTTATATGATCACTCATGGCACAATATAAATAAAGCCCACTCATGGTTTTGCTTTAGATTATAGAAGTAGAATCTGCAGAAGTAGAAGAAAAAAGAAAAATTGTTAAAGTGGATGAAGAAATTGCTACAGCAAAAGCTGAAGAAGCTCAGGCACTGAAAAATGAATGTGAGAGTGACCTGGCAGAGGCAATACCTGTCATGGAGGCTGCAATTGGTGCCCTTGACACTTTGAAGGCAAGCTGATCTAAATTTCTGCATTTTAAAGTGTTATGTAACTCTCTAAAATGAAGTAGGAATTTAGAAGAATAAGATATATCTTAGATGACACAAAAGTGTATCAAAAATATTCTGACCAGGAATTTTTAAAACATAATTTTATTTAATCATTGATTTACTGTTTATTGGCATTTATTTAATTTTTTTTCCTCTGCGTAGAGGATATTGATGGATATTGTTAATCATGATGGTAACATTGTATCATCCCTTCTAAAAGTCCTCTGTTACCACTTATGTTCACTGGTAATGGTGTTATAAATCCTCTTTTTTTCTATCAGTTCATCTACTGAGTGCTGAGAAAGACATAATATTTAATGTATTTTTTATTTTAGCCTTCTGATATCGCAGTTGTCAAAACAATGAAAAATCCTCCATCTGGTGTCAAACTTGTCATGGCTGCTGTTTGTGTCATAAGAGAAAAAAAACCTGAAAGAATTGCAGATCCTTCAGGATCTGGAGGCAAGGTAAATCAGCAGATAATAGTCTGAAATAAAAATGTAATTAATGTTCTTTCCAACACTTATTCAAGAAACAAGATAACCTACGGTCCATTAAAGTAGGCAAGTACTTAGAGCCTCTACCAAGGATTTTACTGAAAACCTTCAGAATTCCTTATTTTCCAATTTTTTTAATGTGCCAGATTTAATTTGCTTTACACATTTCTTGAGAATAGATAATACCTAACTTCCCTGAGACACTGTTTACTTTTTGACTGAAAGTATGATTGGAAGGAAACGTTTGATCTGACAGACTTTCTGCTTTATTGGCATCCCAAGGAGATACCAGATTGTCAGTATTAAATATTCATGAATTTTAATTAAATTAAGTTTGTATTTTTCCTATGTGTATCTGTTTTAAAGCCTGAAAAGGTATTGCCTACTATCTTTTGTAGGTTTGGGATTATTGGGGTGTAAGCCAGAAAATGCTTGGCAACATAAATTTCTTAAAGGAACTGAAAGCCTGTTCTGAGAAACCCATTCCGGTAAGACTTTTTCAGTAATTTTTACCAGATGCTTTCTTGCAGGGAAAAAAAAATAAAATTAGAAAACACTTTATTGGTGACATTATTTGTCCAAATCAATCAGTTCCTTCTGAGCCTGTGTCCTTTTAGCCTCATTTCACATATTCTGTTTTGGGAGTTGACTGGTGTTTTTCGCTGGAACCAATGGACGTTTGATCCATGTCCAGCCTTCCTATGCCTTTTTGTTTGGCTAGTTTTACTAGATCAACCATTCAGCATTATAAACTTTTTTTATAATTGACTGTCAATTGCTGCCTTTCTTAACATCTTTCTCTAATTGTGTTATTTTTCATTAAATGAATGAATTATGATAAAATGGGTAATATTTTGTTAATTATACTGGCAGATATACAATGTGAAGAAATGTACTAGCTATATAACCTTCTCCCAAAGGTCTTACTATCCAAGAGTGTGACTTTTGCCCTTTGCTGAATTAATTGGAAATAGAATATGCTTTGTCCTTGATAGAATATGCTTTGCCCTGTATAATACTGATCCCCAAAAGTAAGCACATTTTGTATTACCTTAGGAGAAATGCATTTTTATAGTGTCCCCAAAGTTGTGTATTGAGAAAAAGATAGCAAATAATGGAATTGGTGTGTTTTGCATAAGGGGTACTGTAAATTAAGGCTTCTATGTGACTGTAATGCTCTGAGCACTTATGGAGCTGCTACATGGAAGATACAGCAAATGCATGATTAGAAAGGGTAAGGGTAGAATTAGAAGGAAAATAGGAAAAGGCTATGAAACACGATAGGAAGATGAAAACAATCAAACGAGCAGTGATTTCTACAACAATTAACGCGGAATAGTTCTTTGTTATTTCCTTGTGTAGAGAAATAGCAATGAATCAGTTCAATTTTGAAGTGTCAGCCATGAGATCTGATGGGCTATAATGCTTTTGTTACCCAGGAAGCTGTCATGCAGAAAATTCGGACTGAATACCTCACTAATCCAGAGTTTGATCCACAAGTGGTGGCTAAAGCTTCCTCAGCAGCAGAGGGTTTATGCAAATGGATTAAGGGAATGGAAGTCTTTCACAGGGTATCAAAGGTATCTTTGCTCCTCGGTGCTATGGAATCTTCCTTTGCTCTGTGTATTCACCCTAAGCGTTGTACTTAATAATAAAGTTACAAAAATGTACTAAAGCATTTGTGGATTGGTTGTAATTGATTAGGAGATTGAACCCAAAAAAGAACGTTTAAAAGAGGCAGAGGAGTCCTTGGCAGTGACAATGGGACTGTTGAATCAGAAGAGAGGAGAACTGGCAGAAGTTGAAGGCCGCTTGGCTGCTTTGCAACAAACCTTCACTGAAAAGACAGAAGAAAAGGCTCGTTTGGAATTCCAGGTTGATTTGTGTGCTAAAAAACTGGAACGAGCAGAGAAGTTGATTGGAGGCCTTGGTGGAGAGAAAACAAGGTCAGTTTAGAGTTCACATGTCAGATAAAACAACCACTGTAGAAACAGAATTTGAAATTACATTCTCTAAGCCTTTAATGCTGTGTTTCTGTCTGAGGACTATAACACTAAAGAATGTCCAGCACCTTGAAATATTCCTAGTTGTTTATAGCATAAAAATATGAGCAGCAACACTGAGAGAATTGTAGCAGAAATCTTTTCAAAATGAGAATAGAATACATGAATGACGTTGTAATATTTTTCACCTGTTCTTACCTAAGATGCACAAAACCAAGTTGGTTTTTAGCATCAATATCATTAATGTGGAGGTTTCAGTATGACTTTTTTCTGCTTGTCATAGATGGAATCAAGCTGCATGTGATCTTCAAGAGGAATATGATAATCTGACAGGAGATATTCTGATATCAGCTGGTGTAATAGCATATCTGGGAGCTTTTACTGCTGGATTCCGACAAGAATGTACGAAAGACTGGAGCAAACTGTGTGAGGTTAGAAGGTTGTCTTAGAGTTAAATAAATGTTTTGGTTTTTTGAGACTACTGCAAAAGGCTTCAAAAATCCCTTGTAATTTACCTACTATTAGCCTAACAAACCTCATGGGTAAACCAATGGGATCAATTCTGCTGATCCAATATTTTGTAGATTTGAATATAATAAAATCAGTGAATTTACTCCACAATAGCATATCAGAAACAAGAGATCATAATTGATTTTATAAGGTTTGGTTGTTACTGAAGTAAAATCTCATTGTTTTTTGTATTTTGCCTTTAAATAAAATAAATAAATTTAAAATGCAATTATGTGTAATGCAAAACATTCTATAACTTACACCATCAAATATTTGTATGTTAATTAGATGTTTAATTGTGTGATTTGCAAAGGGACACTTCCAACATAGGAACTCTGACCCTAACCCTTACATTTAACCCTGACCCTGAGCCTAACCCTAGCCCTAATGGCATATGAATGCCATAATTCATAAATCAAATAAATTCATAAATAATTGATAAGTCATTTGGAAACACTTAAAAATACATGAAACAATAACAAATCAGCACTGGATTGCTGTACTGATTTAATGGAAGATATAATTAGATATTTCCAACTGTGTATGAATTTCTTAAGTCATAACTTTATGTAACAAACCTCACACATTATGAATGTACCAAAAACTGGACAAATCTTAAAAAATTTGATGAGTGAGTAAATATTTAGTGGGAAAATGTAGTTAATTATTAAAACTATGGTTTTATTTTCCCCAAGATTTTTACTAACACATGTGACTTATTTCAATCTCTTAAAACAAAATATACATTGTCATTTTTTTGATTGAAGTGGAATTTAATAAAGACATAAAGAAAAACACAGAATAAAGAAAAATGTTTATTTTATTGGGTTTCCCCCCCCCCCCCTCTTTTTCAGGAGAAAGAAATCCCTTGTTCTGAGAATTTCTCTTTGAGCAAGAATCTTGGTGACCCAATAAAAATAAGAGCCTGGAATATTGCTGGTTTGCCAACTGATGTGTTTTCTGTAGACAATGGGGTCATTGTTGATAATTCAAGACGTTGGTAAGTGACAAAAAGGTTTCATTTTCAAATCCAAGCAAGTTTCCACTTTAAAAAAAAAGAGTATATCTGGAAACAGTGTAGCTTCTGTAGGGCAATATAATTTAAAAAGGAGTGGAATCTTTATATTCCAGGGGGAAGGTAGAACAGTATTTTACAAGAATTCTGTATTATGGTTATTTTATGAAAATCATTAAACGTTTTTTGCAACTTTTAAAGCTGTTTCTGCTACTATGTTTCAAATTATTGTAAAACACCAATGCATCCATTATTCACTGATATCTTAAAACAACATAATTAAATTATATCACTTCTTTTCAACAGTCTAATACAAAAACATGTAAAATAGTTTAAAATTTTGGAAAATGCCTGCAAGCACCGAGAAAACTGTCCTGTGTTTTCTAGGCCATTAATGATTGATCCTCAAGGTCAAGCAAATAAATGGATCAAGAATTTTGAGAAGGACAACCGTCTGAATGTTATCAAGATCAGTGACACGGATTATATGAGAACTGTGGAGAACTGCATTCAGTTTGGGACTCCGCTGCTGCTAGAAAATGTTGGGGAAGAATTAGACCCATCTCTTGAACCTTTGCTGCTTAAACAGACATTTAAACAAGGTACAGCAGAACTAATTTAGAACCCTGAAGGAGGGGACATTAATGTTCAGTTTCTAGTCTCTGGCACCACCTGATGTTTTTCATATTGCTCTATTCTTGCATTAGTTCTGCCTCTGGTAAGAGAAGGGTAGTTTCAAAACAGCCTGAAGTTTTACTATTTAATAAATGTCATTCCTTCCTATCATGAAAATGGTTTTAGTGTGAAAACCTTTACCAGATTGCTACAGGAGACTAAAGAAATTCTGTGAACGAAACATTGTCAGTGAAATTGTTTTGCTTGTTCATTTTCATATGTTTTAGTCTAACAATAATGTTTGCTAAATTTTGCACAAATAAAGCAAATAAAACTGTCAAGATATTTTGCTTAAGGCATAGTTTTCACTTACTTAGCAAGTAGCTGTGAATTTGGTTTTCAGCTTTTCCTCCTGTTAGATGACAGAAAGGTGCACATAAAGAAAAATGTTTTCCCTTCCTTCTTACCTAGTTTGACTTTATTGGTTTTCATGTTCAGAATTAAAAGCAAAAAGAAAGTAAAGCTCAAACACTTTGTTTCTTTGTGGTTTCCTCTTTCAGACAAGTAATTCAAGGGAAGAGTAGCCTGTAAGAATAGAGTATTTGGGAATAATTCCACAGCTCTCTGTTGCCATCTCTAGTTTTTGTATATGCAAACTGGAAGTACAGTAGTGATAGGATTGAGTTGATTTCATCTGCTGAGAGTGATAAGTGGCCTCATTGAAGTCTGTGAGAATTTTTCAGACTATCAGATATATTTAGTAATTTTTACTTCTCAGGAAATTTGTCATTGATGAGAAGTTTGCTTTTATTTAATGACAGTAGTATTTTTTCCTATGAATAATTGGAGTAGAGAAGATTTCCTAATGTTTCTCTTCTTAACTTCAGGAGGTGTGGAGTGTATCAGGCTTGGTGAGAGCACTATTGAGTATTCCAGTGATTTCAAGTTTTTTATTACCACAAAACTAAGAAATCCACACTACATGCCTGAACTTGCTACAAAAGTTTTATTACTCAATTTTATGATAACACCAGAGGGACTTGAAGACCAGCTGCTAGGTATTGTTGTAGCAGAAGAGAGGTAAGTCTATCTTTATGGTAAACAGCCATTAAAGGATTTTATGGCTGAGTAATTCTGAGTAAATGGGAAATTGATTTACTGTATAGAAGAATGGATGTTGCATGGCATAAATGTTGCTCAGTAACAGCTTTAAATTAAAATTTTATTAGTAAAATTTTATTAATTTATTATTATTGATTTTTATTTATTTATTATTTATTATTAAAGTTTATTAGGGAAGTGTTAAGGGTATGTGTCCACAAGTTAATTAAAACAGCAGATGTGAAATCATTGTTTTCTCATGGCAGTTTTCTCCTGAAACATTCCTTGCATGTTAGAAAACTTTGTAAATACTATTTGAATAATATTTTTTTCAATGTGAATGAACTGCCAGACAAAGGTGCAGAACAATGGGGATTTCATTTTAATTTTGTATTAAATAAATGCAAAATACCTCTGAAACGGATTATGGATCATATCTGAGCCCTCACAGAGGCACAGAGAAATCGTATCTGGGTTGGACAGGCATGTCTGTGTAACTGAGGTAAACTGTTTGCTAACAGAAGTGTTTCCAGCAGTAAACTGGCTCTATGTATCACTTGGTGGTTTTTTTTCCAGGCAGCAGTGATAAAATAAAGGAAAAGTAGGATGAACTGCCGTTTTCAAAATGCTCAGATGTTAAAGATTAGACCATCACTTCCAAATACTGAGTAGAAGTAATGCGAAGAAATCTATAGTCACCAGTTTAAATAGATGTTAAACTCCAAAAACCTCCTTAAACTGAAAAGAATATTCACAAATAACTTCCTGTAGGGAGAGAGAGTAATTTTCATGGGCTTCTTTTGCAGCCAGTACAAGATGAACATTGACTGATTTTGGTTTTTGTTTTGTTTTCTTCATTAGGCCAGATTTAGAAGAGGAAAGAAATGCTCTCATTGTTCAGTCTGCAGCCAATAAAAAGAATCTACAAGAAATTGAGAAGAAAATTTTAGAAACTTTAGAGTCATCTGAAGGTGATATTCTGGAAGATGAGACTGCCATTCAGGTCTTGGATTCTGCCAAAGTCATGGCTAATGAGATCACAAGAAAACAGCAGGTAAGGAGTATGTTTTTGTGCTTCCCTCAATAATACTGAGAAATTAAATGTTAAAATTTGCAGCCAGCAGAAGGTCTCTGATTTGGATGCATAGGACAAGGAGCAAATTCTGTACTTGTGGAATGGAAAGAGCAATAAAATTAGATCTGTTCTAGAATCTTCACAGGTAGTTTATTCAGTCTTTATCATGTTTTAAAGTATGTGTGTCTGTAGTGCAGTCACATAGATCAGGCAGAACTGGGGTAGGGCCGAGTACTTGTTTTACCTATTGGGGTGCTGCCTTCTGGAGCAGAAAAATTGTGTTACTGTGATGTTACAGTGCTGTATGGAGCTATTTTGGAAATGTTATTAAGTAGTACTATTTTTGTAGACCGTGAAGAGTGTTAAGACTCTTGTCAGCTGTTGCTCTCCCCTGCTGTTGCTGTGCAGATTGCGGAGAAGACGGAGCTGAAGATCGCCGAGTCGCGGGAGGCGTACCGGCCCGTGGCGCAGCACTCGGCCGTGCTGTTCTTCAGCATCGCCGACCTGGCCAACATCGACCCCATGTACCAGTACTCCCTCATCTGGTTTGTCAGCCTCTACATCAGCTCCATCCACGACAGGTAAAGCATTTTCTGTCTGCAGGAAATAAGGGGGTCTCTTCTTAGGAATACTTTTCTCCATTTGGAAACAATTTGCCTCCTTAAATGTAGGATTCTGAAGGAAATTAGGATTTATTAATGAATTAATTTATCTTTTTTGTTACTGTTAAAACAAATGATGAACTGTAAGGATGTGCTTTATTTAAGTATTTTTAAGAATGTGACTTAATGTGAAGTCAGGTTCTGAAATAGGCTCCATTTTGAAGATGGAGTGCCACCACTTAACTGTGGCAAATTGATTTCAGCTTATTATTTTGCTTGCGACTTGTAAAAGTGCTACAGCCTTTTAAAAAGACAGGGAGTATAGTTGAAATTGGCTGTGGATCTGATATAAACCCTCCCCAACCCTAAATAGATGAGATTTCTTAACAGATTGTATATGTTATTCAGTCTGAAGTCTCAGTTTATCACTTCTTTTCTTTTTAGTAATAAATCCAAGGTTTTGAAGAAGCGACTTCAGTATCTAAATGATCACTTCACCTACAATCTGTACTGCCAAGTGTGTCGTTCACTGTTTGAAACAGACAAGCTGCTCTTCTCGTTTCTGTTGTGCTGTAATCTGCTCATGTAAGCTCATTTTTGTGAAGTCTCTTGCTAACAGAAACTAATGGTTTTATGGTGGAAGCAGGTATTGATGAGATGGAATGTTCTTGTGCATATTGATAATAATGCCTTTGGAGTAAGGTCGTGAATACTTTGGGCTTTCTAAGATGTGTAATATGAATAAATGGAAGAGTGTGTGAGTGCATGTATCACTACTACAGGACACATTATAAAAAAAAAAAGCATGCCCATTTGTCAATGGTTTCGTCAATGAAAAATATATCTTTAAAGGATCTGGGTATTGTTACTTATGTTTTGACATTACTTATGTCAAAAACCATTTCTGTTATTTAAGAAAACATTTTAAAAAGAAAACCTAGGGAGTAATTTGTAATGCCTACAACTTCTAGGTTTTTGTCTTTGCTTTTAATTTTTTCTCTTCTCTGTGTGTTACTATTTTGCATAACATCATGTGATCTCAGATGCAGTCTTCTCCTTTCCACCAGCTTTCTTGTTTTCTCTTCCTAATTTTGTGTGAATACATTATGAAAGGAATGATGTGTTCAAAATTGCACAACCATAATGTGCATACTGAATGAATTGCAGTGTGTACTCATCTGTGCATGGATGTTCTTCCTGGGCCAATCTGTAAGGGTACTGTAATTGTAGAATGCATTATTTTCTGCAAAGCCTTTAAAAAACCAGAGATAATTGCATTAAAAAAAAAAAAAAGAAAAGGAGGTATTAGGAATAAGTTCTTCACCAAAAGCATGTCAAGCACTGGGACAGGCTGCTCAGGGCAGTGGTGGATTCAGCATCCCTGGAGGCATTTAAAAGCTGTGTTGATGTGGCACTGAGGGACAGGGGTTAATGACAGTTTGGCAGTGCTGGGTTAATGGTCGGACTTGATCTTAAAGGTCTTTTCCAACTTAAACAATTCATTGATTCTAAGATTTACCTCTTGAAACCCTTACTTTAGTATTAATCAGACATTTTTACCATGCAGTTTTTAATAATATAGAATGTTGTGATCTGATCTCAGCTCTTACTGAAGTAGAAGCATTCCTAAAGGCCAGTGAAGTGTATTTCGTTTAAAACCACTGTTTTTATTATGTAAAATTGTATCTCAATTACTGTGTTGTTTTTTTTTTAATATATATAGGGCTAATAATGAAATGGAACATCAAGAGTTTATGTTCCTACTAACTGGAGGTGTGGGTCTCAAGAATGAGCACAAGAATCCAGATCCATCTTGGCTATCAGATAAGAGCTGGGATGAATTATGCCGTGCCAGTGAATTCCCAGCTATGGAAAGACTGAGGTATGGTAAAATACTGATGTGAATTGGCCTGAATTGGCTTTGACCAATACATACGTAACATGCTGAAAGAAATGTTTGCTATGTTTTGCAAATCAGTGCCAGAATGCAGATGGGATTAAACCAGCCCCTTTTTTTCATTATCATGTTTGCTTCACTTACTCCAATCAGCCAGATCACTAATTACAATATTATGTAATAAAACTATTTTTTTCTAAATTATTTGAGGCATTGCCTAAAGAAACTTTTCTTCTGAAATATGTTCATGGTAGAGAAACAGTGTTTTAAGGGTTCAGTGAAAGCCAGAGATGGTTGATGGTAGCAGAATTCTACTGCAGTTCTGGGGAAGGAGTTTTTCTAGTAAACTCTATTCATCTGAACTCAGTACGATTTCACCCTGGGTTTAAATAGAATTTAACACTAAATTCTGGAGACAACATGGTTGTACAAGACTTCAATAAATTAGCTGACTGAGTGCAAATATTTGGAGCATTTTGATCTGAATGCAGTAACACTGCTCTCTTAGAAGAAGTTCTTTGAGGTTGTTTTGTGTTTTAGCCCCTTTGGAGTTTGAGTCACAATGTGGATGATGATTCTGCCTTTAAATAATCTGAGAGTTGTCCCGTTGCCAAGGACATACTCTGCATGTTGTGTGATGGAAAATAGTCGGTTTTTTTCCCCTCGTTGGATTTCCTGGTAATTTTCTTTAGTTAAAGTGTGGTGTTTTCCTGAAATAGTGGAGGCAGAAAATTCACCTAGACCTATGAAGGTGCAAGAGCAGTGCTGGCTGCAGGAACAGACAGAATTTATTGTCAGCTTGGAGCCTTTCAGGTGCAGTCTCTCCTCAGCAGCATGGTGGAAAGAGATTTTTCACTGTTCAGCATGGAGAAGCTCAACTGTAGGATTATTTTGTGATGTAGATATGAAGTGTCTTAAATGATGATACAGTGTAATTTGCCTTTGATAAACATTAAACAAAAGACTCTGGGTATTTCTAATACTTGTGGTTTTTTTTCTCCAGGAGTCATATCTCTGAAAATATAACTGAATGGCAAAAAATGTATGATAGCAAAGAGCCTCACAACTTTCCATTACCAGAAGAGTTGAATAATTCATTAACTGAATTACAGAAGATTATAGTTCTTCGGTGCTTAAGACCAGACAAGGTAAAATGATCTGTTATGGAGTGTTTGTAGACTGTGCCATACCTTGTAGCATAGTTTGCCCTGCCAGTTCCAGTAATTATTCTGTTCTTCATCATATTTATTAAGAAAATAAATGCTGTTCTTATTTTTCAAGTGACCAATACAAACACCTCAAGCATCAGCTGAAGTCTTTCTTTCTGACATGATTTAATGAATCTTTTGGAGAATTCTCATTGTTCTAGCTCTCTTGAAATAGTTGTTCATGCCTAGACTATTTCCTGGTGCACTCAATAGATTGGAGAACAAGACATATTAGCCTGAAAAAAAAATACACAGGTTATCTAATACCATGTGCTTTCAGGCAGATGATATTTAAGGCAAAAAGAGATAAAATGTGTTGACTTGAATGACCAAGATGAACTTTCAACAAATTCTGCCTTTGGTGCTCTTAGCAAATTGTATTGCATTTTCTTTAGGAACTATCAATGTTAGAATTTAAGGCATATTGCAATTGGTCCCTTTAATTAATTAAAAATAATTACATTAATATATCCTAAGGGACAATGTACTTGTCCTCTGCATCAGGAAAAGCCTAACTCAAGGTCTTAATATTATTTAATATTATTTATAAGAGGTATGTTATTCTTTATTTTCTAAAAACATTATTATCCTTCTTGTAAGGAAAAAATATGGAGGGAGGTGTTAACAAGAGGTGAAACCTTGGTTTTTGGATCACTCTTTAAGACTGGTCTCAAATTTCTGCAAATCGGAGAAGTGTCTGCACGCTTGGGAATTTGGCATAACAGGCACTGTCAGATCTGCAGTTATGTCTGTGTTAATGGTCTGTATTTTTTTTTTTTTTTACCAGATTGGTCCAGCTATAACAGCATTTGTTACTGAAAAACTGGGGAAGAAATTTGTAGAGCCACCACCTTTTGATTTAGCAAAAAGTTACTTAGATTCAACTGCTACAGTCCCTTTAATATTTGTGCTGTCTCCAGGAGCAGATCCCATGTCTAGTAAGTATACACAGAAAGCAGGGACCTCAAATTCTCCTTCAATACAAAATGAGGATTATTTTCCACTTTCTACAAGTAGATTTGAGTGCATTGTGTCAGACTGGTAGAATTCTGTGCCCCTTCAAAATGCTAATTTGTATGTACATGTAAACAAAAAAGTAATAGAAGTTTTTCAATATTTTTTTTTCTGACATAACTTCTTTTTAATATATGAGTGCTAAAATCTTATACTTTCTGTTCAAGGCCTCCTGAAATTGGCAAATGACAGAGATATGGTAGGAGATAAGTTTCAGTCCATCTCATTAGGACAAGGACAAGGACCAATAGCTACAAAAATGATTCAAACAGGAATGGAAGAAGGAACGTGGGTTTGTTTACAAAACTGTCATTTAGCTGTCTCCTGGATGCCAATGCTAGAGAAAATATGTGAGGAGCTTAACAGTGAAAACTGTCACCCAGAATTCAGACTTTGGCTTACAAGTTACCCTTCACCAAAGGTATGTGCATGGCCCCATCATCTCTGCTTTGGGAAAGTTGATGGCATTTTTAGGGAATTTTTGTATACCTGAATGAGCTGATAATACAAAACTCTGAAATGCAATGAGGCTTCAAAGAGATAAGGACATTTAAAAAATAATTATAAGCAATGATAATATTAAGCTTACTGTGTAATATTTTGATACTGTGATGTGCAACATTTGTACTACTATGGATACAATATATGTACTACTCAATGGACCTGCAGTCTATCAGCATATATGATTAAGAAGGTTTTTTTGCTGTCACATAAATTAAAAACTTTAGTCTTGCAATTTATCTGTGAAGTGTTGAATACCAAGAAAACATTTTAAAATACAGGTTTATAACAGAGTCTTACTTTCTTGATGCCTTGGGGAATTTTTTATAAGCTGTTGACCTTTAAAATGTAATTTCTTGCAGATAGTTGTTAATGTAAATAACACAGAATAATAGTATGTTGTTAATATAGAATCTATTCCCCACTTTCTGAATGCAGTTTTTCTATTTTTTTATTTCTAGTTTCCAGTAACCATTCTGCAGAATGGTGTGAAGATGACAAATGAGCCTCCTACTGGTCTCCGGTTAAACCTACTTCAGTCATTTCTTTCTGATCCTATTTCTGATCCTGAATTCTTTGCTGGATGCCCTGGAAAGGAGCTGGTAATGTGCCTATCTCTTGAGAAGAGTTTGGAGTTTGGGGGTTTTAAACAACAGATATATTGATTTCTTTCCAGTGAATAATTACAAGCTAAATTTTTACTGTGGTTGTGAATTTAGGTTTTGCAGTGGTAAAGATAATTAGTTAAGAATTACCTCTGCCAGGTAATTTCACGTAGCAATATTTTAAATGGTTTCTTAGGCTTTATTAACATGCTACACACATAGTACACAATGTACATCAACTCTGAACATTGATAGAAAGGCATGTCTGTTGTTATTGGGATGATAAGCACTGAGGAGACTTTTTCTTGCTACCAGGAACCAAGTACTGCAGTGCCCATATATCTTATTGATACCTGGTGAACAACGTAGCTAATCATTACTTGTGAAGGAAGTGAAAAACAGTGGGATCAGAGACATGAGTTATCAATACACATAGGTGTGACTGCACCCAAGGACTTGCTTTAAAAATACATTTGTACTTTTTGTTTATCTAATGAGCCTTAAAAATAAATATCTGGTGCTGTTGGAATTCTTATGAAGTCAGTTGCCCTATACACTAAAGAATATCATGGTACTTGAGGAGCTGGCTAAATGTGCTTGCATATGTGGCACTGTGTGTGCACTTCTTCCCTAGGCAAAAACCACAAGGTACTTAGTGGTGGCCTGGATTTATAGCTGGGTGGAGAGTGGTAATCCAAGGGTGCTCACTACACAGGTTGCACACTACCATGAACTTACAGACTAATTAATAATACATTTTTCTTTTGCTTTTCTCAAAGATATGGGAGAAACTACTCTTTGGAGTTTGTTTCTTCCATGCTCTTGTTCAGGAGAGAAGGAAGTTTGGGCCCCTTGGTTGGAATATACCCTATGGATTTAATGAATCCGACTTGAGAATCAGTATCAGACAGCTGCAGGTAAAATCATTGATTACCTCCTAAATCCTGACCTTGCAAAACACAGCTGGGAGTCACAAGGAACTGAAGTTACCTCACATGTTCATAGATATTCAGGATTTCACTGTAAAAGCAAGGAATGTCAATCATATTATAAATATTTTCAAAATTAGAAATGGCATAAAAAGTTTGGATTTCTACAGACATATGGAATATAGTGAATATATGTAATTATAAAAGTTAATTTTGTCATGTACAAGAGCTCACTGTTCTTGAGGTAGCACATGTCAATGAAAGTCACCTATTATGGTGGTTAGCAGAGGGACATTTTTTTACATGTATATTGGTAGTTAACAGAACCTCAGACTATTCTCCTTCCCCAAAATTAGATGGTGAACACTACTTGACCTTCAACCTTTAATAGGCACTCTATATAAAAGTCAGGAGAATTAAAACTGAATTACAGAAGTTGAGGCTGAAGATTACCAAGAAGTTACCAAGAAGTTAATGAGATTGGAGGAAGATTAAAAGATAAATTAAATGAGACACATGTTTATTTCTGGTGCAGAAAAGTGTCCATCTACAAAGTTTGAACTGGAGAAATGTGGTAGTACTACCACAGAGAAAACATCCACTTGTAAATAACTGAAGAATGACTTGGATGACTGTGTAATTTTGATATTCATAAGAGGCTTTTGCTCGTAACTTGTCTTGATTTTAAACAATAATTTTTACCTGAAAGATAAGATTTCAGAATTTGGATTTCCAGCACCTAGGAAGAAAACTCCATAAACTGCAGCTTACACATGCTGTAGCTTCCAGCCTTTTAGTCTGTTAGGTCACACTGTTGTTTAGCAGATACTGCAAGCCTTTAGAACTGCTCTTATTTCTGTTTCAGTTATTCATCAATGAGTACAGCCATGTTCCCTTTGAAGCTGTCTCTTACCTGACTGGTGAGTGTAACTATGGAGGTCGAGTGACAGATGACTGGGACAGACGTTTGCTGCTGACAATGCTGGATGACTTCTATAACCCAGATATCATCGAAAATCCTCGGTACACTTTTTCTCCCAGTGGCAACTACTATGCTCCACCCAAAGGCACATATGAGGAGTATATTGAGTTTATTAAGGTAAAAAGTAGCAACAAGGTTTGCACTGTTACAGTGATGTGTTGACAAAGCAATCTTTAAAGGCTGAAAGAGGTAGTTTTGCAGCACAATTACTTATGTGCTTAGGTTCTTGCCAGCATCCTTGTATGATCCTTGCTGTGATCTCAAATGTTTTGGAGAGGGAATCAGTAAGTTGACAGGGAGATGTGTAGCATAGATAACTGACAATTCTTTGGAAATGGCTTTCTGTCATCTGTGAGAGGTGGTGGCTCTATCACCAGTAATTCTGTCAGCAAATACCTGCCACTAAAGTCCTCACTCATCTGCAGTTGAAGCCAGAGGTAGTTTTTCACTTGACGTCTTAAAGAAACCTTGGATGAGATTACTCCTGCTTTATGTCACACAGACATTTTTTTATTTTGTCCTAGAGTCTTCCCTTTACTCAGGACCCAGAAGTATTTGGCTTGCATGAAAATGTGGATATTGCAAAAGATCTTCAGCAAACCAAGACCCTCTTTGAATCTCTGCTTTTAACACAAGGAGGAGGTTCTCAGGGAACTTCTGGGGGTGGTGACAGCACTCTCTATGCAATTGCAGATGACATTCTCAGCAAGGTATTGCATTGTACAAATTACTTCAATTTATCTTTTTACAAAGCAGAAATTCCTTAACTAGAATCTTCAGCATAAAGTAGATTTCATC
Organism: Chloebia gouldiae; assembly: GCA_003676055.1. Lineage (NCBI taxonomy): Eukaryota > Metazoa > Chordata > Aves > Passeriformes > Passeridae > Chloebia > Chloebia gouldiae. Next base: position 3,497,340 of record QUSF01000032.1, on the reverse strand, counting down.
TTGAAAGAAAAGCATTCTGAAAGGAACTTAGTGCAATGTGAAAGTAAGAACTTGTGTGGCTGTAACAGACCACAGCTATATTTCAGTTGAAAGAAATCTTATTAATTTTATCAAATAGGCAGAAGAGAGTAGAAAGAGAGAAAACAGAGCAAAGAGAACTTGAAAGAACAGTTGATTCATTCACGTGAACAAATTTTAAATTTATAAATAGAAACATATTAATAAATCTTCATTATATTAAAAATTCTAGGTTTTTTTAAAAATGAACATTAAAATCCCACAGATTTTTATTTCGATTGACCTACTGAATCTTGTATTGCTAAGATGCAAATCAGAAAGTTTAGTGGTTTCTATTGCTCTGCAAATTTTCACATTTGCACACCTTTAATGTAAAATCATAATGATATATGGAATAATTTCTAAATGTGTTGTCCTTTACAGCTTCCAAAGGATTTTGACATTGAAAGTTGCCTAATAAAATATCCTGTGAGATATGAAGAAAGTATGAATACTGTGCTGGTGCAAGAAATGGAAAGATTTAACCAGTAAGAATGTTCTATTTTATTAAATTTATCAGAAATCATTCCATTCACAGAAAAATATTTCTTGCAAATCATAATCTGTGAGTCCTGTGGTGTGTGAAATATTTTTTTTGTTCCCTTCTAATTGCCTGCAGTGATACCTGCAGTCCAAACACTCTTGCTCCATGTGGAGAGTCAGAGTGTAGGATAGATGTCAGGAAAAATAACAGGCAAGATGTCAGGCAAAATTAACTGAAAGAGAAAAGAAGCAAGTGGTGAGGATGTACTGGGTAAAGAGAATGCAAACAAGATACAGATATATATTTTTTAACTTCACTTTAACCTTTATTTTAACCTAAAATAGAATTAATTTTTCTCCTTGGGTCCTCAATCTCTTTTTTGGCTTCGTTTCCTAATTTTCTTTCTTATCTTCACCTCCCTGTCCATTCCTTCTTCCTGGTTTTTCTCTGTCTTCCTTCTTTTCTATTTTTCTCTTCATGACTCCTGCTTAATTTTCTCCCAGATGCTCTCTGGCCTTAAGTCTCCAAGTTATCCTTATTGCACATCCTCTTCTTTTGCAATCTAAAGCTTTTTCCTTCATTTATAATATAGTGGATACATTTGGGGTCCCAAGTTTATCCTCTTCCAAAAAGATTCAGGATATCAGAGATAACAAAAGAATTTATTACTGTTCCTAGTCTTAAATAAATCTGCACTGATGCACAAATCCATGACTTTACGTATGTGGCTTATTGTGCAGATATATATATAGATAAAAAGCTATAAAAGTTCTATAGATGCCTCCATAATCCACTTATTTTACTTTTTTTCCAGTGACATAGTCATGTTTAACAAATCATGCAGAATGTGTGAAAATTGTTTGTTTTTTAATTCTAGTTTAATCCGAACTATTCGCATTTCACTAATTAACCTGAAGAAAGCCATTAAAGGACTGGTTGTTATGGATGCTGACCTGGAGGCTCTGTCTGGCAGTCTCCTTGTTGGAAAAGTTCCTGAGAAGTGGGCACAGCATTCATACCCAAGTCTAAAACCATTAGGAAGCTATATTGTCGATTTGCTAGCCAGGCTGAAGTTTTTACAGGTAATACAAAGTGGCAGCACTGCCAATAGTTCAATCTACTTTTCCATATAATTTATCTTTATAGAGAAAGAAGTGATAGGCTTTGTTCAGATTTTCTGAGTACAGTTATGTAGAAAATAGTCAAAGAGTATGGGATTCCTCTCTTTCTAGTTGTTCAGTGTATTGCTTTCCTCTCGCCAGGATTGGTATGAATTAGGGAAGCCTGCTGTGTTTTGGCTGTCAGGATTCTATTTTACTCAAGCTTTCCTAACTGGAGCCATGCAAAACTATGCCAGGAAGCACAGGATTCCTATTGACCTTCTAGGATATGAATTTGAGGTATGGATAAACTATAAATTAATATTTTATCAATCTGAGTCCTGATATTGTGGTGAGATGTAGTAAATAAATCCTAACTGGAAGGTTCGTTTTGCAACTGACTGCAGTCTGAAGACATATATTTATTAAGACTGGCAGGCTAAATAACCTCTGTAGAAGAGGCATTCTCAAAGTGATTAAAAGCAATTCTATCACTGGACCCGGAACTCCACTCAAGGAAACAACCTATCCAGTGTATGTTTCAGTGTGTGATTAAAGCCTCATTTTGTAACCTACAACAAAAGTAATTAACAAACCCAGAGAAGTCTGCTGTCTCTACAGATATGTAAAAAAGTAGCATTGAAAGGAAGGGCTACTATATTATTCTTAGTTTGGTTTCTGAAAACTGGCATAATAGCTCAAAAAGCAAAGAGCTGTGAGAGTTTAATGATTTGGAACACTTATTTCCTGCAGGTAATTCCTCAGGATAATGCTGATACTGCGCCAGAGGACGGTGTTTACATCCATGGATTATTTTTAGATGGAGCTCGCTGGGACAGGACCAGGTCAGTAGCCAAATGTTTTACTGTGGCTCTGGAAAGCTTTTCTCAGTGCTTAAACAAGACTAGTTTAAAGAATTTAAGTGATACTTTTCATATTACTGAAATAACACACCAAATTAAGTACTCTTTCATGCTTGGAAAATAGGGAAGAAAAACCGAGCAAGCAAGCAACAACCAAAACACACCCACCAAACCCCTCAAGCCACAAACAATTACTTTGTTGCCTCTCTCTCCAGGGGAATGTTAACTGAGCAGTATCCCAAAGTGCTCTTTGATGCCATGCCAATCATTTGGATAAAGCCAAGTGAGTATGATTTCTCTGATGTGTGACCTATTCCACAAGAAATTGCAACAGTGGTTTCCTTTTTTACTGAAGATCACTGAGGAGAACTTTTCACAGATTTACAGAAACTGAGTGTTTTACCTTATGTGATTTAGCAGGGTTTGCTGAGGTTGTTTTTAGCTCTGTGATAGCTGTCTTTCCTACTAGTAAGATAATTTTCACAACTCTTGTTTTCTTTGACTGAGAGGAGTAAATCCCTGTTTTTATAAATGCACAAAATCAGGACTTAATACTGCAACTGTTTTTCCTAAGTGTTAGCAAATAGTCAGTATTAAAATTTGCCACTTTTTCTGCTTGTGCCTTCTCTTGAGGTTGGATGAACTTGTTCAGACCTGCATGATTTTATGCTTTGCACAAGTTCCATGCAAGAAATCTGGGCATACAAAGTGTTTCTACAGAGTTCAGTCCTTGGGTCTCAGATGACTTGACTTGCAGTTAGGTTCTCTGGCAACTACATTGGAATTCTTGTAGAGCTGTGAAAAACTCATGTATGAGCTGTGTATTAACTAGATAACTATTCAGATTTTAAATATTTGAGCATTTGAGTATTACAAAGCTGGTAGAATCACAGGAAGGCATCAAGTCCTGAAAATAAATTTTAGCTAAATTAGTTGGCTTTAAGAACAAAACAAACACAAGAAAACACAACAAGAAAACCCAGATAATTTTATTCTGTTGCCCACAAAACAATTTTGCAATTTGATTGACTTTTAAAGGTGTTACTACCTAACATTTGCATGTAGATTATGTTTCTACCACTAGATCTGCTGACTGTAATGTGTTATTTTGGGGTTTTTTTGAAGCTGTAAAATCAGACATAAAGAAGTCCAATGCCTACGTTTGCCCACTCTACAAGACAAGTGAGCGCAAAGGGCTCCTGTCCACCACCGGGCACTCCACGAACTTCGTCATTGCGCTGAGGCTCAACACGGAGCAGCCGGTGCAGCACTGGATCAAGAGGGGCGTAGCCTTGCTGTGCCAGCTGGATGACTGACTGGGGCACCTCACATTCAGACTCACAGCACCTTCTTCTCTCTGCTGCCTCGCAGAGGAAGTGGAACTTAGTGTGTAAAACAACCATCCGGAGGTTTTTGTATTGTAAGAGGGCATACAAATACTTTCTGACTCTTAAGTTTTTGTATTAAGTATGTATTATTATTATTATGACCGTGTTTACAATCTGTAAGCAATACTAGGATTTTAGCCCTTGGTGATACTATTAAAATGTGAACATCTTTTTTGTGCATTAGTTGAATATCACAAAATATATTTGCATGGGAAATGAAAGTAGTCTGCGCTTTCTGAGAGAAATATTATAGGTAATAAACTTGATTCTGCACTTTTGTTTTCTTTAAAAATAATTAAAAAACATTACTCAAGCATTCTTTCTACATCTCCTCTAGCAAAGAACTGTTTCCACCTTGCAATCAGATGCAGCCATCATCTGTTCTGTGAATGGATCCCTCCAAAAAATACAGTAGGAATAACTGAGCACGTAAAGGTCTTACTCCATCCTACCATCACTATTACAACTGGGCATCTGTGTGTCTGCTTATTGGGTGTTGAAGCAGTATAAGTCTGTCTTTCTGAAATTGCTTTTCCCTTTAAAAATTCTGTTTTTCAATTGCTTTTCTATGAATGTGAATTATGATTAAGCAATGAGGAACATATAAGAATTTTAACAGAGTTTTTGTTTGATTATTTGCTTGGTTTTGTTTACTTTATTGTTTCAAGTTTGTTTGTTTTTTTTCTGCTGTCTTACTCTTAAGCAAGTTCCTAAGGCCACTTTTAGTTTGCTCTCCTAGGACAGCACTAAAGAATTTTCTTTTTACAGTGTAATACTTACTGCTATAGGTCTGAAACTCTTATTCCCAAACTCAAAAGTATTTTTACAAGGAAACTGGACCTTTAATTCCTTTTTTTGTTGGCACCACTTATCAGGTGGTTATTAAACATAACTGACGTGTGTGAAAGAAACGTGGAGAAAGTCCCAGAGTATCTTATGATCGGGTATTTATAGTGAGCTATTAATGGACATGGGCTCTGCAGAGATTGTTTACAATCCTGAAAATGTCACTTTCAGCTTAATAATCACTTCTTCAAAGGCGGAGATTTTCCCTCTTTCAGAAGGTGAGGAAACCCAGTATATTTTCTCAATTCATAGGAAAATTAGTAGTATATTTAGGAAAAAGAAGTAGTCTATGTATTCATTGAGGCATAATAAAATCAATTACTAGCAGTTTCTTACTGTATATGTTGCTAATACATATCTCTTTTTTGCTATATATGCAATTACAGAGCAAGGCCTTGCAATCACAAGTTAGGTGGACCAGGTAACAAATTAAATTATGCAGATTTGCTATGAATTATTGCTGCCCGACTTTAAGATGTTTCTAGAATTATTCAAGCTTTGTAGTTGGCATGTTGACAACTTCCTTAAATTTCCTGTGCTCATTCATTTTGCCAAGTTATTTATTAGCTTTCAGTTTTATTTATTAATTTTATTTTACCTTGCCCTGTAGTTTTGTTCTGTTTTGCTTTGTCAGACCAGATTTATTGAAAGACAGAAGTGGAAGTTTTGGTAAGGTAAAACAGATAAGAGGTTTGAGCCTAATGGAACATATGAGATCTTGAATATGCCAAGAGCAGCATGACTGCTTAAGCATATAACACTGTAGTCATTTATTTTAAGCTGTTTCATTTCTCTTGATACTGACACAGTGTTTGCTGTTTCTATCACTCCAGATCTAACCTGAAGATTTAACATCTGCTTCTAATTAAAAAAACAGTGTTTCTGTGCAGAAGTAATTCATGTGGTGCTACTGATTTGCCATGAATAATTCTGTGTATATGGTTGATGGTGATTCTGATGAGGAAATCTCTACCCAGCGAGCTATTCAGGAAAGCTTACAAGAGAGACATAAATTTGAAACAAGTGGCAGTGCAACAGAGTTTGTAAGGTAATAAGTTATTATTTCTATTTTGGGTGGGTTTTTTTGGCATTACTGTAAACATTTAGCAGACTTTATTTTCCTTTTTTAACTCTCAAAGTTGTATTGTGCTGACCTTGTCCCATGGATACTGGAAAGCACTGGTAGCTCACTTGTTCTGAGTCCTCCCTGAAAAAGTGTACTTGTTTCTTGGAAAATGTGAAATGTGTGAAACTTTCAGGTGATGTTTTACATCAATATGTTAATGAGTATAAGACTTTGTGAAGAAGATAAGTAGGTGATGTAGAAGTAGATTGGTATGGGAGCTTTCCCTCATTTTAGCATTTAAGTGTTGGCCTTTGTGTGAAAAATTCAGTGTTTACAGTATCAGAGAAAGATGAACAAAAATAGCATTTCAATGTGTTAACCCCTCACAAAACCAATGTAACTTAGAAAAATCTAACATATTGTCTAAATTAGAGTATTTGAAGTAAGGTATAATTATATCCTTAGCTTCACATGAATTTTTATTTCTCCTTTTATTCTTGTTCTGTTTATGCAGTTTCCAGTGTACTGCAAGTAAAGAACATGGGCAGATCATTGCAGCAATTCGGACAGTTAAGTACAAACACACCACACTAAGTCTAAGCCCTTGGGAATGGCTGAGCAATACCTACACTTGGGGGATTTGAGCACCTGATTTAAGTGCACCTTTCCTTTATATAGTCTTGGAAGAAGTAAGGAAACTAAAAACAAGACATCCAAAAGCTAGCTTATTAGATAGGATCATGGAAGTGGGATGGGTTCAAGTGTCACCCTTTCAAAAATTCCAGTGCTTCATCTCCTAAAATTAGAGGAAAACTCCAGGACTTTCTTTCATAATGAGCAAGATATCCTGGTGGGATAAATGGCACTCAATGTATTATTGCCTAAATTTTGTCTTATTATGTGTAATGGGATATGTACCTATGCTAAAATATCACAGGCCAAGAGGAGGCCTTGAAGAAGTTGGTGAGGCACAGTTCTGCTTTTGAAGAAGCAGATCAGCAAGGCTGGCTTCCTGTGCATGAAGCTGCAGCACAGCTAAATAAGAACATCCTTGAAATAACTTTAAAAGGTACAAAGTCCTTCTAGTTTTCCACCAAAAAGTTTTACAAAGTAAAGTTTGATGAATTGTCCAACTTCAAATGTGTTCTGCTTTTCTGTATTTCAGCCTCCCGTGACATTACGTGGGAACAGTCCACTCTAAAAGGAGAAACACCTCTCTTGGTGGCAGTAAGAAATTGTTATGTGGACAATGTCCACTTTCTCCTGCTCAATGGCTGCAATCCCAATGTTAAAAATGAAGAGGGAGATTCTCCTTTAGTTATAGGTGAATACTGTTTTTAGGGGTGGAGAGGTGAGGGAATGAGGTGAGGATACAGTTATACATTTTAGGTTTTAAGGTGACGTATTTGACTTCAATGCCTAACATGTTTTGCTATAAAAAGAAAAGTTAATCTCAGCATTGAATAGGTCTGTACCTGTCTGTTTTTCTCAGATGATAATTAGCTTTTTCCATGAAGTGCAGTGCCATCTTCTGCTTCCCTTAGCATCATTTCTGCAGTGGTGCCAGGTAGTGAATCCTTGTGCTTCTTCATGCTACTACTGCCCTTCATGTCTGCAGGCATAGAACATTCATATTCTCTGCCCATATCGTATCTCCTTCATTGCATCAGCCTTTTTTTTCTCAAAAACCCGTGGTAATTGGTTTCAATGATCCAAAATTATAGCCAACCAGCCTGATTTATCTGCAGTATGTAAATGCAAAGCAGTGTTTGTCCCTGTTTAGTTACTGCTGTTATTAGTCCAAGGATGACAAGTGTCAGCCTGTCTTCTTCATTCTCAGTTTGCTTCTCTTTAATATTTCGTCCTTTAGGAATAAGGTCCCATAGCTACTATAGTCCTAGTATAGTCTCATACCTACATTCTTTGTGTGAATGCCACTTTAATTTGATCATGCACAAGAACTGTAATTCATGATTTCCAAAGAACAATATTTTGCCAAAATGTTTTTCAAAAGCATTCTGTGTCCATTTCCTTTACTTCCCTCAGTTTGGGCTATGATGCCTTCATTCTTACTGAATTCTACCTAAAAAAGAAAGTAACTTCTCATTATCTAAATTCTAAAGGAGCACTCAAGTTTCTTGGATGATCCCATACATTTTTCTGTACTGGAAAGGTGGTCTCTTTTTCAAAACTATTGTTAAAGGAGGAGAAAAAGGCCTATCAGTCATGTGTAGGACCCACAGTCCATCCTTGTAAAACTGTAGTTTCAAGTCAGGGCCATCTGTTTTAAAAAAATACAGAACTCCTAGATACTTCTGAAGTGCATGGCATTAAAATGCACCATCCCCCAAGAAGGGAATGCATAGGATTTATCTAAAGCAGCCATGTAGGTTACAGGTAGTGGGACATCAGTTTCTGTCACAGAATGCTGGCACTGGTGTTCAAGCAGCTGTGGCACATGAAGCTGCTCAGCCTAATCTATCCTGCTGAGGCACACTTGCTGTCCTGCACAGCCTGGAAGATCAAAGAGAGAAGGAGGGAAAGGTGTTGCCTAATCATTCCATCCACTGAAGCTAACACAAATTCCTCCTTGACTTAAAAGTTCAGGCTTATTAAGGCAAGAAGGCATATGAAAGAGTCATTATAAGCTTTGTTTCATATTGTGGTAACTGCTTATGGAGATTCAACAGAGCTCTGGTGGCAGCTCCTGAGCACCAGGGCTCTGGTATGGTCTCCATCTAGTGGCAAGGAAAGCTGTGTTCTGTTCCATTACCAAATGCAACAGAGAGAAAAAAATCTACAGAAAGAGAGATTACCACGAAATGATTCATTTGCATACTTAGTGAGGTCCTGTAAGCCAAGAACAGACTTGTTGATGAATTAAACCTTTCAATGTAGGGTGGCATTTCTCATTGCTTAAATAGCACTGCCAGGAGCAGTGAGCAGTCACCTAACAGCAGCCATAGTGCACAGAACAGCACTGAATAATAATCCTGTCTGATGCTTTGCTTGCTGTCCTGCAGCAATTAAACTTGATTCCCATGACATTGCCTCCTTGTTGCTACGATCTGGTGCCAGAGTGAATTTGCGCTGTGTCCATGAGAGAACTGCTCTGCATGAGGCAGCCAGACTGGGCAGGAAGGATCTGGTACAGCTTCTCCTGGATTCGGGAGCAGATCCTGACCCCCGTAGTGGATATGGGCTCACACCTCTAGCACTGGCTGCACAGATGGGACATACTGAAATTATGGAGCTCTTACTGCAAAAAGGTGAGACTTTATTATATAGGACCTTATAGGAAGAGAAAGCTTTAGATATGCCTTCAAAAACAGCAGCAGAAGTAGCTCACCTTACTAGAGAAAATTAAATGTCATCTGCACTGAGTGTTGTGATGTAGCAAAGGCCTGACAAATACCAACTGGTATAATATTAAAATATTAACATTTAGTGAGTACTTATAATTGTTTTTAAATGCCCTACTATTTTCTCATATAGACAGGTCGCCCTGGGTCACACTTGACAAGATATTTAGTGTGGGGAATTTTACATGATGCTTCAGCAGCATTGGAACTGGATTGCATGAACTCTTGGATACCGGGTGCTCTCATGTTTACAGTTACACCTGCATGTTCTTTGTAAAGTAAAAGGATTGAAATGCAGTGCTTGTAAACCAAAAGCAATTGTTTTGATGAATAAGAACCAAACCTTTTGCTGCTGCAGTTCAAGGAACAATTCTTACTGTGTTCAAGGCAATTTGGACCTTCTTGTTCTAAGGATTACATAAACACTTCTAAAATCAAGGATACAACATGAAGATTTATGCCCACAGTGGTTCTGTTTGGTGGAGAATAGAATTCAAAATACCATATCACTGGGGTGTTGGAGATATTAATTGCAGATTAATATTTACAGTGACTACTGTCAAAATCCTTGCTGCTTCTTCCCAGGTGCAGATGTTCTTTCACAGGCAATGGACTGTGCTTCTATATTATTTGAAGCAGCAGGAGGAGGAAATCCAGATTCTGTGAGTCTTTTACTAGAATATGGGGCTGATGCCAATGTACCAAAGCACTCGGGTCATTTGCCAATCCACAGAGCTGCATATAGAGGACACTTTCTGTGAGTTAATATACTTAAAAGTCAAATAATAGTGACACCAGAAATATTAATTTTACTAATTTTGCTTTATTCAAAGCAGGCGGAAAATCTGTAGCTTTGTACAAGGAATTATTTTTAACTGTGTAAATATGTCTGTTCTGTGTCTGAATGTAAAAGACCAGCTAAGATAAAATCTTCACGACTTTAGGATGCACATCTTAATCCCTCTGGTATTTCCCCATTTGTCAGAAGTAGTAACACTGTTCAGTCTGATGCTGAGGTCTTGGAACACTGTCACTCTCTTTGGGTCAATGTCCCATCTCCACCCCATCAGAGAAATGTGAACAGTGAATATACTAAACAGACAAATAGACAGTAAGGGTTATCCCTATTTTAAAGAGAGTAAGACTATTGGAAGATATTTATGTGAAATCACAACTAACAAATGATAAAAGAGCACCTGAGTATTCTTAATTTCTGTATTAATATCTTCTGTATATTAACTGTAATATTTAAACTTAGATGTATATATTACATTATAGATTGTATGTATTCATGTCATAATACATATTCTCTTCATTCCCTAATCCCTATAGATTAAGCAATAACACTGTGCTTTCAACATTCAAGAAAAATTTCTATTGAAAAGGAATCATTAATTCCTATAGCAAGGAATGGATTGTTCATGAATAATAGTATAATATAATGATATTTTATGTGCAATAGATGTAAAGTCAGCATCCATTGCATTGTGTAGCAATTCAAGTCAATGCATGCCATAGTACTGGTTTGGTATTAGACTGCTCCAACAGTCATGATGAATTCTGAAGGCCAGCAACACAGAGAAATTCAAAGATGAGTTAAGTGAACCAAAATGTTTAAGATTCTGAGATGCTTCTGGTTTTAATTTTTCAGAGCTCTCAAATATTTAGTTCCAGTGACTGATTTTTCTGCCATTAAAGAAAGTGGGATAAGTCCAGTTCACTCAGCAGCAGCAGGAGCACATCCTCAGTGCCTTGAGTTCCTCCTGCAGTCGGGTTTTGATGCCAATTTTATGCTGGCTCAGAGGGTTCGCAAGGGCTACGACGACCACCGGAAATCAGCCCTGTACTTCGCTGTTTCCAACGGGGATATCTGCTCAACGCAGCTGCTGCTCAACGCCGGAGCCCTGACAAACCAAGATCCCATCAACTGCCTCCAAATAGCCTTGAGAATGGGCAACTACGAGTTAATGAATCTGCTGCTCCGCCACGGGGCCAACGTCAACTACTTCTGCCGCGTGAACACCACGCATTTCCCCTCAGCTCTGCAGTACGCCCTCAAGGATGAGGTCATGCTGAGGATGCTGCTCAACTACGGCTACGACGTGCACCGCTGCTTCGACTGCCCGTGGGGCAGCGGGGACCACTCCCAGTACGTGACCGACGGCTGGACCTCCACCGTCATCAAGGACACCATGGTGAGTGGCACACGGCGGCGGGCGCTGTCCTACCGCCTTCCTGAAACTAATCGCACTGTCAGGAAAGCTTTGAACACCGTTTACACCTGGAGAGAGGAATAGACAAGGCTTTAAAATAACCCTGATGTTGTTATGAAGCCTAGTTCATGACAGCAAATGTTGTAAACAGTAATTTTAAATTATGAAAATATAGCTGATGATATGCTAATGATCAATAAGGAACTGGCTCTCTGGGGCAGTGTTGTCCATGCAGTGAAAGCAGAGATTTGCAGGCTGGCTCTCTGCATTGTCCTGTACTACAACACCAAGACTGGAAGGCTGTAGAAAGGACCCCTGGAACTGGTGGGATAAGCACTGAGCAGAAATAAGCAAACCTAAAGAGCGTCCTGGAGACACTCATCAGTGTCATTGTTTCACAGTTTGTAAAGTCCATTTGAACCTAATGAACCCTTCTTTAACCTAAAGATAAGGGGATGATGCATGCACTGGGCTGGTGGATCCTCGTATTAAGCACTTAAGAGTGGTATCACTGCTTTTTAAGCACCAAATCCCCAAATACACAGCTGCTTACGTTTATTTTTGGATTTAGTACAAAACAACCATCTCTCAGATTTTTAGATTCTATTAGTCAGGCTTAGGCAAGCTATGGTCACCACTCAAGTAAAACCCTGCTCAAGTAATTGTTTTTGTTCTCAGAGACAGAAGTAATTTACTGCAGTATCAAATATTATCCTACTACATGTTTTGTTCCCATCAGTTCTGTGAAGTGATAACCTTGTCCTGGCTGAAGCACGTGTCTGGGAAAGTAGTGCGAGTCATGTTAGATTACGTTGATCATGTTAAGATTTGCTGGAAGCTCGAAGCAGTTCTCAAAGAACAAAAACTCTGGCCAGACATCCACTTCATTTTAAGTAAGTATCTGTTTACATTTTTAATGAAAACAAGCTGGTTTGGCACTGGGGCCTTTTTCCTTGGTAGCATTTTAATTTTGCATCTCCTTTCCAGCAAATCCTCGCTCTCTGAAGCACCTTTGCCGTCTGAAGATCCGGGCATGCATGGGCCGGCTGCGCCTCCGCTGTCCTGTCTTCATGACCTTCCTTCCACTGCCAAACTGCTTGAAAGATTACATCCTGTACAAGGAATATGATCTTTATGGACAGGAAAACTTCACAGGGATCTACAACCTCAACTGTGCATAAGTATTTGTCCTGCACTTCACAGGGAAGTTAATGTGGATAAGACTGTTGTGGTTCTTTTGGCATTTGCTCTCCTCTGTATATTAAGGAACGCCAGTGCTCTCCTCTCACCCCCTGGAGAAAATGGTGAGACCTCCAAAATCTAAGTATTAGTGATCCCATTCTAAGGATCTCCTGGACTATGACCTATCTGCAAGTTATGGCAACAGTATTTTAAATGCCTGGTGTGGTAAGTTAAGGAAGTGTACAGTAAAGGGCTGCAAACTGCTAAGTTAAAGCTTGTCCCATCAGATACCACTACCCTCATTCCAGGGTTAAACTCAGGGTTTAGTTAAAGGCCAGGGATTTGACTAAAGCCAGGAAGGTACATAGTTTTTTCTCTTGTACTTCTTCCCTTCTCTTGACAAGAAATAGTTTTTATTTGTGAAGTCCTTCAGTGAAGTGCTGAAGAGCAGCTTAAGTAATTCTTTTCCTCACCCAATAAAGCAATCCCCCATTCTAGGCAATTAAATGGGCTAAGCTTGAGAAACCTCACAGCAGGTCATGCGACATACCAGTGTTTCATCAAGGTGGCACTGCTCAAAGTTGTGTTAGTTCTGCAGCTCCTTCTCAGGTACTGGTATGTCTCATGCACCAGTGAACCTGGACTATTCTCTCTAGAACTGGGTTCTCCTTACACAGTGCTGTCCAAAGTCTCTGCAAATTTTGGAGCTTCTCTCTATAGAGGTGGAGGTTAAACTTTCAGAACCCTATCATTTTAGGAAGTCTTACAGAAATCTTAGGAAGACCTACAGCATGTCTGTTCCTTCTAAAAATACTGCAAAGTATCAGTTCCTATTTTAGAAAAAAGAAGTTCATCAACACATTTGGCATTAGTAGTATTTATTCCTTCATAATCAAGTAAGCATAGATTTTTTTTCTAGTTATACATGCATCTTTATCACAGAAGTTACAGAATTCAAAATCTGCTTTTCCCCAGAAAAATCTACAAACCTTATAAAATACAAATTTAACCGTAATGTGGTTATGGCCCATGGTTCTTTACATGGTGTTTATCCCATAATAAACTAACTGAGCCTGTGAAGATATGTCCAATGCCCATGGTAATGGTTGTGCTGGTAGAGCCTCTGCACTCTGTTCCTCAGAGCCCTCATGGCCCTGGTCACTGCCCCCCATGGGCCCTGCCCAGCCAGCTGCCACCGCTCCTGCTCACCTTCAGTCTCTGATTGTTGCAAAAATAGATTAAGAGCATTCCCAAGTGTAACAACTTCCTCTGAGGTTATCTGGCTATTACAATAAAAATTAAGAGAACTGAGCTACACTTGACAACAGAGGGCTATACCTGCATGTCAGAACTTATTTTAATGGAAGGAACACATCCTGTCACCAGTAATGGTACTTCTTGAAAGTCAGTATGATGAAGAATGCAGGAGGTTTTTGCATCAGTACAAGTCTCACCCAGAAAGTTAGTATAGTTAAGTTTTATTTAAAATATAAAATGCTGACTGGAGCCCTGGTACAACAGGGTTACTTATCCATGTTTCCAAGATTAAGACACAACAATCAGAGTTGACAAAATATGCCATTGGTTGTTCTTAATACAGCTATTCAGGGAAAATGTGCAAGTCAGTCTCAAATACTGCAAAAATCACTTACACTTCACCAGAACAGGACCAATCCAGAACACCATCATAAGAATTTGACCACTCCACTCTATTATAAAAATGACCAGAAAGGTTGTACAAAAATCCTCGGCTTGCAATATAAACTTTGTTAGGAATACAAGTGCATTCACAATGACACACTGACTTTTGTCATGACAGCTTAGATACCACTGTGGCAGGGGAAAAAATGGCAACTTAGTGCTTAATTAAAACAAGAAGCCTTGGGGACTAATTACCTTGCAAGAATTTTTGTAATATGGAGCAAGAGAAAGTATATAAGGTATCAGCTTTTGCTGTTACAGTAGACAGTATCTCTACTAAATTCACTAAGCAGTGGCAGTTTTCTTTCTCCAAGTGGACTATTTCCTAAATAGTAAGAGACTATATTGTAGCATAGTTTTTACCACTGGCTTGTCCCAAATGCTGTGCAACTAATTAATCAGTATTTACCTTAAGCATAGACAGAATTTACCTTAAATAGTCCAATTTATTTCTTTATATTGATGTATGTCAATTACAGCTTCATAAATAGCGTCAGCTGTTTCACAATTTTAAGTTCTGGGTTTACATGTACATAAAGAGGAAATATGATAGCCCTTTAGAGGGGGAATGTTTCTTAACTCTGAAATATTACTTTACTGTTAGACAGTAAATTGTCTTGATACAATTTCAAACTCAAACAGATAAACAAAGTAAGACTATGACATGCAACTGACTTTTCACTGCCTGATCACATCCAGTTAGATATGTTTAAGTAGTACATGACTTTGACCTTGTCCTCTGGTTCAGACTTGGCCAAATCTAGCAGTTACCACAGAAGAGTGCCAAATATCATCTGTAATGCAATAAAACACATACCCATAAGCACATCTGACATATTTGTATATTCATGCCATTACATACATAAAGGATGTATGTATCTTGAAACAGCTGACAGCAAGACTGGCTTGGTCTGCAGTGTGTAGATCTACAAAGTGTAACGAGCTTTATATCCTCTTACTTAAGGGATAAAAGTTTGGCAGTAATTATGAGGCTGCAATTAGCAACAGAACAAGTCAGTCCTGAACAACACTGCCAATTCAGTACCTACATGAAGTCGCTTCAAAATAATGGACTTGAAAGAATATTTTCAGGAGTGACTGAAGTAATAGTAGATGGACATGAAGCAAACTACAGCTTCAGCCAAAAGTGCTTGAAAGATCAGTTTGTGAGTAAAAGGCAGTAGGAAATAATAAACAGGAGAGTGTATTTCATCTCCTGTAAATTAGGAAAGAAAACCATCTAGTAGTTTAGTTACAATAATAAAATACTCTGGTGGTGAAATTCTACCACAGCAGTTCCCAGCAGACCATGAGGTGTTCCTACTAAAAGTTATATATTCTCATGGAAAATAGCAAGCATCATTTTGATTTTTTTTTTTTACAACAAAGCTGTTTTCTAATGAAGTAGTTCTAAACCTTATAGGAAAAAAGGTCATGTATGAAACCTCAGCAGCTGTTCTTGCCTTGAGATAGTTCTAAATACAACCTCTGTGATCCTCCCTAGGCAAAGCTCAGTAATTCTCACTCTCTTGCTACTCTGCCATTCCTGTCTGACTTCCCCAGCTCTGCTGACATGCCCTTTGCTCTTGCAGCTTTCATTATTATCCCAGATGCTTTTATACTTTGCTTGTTTTACACCAGTGAAACTCCTCTAAATAAACAAACAACACCTACATTTCATTCATGCATATCAATCTTTTAGTGGTTAAGATGAGAATCATCCAACATAAGCAAAATGTATTTCACTCCTACTCTGTTTTAGAAAGCTACATTTAATGGCATTAAATGTATTAATGGAAAGCTTGAAAAGCAAATGGAGTAATTCCAATATTTATTGCTAAATCCAAAAAATCACATTTGACAGTAAATTCACCTATCAACTTCATTAGCCTTTCTCCCTCATCTTTGCAGATTTATATCTATGAGTAATGGTAGTTTCTGTGAAAAATACAGTAATACCATTTTCAGACATTTCTTCAATAAGGCTAATGCAAAACAGGCTGCACATCAGAAATGCTTTTTCAAGGGAGTGCTTGTCTATTCTTTGTCCTCCCTCTGGAGCCTGGGCTACTGCAGCTCCAGTGCTTAACACAATTAGACCTCAGACAAGCTGAGGACTGGATTCTAGACACTAGAGACAACTGATTGCAGAGGCTTCCTGTGCTGTTTCCAAACTCCTTCATTCTCAGTAAATACTTGAGAAAGATACAAGTAAGACATAATAACCTTGAGCTACCCTGTGACATTGTTTGATAGGAAACAAATATCAGTAAATAAAACACAAACAAATATGAACTGGAATAATCTGCAGAGACAAACTGCCTTGCCACTCTGTAAGAATTGATTTAAGCACATTAAAGGGAAAAAATTTGATTTGGTGCCTCTCTGTACATTTTTGTTGGCAAGAATGAAAATAGTCTCTTAAAAATAGGAGCTGAGAATAGAAGCCTAGATATGAAATAAAAATGCCACTGTCTTTCACAAGACGTCTCAGGCTGGTGTGGTCCATGTGGCACTGTGCCAGCTAAATCCAGCCACAGGGCAACACTGTGTGACCTAACTGGGCAACAGCAAACACAGATATTTCTACAAGTGACTGGCTACTCTGGGGATGAAAATCACACTGGAAGAGGATCTGGTAACTCACTCAGGAAGAGAACCTGGCAGCTCTCTGTTCCTCAGCCTCCTCCCCTCCTTTTTCAAGGCAGAGCCCTTTGGTGGCTGTTCAAGCCCCTGTGGTGTAAAACCTCTGCCCAGAGCTTCTGCAGCTCCAGCTGCCTCTGCTCCTGCCCTTGTCTCCTGTCACAGGAGCTGAGGCCACCAACTCCTGCACACAAAGTCCCATCTCCAGCACCAAGGGCAGGAGGAGGCTTTGGCCACTGCAGGGCACTCCCATGAGTCAGAAGAGCTCTCTGTGCACCTACAGCCAGCCAGCAGACACAACCTGAGATTCCTCACCTACTTGATCAGCACTGAACAACTTTGGCTAGGAAGGGCTGGGCCACCACCAGCTGCTGAGGAGATACTCTGAAAATTGCTTCCATTCCTGAACACCAGAAATGCCCTGCAATGAACTGTAAATCATTCATAACTGTTATATTATAACTTGGAATATAAGTATATTCTCTTCTCTCTACATATCCTGTTATTTTCATGCCACTATTAGAGAGCTATCTTCTGTTCCTCTGGATTTTAATATTTATAGTAATTAGTGCAAAAATAAATATTTCTCTTCAAACAAGATTTCTCTTCTGGTTCAAAAGGTGAATGCACATCTAATACTATACAAAATAAATATTACACAGGGTATGGAATATGGAGTGCAGATTATAAGCTGTAAACAAACACCACTTTGAAAAATGCTTTCCAGAACTGTCTCTAGGATGTAGGATTGGTATCATCTTTTACTTCAGAACTGGTAAATTTTGCTCACAAAATAATAAAAAGACTAAAGAGCCTCAACTCATTTCCAGTAGATGTAATGTACTAGCAGCAAGGCATTTACATATGCAGATGATTTTCATCTGATGGAATTCAAGATGTTCCTGCAACTGTAAGCATGTTTTATAAAAATGAACTCAAAGGTTTACAGCTTTTTATTCCAAGTACTGGGGAAAAACCAAGAACATGGCACTTGTACTACAAGGCTATATACATGACTCTTATAATTTGATGAGGAATGCTTTTCCTCATGCAACCTACTTCAACTGCATCTCATCTAGGTCTGACAGTTATCTTTTTCTCCTGTTGAAATAAGTTTTTTTGGCATTGTATTCACCAAAAAAACAAAATCAAGACAGTATCATACTGTGCAAAACGAAACAAAAAAGATCCTTCTGTTTAGAACTATTGCACATCTCACTGATGTTAATGGGGATCCTTCTTTCTAAATCTAAGAACAGGTATGTGGAACAAACTGGGTAAAGCTTAGCACTGTCTTATTTGGACATGCACTTTTGTTTCCTGCAAGGTGTTTTCCATACTGCAGTGTAAAGAACAAATTTCAGTGTTACTGCTGAAGGCCAATGGTTTTTCAGGTTTGCTTCCAAAGCAGTCAATTGCACAGAGGTAAGTGGAGAAAATACCCACATTTTTCCCATACTGCAGAGAAGCCTTGAGAAAATATATGTTTGTAATACACATGGCAGCATCACCATGCTTCATCTGGCATACAAGAGAAATTATACTGACAGGAAATAGAAATCACTTAACTGAGAAAGAAAAATCAAGGCATAATAGGGTCTATATATTGTGAAGTCTTTTCTATAACATGACAGACCCTCCACCTACATTTCACCTCTTGTAGAACTTGTGCCATTTCACCAGATCTATTAATTATTCCAATTTTAATGAAGCAGGCAACCTTAGGCTTCAGATTCTCTCTTCTTCTTTCCACCTTCTCCTAAATCACTGTCTTCTGACTGGCTGCTGCTAAGGACTACAAACTGTCCTTCTGTGCTGCTCTGGTTGGATCTGCTGGAAGCTGCTATCAGCCGGCTCTGCTCCTCCAAGTCCTAAGTTGAGAAGGGGGGTTGAGAAATCAGAAAAAGAGTATTACCCTTAAAACCATCTGCACTGGACACAGGATACCATTACTATGATTTCTAAATGATTTATCAATACTATCAGTGGACAGCTTTGGACAAAACTGCAAAAGAAAGTAAGTAGAAAAAAACCTAATAGTAAGAAATAATGATGAAAGGTACCTTCTCAATTTGCTTTTGTTTATTCAGTTCTTTTTGCTGTTTCTCTTTGACTCTGTCTATTTCCTTCTGCTTTTCTGAGGCTTTTCGATCCTAAAGGGCAAAAATGTAAATAGTCAGTAACAGCCTGAGATGTTTGAGACACTACTGATTAATATGAGCTTGCTCAAGACTGTGACATCACTGTTTTGATTATTCTGCTTTTAAAGGACTGGTATGGTTGTTAAAAATAGCAAAATTAATCCTATATTGAATATTGTTCTACAGTAGATATTGGTCAGTCTTTTCATATGAATTGAAATTCTAGGAAAAAAGTCCCTTAAAATATACAACAGTATTGCTGCATCTAGAAGCATCTTGCAGAATACAATCTGTTACACATATTTAAATATATCCCCTTCCTTCCGTTCCCCAGCATCCTTTGCCCCAAAAAGATTCTTACCAGTTCTGCATGTAAAGCTATCTGTTTGGCCAATCCAACAGAGTCACAAATCTAAACACAAAACAGATGGAAATCATTAAAAATGCCTTTAAATTTAAGCCAGCATCCCAAATTAAATACAACAGCACATTAAAGCATTTGCAGGCACTTAAAATGACAGGTTTAACTTTTTCAATATCTAAAAAATGCCTTAAACAGCTTGAATGGATCTAGCATCTTGAATCCATATTCACAACTGGTACAAGTCACAACCATCACCAATACCTTTTCCCCTTCATTATTTGATTCAAATATATAGCAGATGGAAGTCTGGCGGCTCTCCACTCTCCCTCCTGAGGTTCTAAGCACAAATCCAAACAGGCGCTTATTCTCCTGGTGTGTAGCATACAGCACTACACTGGGCAAAGGAAACTGCCAAAAGGATCAGATAGGGAGAGATTAAAACTGATTCCAAGTATTTGCCACACGAGGTTTCAATACACTGCACATTAATTAATGCACAACCACAGCACAAGAAGTTACCCGACCAAATGTAATTACAAAACACAGACAGCAAGGACTAAATTATTCCAAAGATAAGCAAATGTCAAAAAACACACTCCATGTAAGAAAAAGGGACTACATTTGCAGTGAGTCAGTCATCTTCCTAAAAGTGGATACACTCCTGTTTTATTTTGTTTTAATCATTCATTATAGTTACATTTAAGACTAAGCTTTCAATATTTAGTTCCATGTAAAGGCACTACTTCTCAAAAACCTTTACTGCAATTAGCTTAGTTCTCCTGAATTATATAAGCAAGGAAAAAAAAAACCCAACCCATACAAATCACATACCCTCATTAGTTTGCTATGAGAAAACTGTTTTGCATTCTTATTCCTAAAAGAGGTTGGACTTCAAATAATCTTTTTAAGGCTCATCAAACAATGAACTTAGAAATTCTGAGAGTCCCTACCACAGCTGTTATGAGCTGGTAGGATGAGTTTTCCTGGAATTAGATGTGTGCATTTAGTATATGGGACATAACCTCAGCTGATGTATCTCACTTCTAAAAGGTGACAGCTTTGGAGCATTTTTGAACTTAATGTCAAACTTTAAATATCAAGATATTTTTCCATGCTCAAGATTTTCTTTTATGAAAAGGAAAGCAATTCAGAGCTTCCAAAAAATTGAATGTTTTTAAAAACACAAAATCTGACAGACCATAAATTATGCATAAAAAGGGGAGAAAAGGGAAGAGTTTTGAAATATGATGAATAAAGACTGTTATTACTAAAGAATTAAGCTGGCCTCATTTGATATCCTAACAAGAATTCCACTTACTCCTGTCAAGTGCATTTTTTATAAAGAAGTAGAAAAACAAGAAATCAAACCAGAAACCATTCAACACCCTCAAGGCACTTATGCATTAAAAACAAAATCCCAAAACAAAACAGAGAAACCAAACAGCAAACAAACCCTCTTGGACTTCAGAACGAATGTGATTCCATTAATGTTCTCTCTTTACTATTTTACCCTTTCAGATCACAGGGGGAAGGGATCTTCAAAAGCCAATTTGACCCACTGAAATCACTCCCCTAAACCTGATTTGCAAGTGTTTCTAAATATCTGCATTGGTCTCCTAATAGCACTGCAAATTTGGCAGGAAATCTCATGTTATCATTGATTTTTGCTATCATTTAATAATAATATTTTAAAGTAAAATAATTACATTGCTGGGTATTTATCTTAAAATGCAAAGTTACTTACTCGTAGTCTTGTAACTTGTGTCTGTGGATCAATTAACCTAAAAATTTGTTTTTAAAGACAAACCAGAAAGTAAATTTTACCAAAGTGAAAGAAGATCATTCTGTAAATAAACATCAGTAGAAGTCAGGAAGCAAACTTACTTTAAACAGTCACAAGTGACTAACAAGTGTGACTCTGTCATCCTGAAAACGTTGTGGATGGCGCGAGCTGCGAGTATTTGACGCATTGTTTCATAAACAACATCTGGGCTTTCATCAGACCTCACTTCCATAGAGCCAAGAAATCTTACAATAAATAACTGATGAAGAATTGAATCTAAGAAAAAAGAAAAGTATTGAAAAAACAAACTCCATCTTGGGTTTCCCATTCAAAACCAAAGGTGGATTGCAGTCAGGAAAACTGCAAACTCCTCCTAACTTGGAAAGAGATTGCTCCTATTCAGCAATTAGAGGTGCAGTTACTACACATCTTTGCATTTGGTTAATAAATACAAAAGATGCAATTAATCATTTTTACAGCAGATTTTCAGACAGTATTTATTTAACTTGACTTATCAAATGCCTTGCAAGGTAATTAAGTATTTTAAAACTGGTGTTAAATTAGAAGAGAGAAGCTAGAGATGAAAACAGAACTACAATTGTCAAAACTTATTTTTATTTTGCATTGAAGTGAAATTTTCTTTTACCTTCTGTTTCAGATTTTGAGCCTCCAGATTCACCAAAAGGGTTTGTGCGTCTATCAAAAATGAAAACATTAAAGCAGGAGTCAGATGACAGGAACCATTGATGGATAGTGCAGCAGTCTCATGCTGTGTCAAATACCAATGTGTAATGAGTTCACAAACTTGTCAGCTGGAGGAATAATGTATCAGGAACCATAAGGAGAAGCAATTCTATCAGGAGTGAGACATAACTTGCTCTATTTGAGGTTCCACATTATGGGGAAAATACCAGGTATTACTGTCCTATTGCTGCCATAGAAAGTTTTGCTCACATTTTATTTTTTAATAGATTTGAATTAAGCCCAAACCAAAACCTTGATAATGTTTGAAAAGCTATAGTTTTAGGGGAGGAAATTTCACAGAACAGCTTCAGGAAGCACAGCCAAAAACCAGGCCCTTTCAGTACTCCATAGGAGCACCCACTTCTCATCACTGTCAAGGTGTTGAATTACTTACTCAAGAGAAGCCCCGGGTTTGTTTCAAATGCAGCTTTTTCAAAACATCATGGGGTTTTACTCCTAGAGAGTCAAGAGAAACGTGGCTATTTCTGGCTCTCAGAGACAGAATTACTATCAGTTACAGAGAAAAGTGAAAATACTCTAGGCTTCCAAGTCTGCATTTTTCACAAACAGTAAAGGAATAAGCACAGGAAATGGGGACATTTTATTTAAAATTTGTAGAGGAAATGACCCATTCTCTTTGGCTGATTGGTAGCTGAAAAGCTACTGGCAAGGGTTCAATATAGTTCAAATTAGGTTTTTTATAGGATTGACCAAAGTATTACCTCGATAGTGTTCTAAAAACAAATTTCAGAAGTATGAGGAAAAAAATTGTTCAGTTACACATACTGACTGCCATATTTTATCAATTAGCAGAAATGTTTTAACTAAGAGATGTCTAGTTTAATAAATTTTTTCTAGATTGAAGCCAAGATGGCATTGCTACAATGTTGAGATAACATGGACTCAATCAAGAACCATCCCAATAAAGGCTGACCTGTATAATTATAGTAAAAGCATATTCTTTCTACCAGCATCTTCTATTGCTCAGACTTTTCTTGTCATTTAATATTAAACTGGAACAGTAAATGCAAAATCTCACAAGAGCTCTCAAAAGGCAAAAATAAAACTTAAATATATGTCATCAGTATCAGAAACCAAGAAAAGTACTTTTTTAATAACAAACATGTTACCTATCTGTACAAACACTGCAGTTCTTTATTGAAGGCCATGGTTAATTGAAAATACTGAGCTCAACTCTATCATTTCTGCTATGAAAAATATTATTTTCTAGACAAGAATTGTAACTGATGACATCACAGAATATTTTGAGTTGGAAGGGACCCCCAAGGATCATCGAGTCCAACTCTCCAGTGAAGGGCCCATACAGGGACTGAACCCACAGCCCTGGTGTTAGTGGCACCCTGCTCTGACCAACTGAGCTACACCAGGCTCCCACAGGAGCTCAGCCAAGTCTTAAACTTTGCACTTCCTGCAATACAGTTCAAGTCTATTTTAAATAAGTGTATTATGAAGGATCTAGTTGGCCACCTGCTTCTCCTGCTATACCAAGCAACAATGAAAACTGTGGAAAAAAGGAAAATGTAGTTGTGTATTTTTAATTTCAACTCTTACATCTGTGAGATGTAGTTCAAAATATTTTCCTAGAGGCAGGGGGATATAACACATATTTGTGACAAGAATCACATAAATTAGTTTTAATCTCTTTTAGCTGCTTTTGTTGTTAAGAGCAGCTGGATCTGCAAATACATTTGGTTCATATCAGAATTCTATAGATATAGCTCAAAAAATGCAGAGATGATTTACATGTCTTTGGTACATCTTCCACTCAAATAAAAAAACTAGTAGGAGAAAATGCTTTTATGTTTTGGATGAACTCTTAAGATGATTTTAACTTGTCAGTATGTGAAATTACTCTAGAAGCCTAGACCATTTTCACTCACCTTTCAGCTTAAGAGGAGTGTCATCGTATGCCATCATCACCTGGATTTCTCTTGAGTTTCCAAGAGGAAATAACCCAAGCTGCTGGGTGAGCAAGCAATAGGAAAGGAAAATACTTTGTGAAACCAAAAGTTTAAAGTAAATCAATCAATAAAAGCATTGGCTGTTAAAGCAAAAAAAGCTGCTGCAAAATAGACAACTACACCTTGACTCTAGTGATGTAATTAAGCCTTTTTTTACAATTCCATTTAACAGTTTAACACATTGTTTTGCTCCACTGGCCACTGCAAAATTTGTCACATCAGTCAGGAAAAAGGCAATGTGTGTGCTGGAGCTGCATCTTAAATGTGGTTTTCTTGTTTGTTTTTGATTAGTAACATTAACTTTAGGGATTTTTTTTCCTTCTCTCTACATTTCCTACCTGCCCGATTGCCCTGATGACTTTGCTTGGCCAGGCAGATCTTCACTGACTGGAGATATTATGTCAAATTGGATGGGAGTGTCAGGGGCAACCAGGGAATCCAAGGAAAGTGCTGAGAGAGTTGCTGAGTCAGAGCCCAGTGACCCTGAGCTGCTGGTACGAGCTGCAGGAGGACGAGATTGTCTGCAACAACACCAAAAAGGCACAGTTAGGCTATGTGACTTCAGGCTGGTTAGTAATGAATTAAACCACAGGGGAGACCTATACAATATTCCAGACCTTAGATGTAAAACAAAACAAAAATAAAAACCTGAAGATCGGAGTATAGCAAACAAATCTATGTACCTAGTCAAATTTCAGTTAAAGTTACTACTTCCATTAATAAATGCATCAGATTGATTTAATATCAATATATAATCATATATTAAGTATAATACAATCTCAGGTCTGCTTCCAGGAATTGTACATATGAAGAAAAATCTCATAATGAAATCACACAACAAAACAGATATGATGAAACCAAAGTGTCCACCAGCTGGAATTAGGATTACTTGTAACAATGGATGCTCAAGAGAGCTCCAGCAGTGAAAGGCGTGTTCAGGAAATTCTCCTCTGGCCTATCAAAGATTTAGTTCTGATCACAAAAACATTTGTAGGTTTGTGAGGCTTTTTTTTTTTTTCCCCTGGAACTTGATCCAGGATTTTCTTTTTATATGTGCATCTCAAATGCCCTCTGGTTGCTTCACTTACACTGCTGGCCTCATGCTCTCGTGCCTCTGCTGAAAGGAAGGAGAAGGAGTGACAGCCTCCAGAGCTGACTGGTTCACACGGGCAGCAATTTCCTGCAGCACAGATGGGAAAAAATAACTGAAAACACTTTTCTCAAAATAAAATTTTAGATTTCATTTATATGCAACTTTATAATCTCAACCCTTCATGAGAATCTTGCATTCTTAAATTTTCGGTAACACATTTCCAGCATTTTCTTCCAACTTTTCTTCAAACACATAACTTGATGTTAACTTTCTCAATTTAAATGAACACATTGGCCTTGAAATACTGCCAGTGTTAATAAAAGGCAATAAAGAAAAGCTCCAATGATAACTCTGGCAAAATAGGCAAATGTAGCCAGGAAAACCAAAGGAAAAATCTCATTGGAGAAATGCAGCCCTCAATTGTGAACTAAAACCCATGAAGACACACTTCATATATAGATAACATGCTCTGTTAGAAAACAGTTTTTATTGGGCCAATTCCCCTAATTTAGTAAGCAAAAATTATTACGTAAGTTTGTATCAATATGAACTTACTCTATAAATATAAAATTCATAACTATATATTTTAGTAGAGTTACCTCAGGATTTTCACTTAGATATATCTGCTTAGATATGTTGTTTATGGTGCAAATCCACTGAAAAGAGGAAGAAAAACAATTAATCTGTTATGTTTTCTAAACAAACTTGATTGAATACCTGAGTTGCTAGTTTCAACACTTTTTCTACTTTCTTTGTAAATTCAGGGAGCCAAATATTCTGCACACCCAGCTTGTTATTAAATTCACTGCCACCCATATACTGCACCGTACACTTCAAGATTTTACTCACAAAAATTATTTTAGTCATCCTACAACTAAAGAAAGCTTAATTCACAATTCTAAGGAATTAAAAAAAAAAAACTCATCAGGATTCTCTGTTCTGTATTCTGTGCTGCAGATGACATTGTTTCCTCAAGACATTATAAAAATTCAATTTGGCTTTTGTGGAATTTGCTCATTTCTTGCATCTGCAAGCTAGAATCTGCTTTCTCTCTCTGCTCTGGAAAACCATTTGCTCCTCTTCTGACTTTTCAACTTTTATCTGAAGGAGGAAACTAACAGCAACACTAAGATAAACAATTATATTCGTTACTAATGAATATAATTTATTAATAAATAGAAACAGAAAAAAAATGCAGTATCCAGCTGTGGGTTAGGAATGTATTTTTTCTGTGCAGCAGAAAATCACTGGGCTCCATGCACACCTCCTATAAGCTTACCTCTTCATAATCTTTTTTACTTTCTGCCTGTAAGATTGAAGACCTGAAAGAGGAGAAGGGAAAACACCGTTTTGTGTATCTAAAATGCCTCACAAATACAGTCAGCCAAGAAATCACATTTTCATAGTTACACTTCAAACAACAAGTTAGGAAAGGCTGAAGATTGTGTTTGTGCTGAGTGCAGTCAACATTTAATTACGATGGGGAGGAACCTATGCTTTCAACAGGAAACAGAAAAGCAACACAATTCTAATTGTATCCATGTAATACTTAAGTATTCACAAAAAGCAATAATATGTGATTGTCAACTAATTACCATAATCTTATTATGAAATATTACTGAGCTACATTATAGAGTTTATAAACAAAAATCCAGTTAACACAGTTAAAAGGATATCCCAGATTTTGCTTCTAAATATCCACAGAATATATCAAGTTAACATGTGGACAAAGGCAGACCATCTTTCTTTTCCTAATCAGTGAGTCCAGTATTTCTTACAAAGAACCAGCAGTGTAAGACCACTCACTTTTTGCCATCAAAAGATGTTATCTGAAAACAGTACCGCCTGTCCTCACAGTCCACAGCCATCACTGAGCAATTGTCTATGTCCATGACAAGTCCCCCAGCCACATCTCCTCTTGCCTGGCTCATCAGATTTCCACCTTGAGTGAAGTAAAACTGTCTCTCCCAACTGGAAGACACCAGCCCTGTCTTACTGAAAGATAAAAAGAAGCCCTCAGTTAGCCTCCCTTTTTGCTCACTCTGTAATATTGGTTGCTGCAATTGTGTTCTAATACAGAAATTAATGCTTCATTCAGTAAATATTTTAACTGCTGTTGTAAAAGTAATCAACTTTTTTTTTTAATTCATTGGAGCTTATTATATACATTACAGTAAGAAAATTTAAGTGTTACAACTTATTTTTAGTAGCTCTGAAAAACAGTTGTGGGACTTCCTTAGAGGCACAGCTCCCTCCTGTGGACAATGAGCTGCACGGAATCCAGAAGCTCCTTCCAAAGGTATTTTGGTTAACAGAGTGTTTTGCCTTGTTTAGATCAAAATTACAATGTTTAATTAGTAATTTGAATCCCAAAGCTATAAGAGACACTTCCAGAACAATCCTGATAGATGCAATCTTGTTACCTCCCAGTTAGGAGGTAATTAATTATCTCCTAGAAAATTACACTCTCAAACCTTTTTTTTTAAACTGTTAAAATTCAGTAAAATTTAGACTACAATCAGGATAATTATGCTTTGCACCTGAATGAGATTATGTCAGTGTAACAATGAATTTAATACTAACTAGGTGAAGAAGGCCAAAGAAAGAAACAGAATAGCTCTTATGTGACTTATTCAGTTAAATTTATAAAATCAGCATAACTAACATCTAAAAAAAATTCTAGCTTCTTTAGCTTTCCTTTCCCAAAATTAAATACTCTGGGGTTTTTAAATAACAAGTTACTCTTACTTTCTTGCATTGAGATAGCCAGCTTTCCGTGTTAGGTTCCTATGAGCAGGAAATTTGGTAGGATCAGGATCAGGCAAATACAGTGGATCACTGGCTACTTCCAAATCCTCTATAGTTTGTTGCATGTTTTCTACTTCACAATCCATTTCCCTGCGAACACTAAGATAAAAAATGTGTTATTAACAAAGATTTATTAAGAAGTAGAAATAGAAAAAAATAATTTTCATAAAAGTTCAAAATTCAACAAAGCCAACTTACTTCTGTACACTTGTGCCAATATTGGTCAAAAATTCTTCCAGTTGCTCAGTAAGATTTTCTGAACCCATTTTAAAAAAGCTTATCTTTAAAGAAAAAAGGATGAAAAGGGAGAATTTAGTCATTAATAAAACTACACTAACAATTAACAGATGAAGTCACAGGAGGCTGAAGTTTCTCAGAGAAATCTGTTTTCATCCCTCATTCCCATCAAAGCCTCTTACTAAATCAGCAGAATGTGTGTTTGTGGCTGCAGGTGAAGGCTGCTGCTGGCACTGCAGTGACATTTGTGTCACAAGGACGTGAACAGAGCTGCCTGGAGAAAATACAGAAGCACACAGGAACTGTCCTGGAAACACTCCCAAGGTCTCTCTGTCCTTTTTCAATGCCACCATTCTGCTAACTGTTGTTATGGGGGGGTTATTTGGGGCACATAGGAGAGAACCTGTGAGAATTTGTCCAGGGCCATCCATAGGGAACTAATAATATGTATTTTAAGCACAGGGTACTCCATGCTGGGCCAGAAAATCTGCCACAGCTATATTGAGGTTAGAACAGGAAGCCCTGGGACACGGCCCTGCCCTTCTGCTTCTTAGAACCAAAGCACCAGGTTGCACTTACTTTACTGCACAAAACAGGCAGAACTTGGCTCTTAAATACAAGCTGCAAAGTTTCAAAAGAAATGAAGAGTTCTTGCCTTTGGAAAGCTTTCAGACAGTGTGCAAAGTTGATTTCTACTCAGGTCACTGTAGCAGTGCCAGATGCAGGAAAGCCTGACTTGCAAAAAAAACCCAAAGCTCATGCTTAATAACATACTTCCAAAAATACAAATTAAGTCTGTCCAAATAACTTTATCACAATTCTAGTTTCTGTTGCACCCATCCTCAAGTAAACCAATCATGTACTTATTAATATTAAGCAAAACCAAAGCAGAGTTTTTTAGCATTCTGGCTCTTCACAGTCTTGACTGAAAACAGTAGTTTTGTGGCTTTTGATGAGTATCTCATTTCAGAACAGCTGCCATAGGAATGAGTTTAACTGTCTCCATGTTATTTGCTGAGAAGCTTCACTTCTATGTGCACTTGCATGAAAGCTCTAATTAGTTCCTCCATTTAGTGGAATCAAGTGCCCAGCAGTGAAAATCAAGGTACTGCATCAAATCCAGCCATCTGGGTTTTGGGGAAAAATTAACCATTATATTTGTCACCCAGACTTTGCTAGAAGACTCTGTGATGGCAGTGAGGGCATGTCATGAAGAGATTCCTGCAGAGAGTGGGCAGTGACCAGTGCTAACTAATGGCACCATCAGGGCAGCAGCTGTGGCAGCTCAGAGAAGTGGATGGGTGGGTCTTTTTCTCCATTTCCTTCCTTGGACTGCAGAAGAGGGCTTGCAATGGATTTCAGTACATCAACCTTCATGAAGTACTTTTATTTCTTCTTTCAGACCTACAGCTTTCAGAATCTGAAATTACCTGAGCTTGCATGTATCCTAGCAAGGGTTCTAGCAGAGAAATTTTCTTTTTGTACTGGAGAGTATTTAATGCACAGAAATAATGCATCATAGTCTGATGCTGTTTTTTCCTTGAAGTATATACATCTTCTGTAACTTCAGCCTTGATCTGAAGAGACACAGACAAGGGGAGGGAAGAAAAGGCAAGTTTGAGATTGGCATTGATCACATGCTTCTGGACAGCTTTATAGCCAGCATGGAAAAACCCACAGTCATGTTCTACCCTCTAGCACCAGCTGCTGCATAATTTACTATTCTACTTCTCTAATTTAAACATGAGAAATGTGAAAAACAAATACAGCATTATTTTCTACCTGGAAAGTGTGGTTATTTCTTCAGAAAAGCAAACTGACAATGATACCACAATATTATTCCTAAAGCACTGTCAGTGTTACAGGACAGGCACAGGTATTGGAGAAACCTGCTTTTCTGTCTAGACTGCTAACAGCTATCAATTGTCACAAAGAATCTGCCATACACTGTGTTCCATCATAAATATATATAAGATGAAAATTATTTCTTATCTTCTCTAAAAATATTTATATTAAGATTTTGTTTTACAAACCTTTTCATTTTCCTTTCTTTTTGACAACCGACTGTATCTGGTAATGGCAGCATCATGATCTAAGCAATCAAGAGAGAATTTATGATCATTTTCACAAATTAATGACTGAATGAAACAGAGCAGAAAACCTTTTATATCACAGTGTTACAGAGACAGTTGAATGCAAAGTTCTGTCATTTTAATACCTTAAGGAATTGTTCTTGTCTGTTTATAATCACTTCACTGCAACAAATACTTGGGTTGAAGAAATGCATCTAACCAGATGCAAATGTTGCCAAATTGTTACAAAGTTCCCTAAACATCCACTATTTTTCAAAGAAGAGCTGTCCATTAAGTTGATAAACTTTACATTATGAAAACCTGTATCTAATATTTTTTGGTTCTAAAGCAATGAAACAATTTTCACTGAGGGAAGTAGAACCTTATTTAAATAATAAGTTCTCTATGGATATATTAGAGGCAGCTAAAAAATAACTTCTGAAAATAGGGAAGAGAACTATGAAATTCATTATAGGAAGGTAATTTTTTAATTGATCCGGTCCTGACTTTAAATAGTGAACTAGCACCTTACTCTATTTGTAATTTTGGTGGCATAATCCTACATTATTTAATAATCATACATACACTTAAGGTTTTGTAAAAATACCCTTTTAATTTGCCTTAATGCTTCAGTACACAGAGCAGAGATTTACAGAACCAGGGGAAGTTGAGTAAATATCACACAGAAAAATTACATCTTAATTAGTTTCTTTAAGCCTATATGCTTAACTCCTCTAGCTAAGGACAAATAGTAATCTACAATACTTGTAATATTGATAAGATTAATACTTTACACTTACCATTGCTTGCAATTTGGAAAACTTCTTTTAGGGTTAATATCTCTAAAAAAGAACCAACATATCACAATTTAATTAAGTTGTTGTTATGTATCACAGTTTCTCATGCAATGTTTCACTACTGAGCAATAGAAGATAACACCTTGTACCATACTGAGCTACCAGCACAGGCACTACATGGCCAGGCAAGTCTACTCCTACCTGGGGCCTGAGGATCATTTCTGTGCTTACCAAAAAAAAAAATCTGTACTGTTATACTGGAAGGAGGAATTTCTTTTCAAAAGTCTTTGAAAATCATCATCAATACAAATGTAGTTCCAGCCTGGGTTCTGGTTTGAGCTGGGGAAATGCAAGCATGGGAGATGGGCAGTATCAAAGCCCAAACCACACTGGGACTCCTCCCAGCTAAAATCAGCCAAATTCCAGCTGGTTATTGCCTCTCTGTGCCAGGAACTGGAACCAGTACAATACCTTGCACCTGTTCTGACCTTGCTGTGCTTTGTGCCATATTACAATACAAACCAGCAGAGAGCCATAATCAACTTTATGGTAAAGCAAGAACAAAAAACTTTCCAGGAAGTGCCTATGAAGCCCACAAAAAGTGTAGGGTCATTACACACTACACCAGTTGGTGGCTAAATCTTGTAGTGGGAAAATTTAATTAGTGATTATTGCCTCAGAGATGTCTCTTCAGTAAGTACTAACAGGAGATTTTTCAGGTTCTGAGAAGCATATCAGCCTTGGAATAGTCATGACCCAATGCACAAAAAAAAAAAAAAAAATCCAAACTATAATCTTTTCAATCCACAATTGTGCTGTGATCTATTGCCAAATAAGTATTTTCCAAGATGTTGAAGAGTTAGAAGACCTATGAGAGACTTTTAATTTTTATAACAATTTAGACTTCAGATACTCCTATCTTAGATATACCCACTTTAGAATGTTCACAATAGGGATATTTAAGTTACTTGGAGCTTAATTTTTATAATTTCTACTTAGAAGCCCATTTGCCACAGCAGTCTGTTCACTCCAGTATACTGAGTAAAATCTATCATCATCACACACAGTAGATGTTGTTTTAAACCAGGCACAAGATACACGATTACAAAAATAAGAAGCTGGGAGCACCTTATGTCTGCACATAAGAAATCACCTGTACTACCAAGAGAACTGAATAATCACATTACTAAATCTCAGTATAGTAAGTACTATAACTTTGGCCTTTTGACCTTAGTCTGGCAAGTATACAGATGTCATGATCTGATATACAAACCTTTCCTGAAAATGCAAATTATCTGAAATTTATTATTTCCTTCCTAATGTTTTTGAATAGCTGCTAATTGTTCATCTTGAATAGAAGTGCTTTGCTAATAAAAGTAATATTTTTGTTACAGCAATAATAATGTTAAGTTCAACTGTAATACTCTAATGAATAGAAATAACTTATTTTGCTTTTTAAATGGGGAGATGCATACAAGTAGTGTGTTCAATTTAGTGAAACAAGAGCTATGAAGATTAAATGCTATGTTTTTATTGTTGCTGCTGTTGAAAAAACAGTATTTGGTCAAGTCCTCTACCTTTTAGATCCCTTTCTTTAAACTGGGTAATAGGAAACATCATTGCATCTGCAAGCTGAGTTGAAAGTACTGCATGGCAAGAGCTGAGCTGAAAAATACAAAAGAAGAAAATCTTAGGAAAGCAGTGCTGAGACCAAATCACAATAGGTGGACATCAATGTAACTCAAAGATGACATGTACAACTCAAACACATTTTTACATGCTCCTTTGTTTGCAGCTACTTTTTTTTTAGGTTCCAGATCTCATCATCAGTTTTTTACAGAAAACTTTAGTTGTTTCTGAACTTTTCCAAGCTACTGGATCTTGTCCAAAAACAGTCTCATTCATCCTGACCAATCCATTTATTTCTCTAGTTTCCCTCCAGCTATGCCACAGCCCATCTTCTACTGAGGTAGAACAAAATGTGATCCTCCTCCTAAAATGCTGTTTACGTGAGGAGAGGGATCACAACAAAAATCCTGATTCAGCTCTTAATGGTGCTCAGTTGTGTGTCTATGAGTCAGCATCTAAGAGAGCCAGCAAGAGGGTCCTCTGTCAGTCAGGTACCTGAAATCAGGCAATACAGATCCCTCATGTACATAGTTGCTAACTGCCACTGTGCAATGATTTTGGCTCTATCTCAAGTAGTTAAGCTATGTTCTTTTCAGCAATGTATCCTCATTTTGCTGAATTCCTTCTTTATCTTAAGGTTACATAACTTTAAATAGATGTTGCAATGAACATTTAATTGTTACCTTGTTGAGAAGGGAATGCCATTTCTGTACCTCCTGGCTTAAAAAAGGAGTAATTAGGCAGTTCAAGTCTGTACCTGACAGCATTAGCAAAGCACATACAAGGACTTACCTCGTCAATCACTTTTGCAAATTGCTGCAGAGTGGAAGTCATGACTTCATCATCTCCCCCGAGTGGAAAACGCTGAGAAGGCAAAAAGAGCTTTGTTGGTTGCAGTGTTTTGTGCCGTTCACAAAACTGGATTAATCATCTCTATGAACATATCAGGTATTCCATTATTTTTAAATATTACACAGTTAAGATATACTGAAGCAGTTCACCTCGTTAGGTGGAAAAGGAGGATAGGGAGCAGCAGCAGCCTCTTAAAAGAAGCAAATTTTTCTTTTAAACATTTTTAACCTCAGAAAAGGGGACCCAGCAGCAAAGCTACAAACAAAAAAACCCTTCATAGTACAGGGTACAGGGTAAGAAAGTTATAGATTCCAAAGTCTGTGCTTTCAGCAATGGAATAATGCTCACAGAGCAAATTATGGTTGTAATCTGGAGATTGCAATGCACTCTCTTCTCTTTAGGACTATTGATATTTAAGCACTTAAGGGTAAACAGGTTTATAAAGTAAATAAAAAACAGAACTACCCTAAGCAATTCTCTAAAAAACTAATCCAAAAGTAAAATATTTCAAAAGTTATTAATATTCTTCATGGTAAGAGGAACTTCATTCTGGTTTAGTTGGAAGATCTAAGATAAAGACAGTAGATTCTTCTGGCAACAATTTAAACCACCAACCACAGCAGTTCATTTTATCTGAACCAAACCTAAATACATTCTAGACTGTGCTCTGGAAGATAAAATACTACAAAAATACACAGTATTTTGACCACAGTATCTGACCACACACAGACAACATGATTTATGCAGTACCTGTTTCTCATATTCCTTCAGAAGCTTTGAAGTCAGATGAGTTGCTGCACTTAATTCATTCTGATTAACAAAAAAGGGAAACATGAAAATCAATAAAAAGGCAAACAGGTAAAGTATATCTAAATTAAAAATACAGACATATACTCAGATT
Organism: Chloebia gouldiae; assembly: GCA_003676055.1. Taxonomy (NCBI): domain Eukaryota; kingdom Metazoa; phylum Chordata; class Aves; order Passeriformes; family Passeridae; genus Chloebia; species Chloebia gouldiae. Next base: position 3,463,032 of record QUSF01000032.1, on the reverse strand, counting down.
TTTAGAAAATCATACAAAATACATTCTGTTTCTGTCATAAAAACACGTTTCTGGAGTTATTTCTAGATGAGTGAAACATAAATATATTGTGGGTATAAAAAAACCTCCCACTTGATACATACTATTATACACACCAAGATCATTTTAATGTGTGCAACATTTTAGAAACATTTGGGAAATACATTAGAATTACTCAGAGAACAGAGAATATAATTTCACTTGTCACAAAAAATTCTGTTGCAAAAAAGAATCACAAGAATTTCGTCTTTACCACTCCCTAACACAGAAAAAAGCAATCATTAATTCTTACTTTATTTCACTTCTTTGTTTAAAGCATATGGAAGTTAAAGAAAAGCATACTGCTCACTATAATGTACAAAAAGGCAGAAACATGAAATGTGGTATCAAAGCTTTATAATTCATTCAAGAATTTCATTAACACTACCTGAGCATCATATATTCTGTGCATGGCTTGAAACAACTGATTGATGTAATTGGATATTGCAGCAGCATCTTCTTCAAATACTCCCAGCAAAGAGCGGGTCTGTAACAATCAAACAGCCAAAACACGACCATGACAAGTTAGAAGAATTTAAATGTAATGGAATTTCAGACTTAAATAGCATTATTTCAGGTTTCATTACTGAAAATTCAATAAACCCTCTAATACTGTTTAAAGGAATGATACCTGTTACGTGCCAGAGAATCTTAAGAGATACCCAAGCTCAGCCTTCCTCCTACTGTCAGCCTCTATCCAGGTTAATACATTTTCAGAAAGGAAGGGGCCAAGGGAGATGGACAAGTGTTAAATGCTGAAACTGTGGGCAACTACTGGGCTCAATATGGTACATCCCTAAGAAGGAGGCTTAAGATTACTGGTATTAAACAGCTTGCCAGGTATAAACACTTCCTCTGCAGTGAGATCCAAATAAAGGATATGTAATATGTGACTGTCTCATACTGTCCAACCTGAACACAGATAGTTGCTGATTGTGCTTGGACCTATAATTTACCTGTGGAATAACCATCAATTCTGTGATCAAAAGGTTGAGGAACTACACCAAACCAAACCATACAGCCTGCATCTGATGGTCCTCAACATACATGTTTCTTACCACTCAAAGGGAGTGAAAAGATCTGTCCCTACCCCAGCTTGTCAGTCTGTCTGTTCTTTAGCTGGTGTCACCCACAAGCCTAATGACTCCTGTGTCCAACTGTACTGTGTGTGTCACTGATGGTGCTTAACAACCTCCACCTCAACAATCAGCCTGTTCTATCACTGGCCCCCTATTAGACCAAAACACTGATCTCCATCTGTAATCCCAACTACCCACCCAGCTTTCCACTCAGGTCCCAGTGCACACCTCTCCCTTTTGGCCAGAAGAATGTTGCCAGATCAGAGTCCTTGCATAAGCCAGGGTGACTGACATCCCCTGCTCTCCCTTCTGCCCAAAGGACTGACTCGACAAGAAGGCAATCAGGTTGCTCAGGTGTAATTTGCCTGTAAGCTTAAATGAGATGCTGACTGCATGTTCTTGCATCCTTTTTGCACTTGGAAGCAAGGTTATTCCTCCTCACCATGAGGGTTTTGAATGGCTTCCTTCCACCAAGACAAAAATCCAAAAAGGGGAAAAGCAGAGGATGTAGCAGTAACTCTGCACAGGCCTCACTGGCTTTTCTTAGATCTTTACTTGGGATGCTTGACTGTAGAAGCAGGAGCAGAGCTTGCAAGAGCCACAAAGGAAATACTTTGGCAATGTTTTAGCAAAAGGACCATGCTTTGTTTCTAGGATTACACTAAAATTAATGTCCAGGCAGAAAATTAAAATAATCATATGCACATAATTGATTTTTTCCCCAAACTATGTTTGTTAAACACTTGAAATTGGAAATTGTATTTTTTAGTCTACCCTAGGCTGTCTTGAAATTACTGATGTCTTTAGGCCATCTCCCCTGGAAGCATGAAGGCCTTTTTCAACTATTTCTGATTTTTTTTCTTTTAATGATAATCAAAGAGTACATATTAAACCCATATAAAGTATATTACTTAATTCTTTTGACATAAAATATTTTTATTTAAGTTGCATTAAATGCCTGGCTGTATCACAACTACTGTCATGCTATATAATGTCTGAAAGATATTTAAATATTAAAAAATATCATCAGCACAATAAATAGCTTTAATGCTGGTTCTAATTTATAAAACAAGTGGAAAGAGGTGGAGGAGAACTCAAATCTCAGGTGTGGCAATATGTGTCATCCTAACAGCCTTGACTCTCTCATGAAGGTAGACATACACGAAAGAATGCAAAAAAATTACATGGTACTATAACCATTGAATTATATACTCATGACCTTTAAACCTGAACATAAATAAACCTGAGCTTGTAATTTTAAAGGAGTATTATGTAAGGTTTCTGGATTATGCTTACTCTTTAAAACTGAACATGGAAAAAAATATTTTTATGTTTTACTTTAAAAATGTCTGTTATTGATGTTCAACTGTCAAAACAATATCATATACTAATGGAAAGAAATTAATCTGAAACTGTAAACAATTTACAGCAGATTTCTGCTTAGCAGAAAATTAGAGCAATTGTTCACTTGTATTTCTAGTAAAACTCTGCATCATTTTGCATTTTCTTTCAGTGTCTTTCAATCCGTGTTTGTGAGCAAGCAAGGAAAGGGCCAGGAGAAGCTGCACGATGAAACCCCTCGTTAGAAGTCAGTGCTAAGCTGTGCCATGGGATGGAGGGCACTGCAGGTGACAGGAGACACAGCCTGTGCTACCAGTCTCTTGGCTGTTCCTTGTGCAATGCTTTGGGAACGCAAATCAGTGTGAGCAGAAACTCTCTAAATACACACTGAGTTCCTGTGTAATACACGTCCTAGGTTAATAAGTAAATTGCCCTGTTTTGCATAGCAAAAGACTGTGTAAACTTGGCATTTGGTTTGGGCCTGACAAGCACAGTGGTTAGATTTTGATCCTGTGACAACAGGAAATGAAGGGGTTTGGTCATTGTGAAAAGCCTTTCCCTCCCTCAGACACAAAGTTTGATATGGCGTTTATATACCTACAGTCAGTGTCTGAAACACCAACTCCAGGCCATGGTGCAGCACTAAACAATCACCCGGGCTGATGGGCTTGGCAATATTCCAGCATGAATCTATCCAAGTCATGGCAACTCCTCTAGAGAGGCTTCTGCTTTCTTCAAGCAACATTTGCTGCCATTTCCACCGCATTGACTTCAAAGGAACAGAAATTAACTAATGTAACAAATGGACTAAACTAACAGAAAACCACTGAGCGCTTACTAGAGGACCTGGCTCCCAGAATTCATCTGAAATATTAAATTGACTGAAAGATGTAAATTTTCTACCGAAAACAAAAGACAATATTGACAAATCCAATTACTTAAGCATCTCAAACACAACGGGCTGAATTAGTCTTTGCTTGTCTGTATCACAACTAACCTCACATGGAAGTTTCTAGAATTATAATTACATTCCAATAACTAACATTTTCTCATGTGCTTCCCAAATGTCCTCAGATGGTCCTAAATACGTGTTACATTTAACATTTCCTACAAATACGAATAGTTCTGACTTCCTCATACTAAGAAAAGACCTTCAAGAGATATTTTTTTTTAATCAGTATTACTACAAGACTTTCAAGAAGCCAGATCTCACCTCACATTCAGCATTTGAGCTATCTGGGGCACTGTCCTTGGGAAATCAATGATTCCTTTTGTGCATGGCCTTCTCCTGCCTTTTTAAAGTCATCCTTCCACTTGATAGAGAATTGTTAAAATAATTGTAACTTTAGGGGCTAAACTTCCCTTTTTAACAAGTGAAAGTTTCTCTTCCTATAAGCAAGGAATTAAAACTACCAATGCACATGCTATTGCAATAGAGGACACCCTGCTCACCACGTAAACCATGCACCAGAACAAGGATCTTAATTGAAAAAAAAATACATTGCAAACTTTTCCCCACATCTAAGAAGCACAGTACAAGGACCTGCTGTTGCTGCTGCCAGCAAGAGAAACCAGAGCCACTGAATAAAGCATTTCCTACTTCCGAAAGAAACTCCAGTGCTACGGAGCATCGCTGACACAGAGCAGGCAGCGGCTACGCAAGAGAAGGAGCGGAGCAGGAGAGGCCTCGGGGCGCCGCGCCGGCCTCTCCCGAACCGCTCTCAGGCGGCTCTGCGACACCTTAGCGCGCCTTTGTGAAAAACAAAGGGGGAACATCGTTCTGAGAAAGCGACACGGGCTTGGTGGGCGCGAGGTGTCCGAAATGGAGCCTGAGAGCGAAGGGGGGGCGGGGATCAGAGCCCCGCTGCCGGCGCTGCCCGGCCAGAGGCGCCGCAGCGATCCCGGGAGCGCCGGGCGGGCGCTCGCAGGACACGGCCGCGGCGGAAAGCCCGAGCCGAGACGGCCGGAGCCCCGCGGGGCCGTGCGGGCAGCTGGGGCGTCACCCTTCCCGCCGGCTCTCCCGGGGCCGGGAACGACGGGCGCTGGGCCCGATACGGCCTCCGCCGGGCCCGTCTCACCTGCGGGCTGTCCTCCAGCGTCTCCTCGATGGGCAACTTGTCGATGCCGGGCATGGCGGCCTCCGCGCTCGGCCCCCGCGGCTCCGCTGCCCCCGCGCCCGCCCCGCCGGCCCCGCCCCCGCGCGCCGGACGTCCCGCCCCCCCGCGTCCGGCTTCCCCATTGGCCCGCCCGGCTTCCCCATTGGCCCGTCTGGCTTCCCCATTGGCCCGCCCGGCTTCCCCATTGGCCCGCTCCGCTTCCCCATTGGCCCGCCCGGCTTCCCCATTGGCCGGCGGCCCTGCCCGTTGGCGCGCGGCGCTCAGGGCCGGGGCTCCGCTGAGGCGGCTGCGGCTGCCCGGTCCTGGGGCGCTGCGTGCGGAGCAGAGTCCGCCCAGCCCTGTCTGCGCTCCGGGGGCTGCCGGCGTCTTCTCACCATTACCTGGAGGGCCGCTCCACGGCAAGGGAGCGCTCTTGGGTCCCTGCCATTCTGCAGCGTCTTTGGCACTCTTGCCGTGTTGTCTAGAGCATCCCTTGTGGCAAGTCTCCTCTTATCCCCGCCATGTGAATAGGCCCCAAGTGGAGGCCAGCCACTTCTGCTGTGCTTGCAGTGAGACGACAAAAGGCCTTCAGCTGAGACAGGAGAGATTCTGATTAAATATTAGAAAATAGCATCTCTGCTCTCTTAGACTGAATAATTGTGGTGCCATAGATTGGTGGCAAATTTTAAATGCTTATAACTGCTATGAGGGCTCACTGGAATCAAAACAGATCACTGGTTGGGCTTGGGAACTGGTTCAGCTCTGAAATTACTTAGAATTGTAGAATCCTTAAGGTTAGGAAAGACCTCTGAGATCACTGAGTCCAACCATTAATCCAGGAGCCCGTGTTCACCACTAAACCTCGTGCCTCTGTGCCACATCCTCACATCTGAACACTTCAGGAGTGGTGGTTGTCAGTGCCACCCTGCCCATAGAGAAACTTTTCCCAAAATCCAATCTAAACATTTCCTGGCACAACTTGAGGCTGTTTCCTCTGGTCCTGTCCCTTGTTACCTGGGAGAAGAGACTGACCCCCACCTGGCCACAGCCTCCTTTCAGGTAGTTTTAGAGAGCAAGACTTAGTAGACTTGATGATAGTTTTTAGCTGGGAAAAAAAAAATCAGCTATTCCCTTGTTGGTTTTGCCTTTTTGAGACCAGGTGAATTTAGTCTAAGACCAGATTAGAAGGTACATGAAGTCATTCATTCAGCAGAGCAAATGATTAATGATTGTGGTGCAGTCTTGCTATGAGACCATTCTTTATGTTGTATCAGGTTATGATTTACCATTAAAAGCAGATAAAGGATAGGGCAGGTGTGTTAAATTGCAAACAAAGATTTTTGAGGTGGCTTTTGTTTTGTTTGTTAGTTTGGGTTTTTTTAGGGGGTGGTGGGTAGTTTTGTTTTTTGTTTGGTTTTTTTTGTTGGGTTTTTTTTTGCTGTTGTGTTGTTTTGTTTTTCCCTGTAGGGAGTGGTAATGAAATTTCCAAGTTCATACTCTTCAGTCAATTAATTTACCAGCTCAGCTGGTGACTCACCTGACTGAAGCAAGTCACAGCACCTCTCCCTTTCCCTGTCAATAAGGGTAATAATTCAGGGTTATCTTACAAGGTGTTTTACAGACTAAGTCTTGTATCTGCATCTATGTGACAGGACATTAACAGTGGTTCATGACCTATAAATATTTGTACTTTCTGGTTTTGAGACAGTTAACTTGTGACCAAGCTTTAGAGCAGTCTTTACAGCAATAAGAAATTACTTTGTTTTGTACTGTAAGTTCATTTTCCCAGTAGAATTCAGGAGATAGTAACTTTAAGTGGATTTGGTTTAGTTAGCTTTGTGTATTTACAGCTGTGGGTGGCATCCAAAAGTTTTACTTGAGCTACAAATTTGACTGCAGTGAATGTAAGAGTAATGAGCTGAAGAATCCCTCTGCATCCTCTAATTGTGGTTTTAGTGTTACACTGTTTTCAGAACTGTAGACCTTTTGTTAGTGTGAGTGGGGTTTTTTGTTGTTGTTTGGGCTTTTTGATTTGTGGAGTTGGGTTTTTGGTTTGGTTTGGGTTTTTTTTTTGGGGGGGGGTGTTGGCTTTTGGTTATGTTTTGTTGTTGTTGCTTTTTCTGCAAAATATCTTCTAAGAAGCCTTAAAAATGCGGGGAACTGACACTTGGCACTTTATCAACAGAGAGAGGAGCAGTGAACATGTCTTCAGAGGATTCCAGAGGTGTACCATTATGGAGAGAACATTTTGCCTCTGCTGGAGGTTGAAAGTAGCTCTGTGGATAAGGTAGGTTTTATTTGCAATTTTTCCCACTTTTTAACACATTTTCTCATACTTTAGCTAGTGGCAACCTTGGATTAACCTTGAATTTACCTGCATTCACTTAATCTTCCTGTGTCAAAGTAGCTTTTACTTCAAGAAATAGCTAACTGCTTGGTTTTGTGAAAATTGGTGTACTGTTTTGAGGTATTCTTGCTTTAAAAAAACTTGGGAATTCTGAAGTTTGCTATGAATATAATACTTGTTATTCATGTTAAAAACATATTTGAAAGAGAGCTTTATGCAGCATGACTTCTGAGGTGGTGAAATACTGGGTAAAGAGGTTGTTGGAAAGGTGAGGTGAAAGATGAATTTTTGGAGTGTGATAATTAATCAAGAAAGATAATATATACCATTTATACACTTTTAAAAATCTGAAAATGTTGCCCAGGCTCTAGGGAAAGGTGACCCAGCAGTGCAGTAGCAGTGGTGAGAAGAGCAAAAGGCAGCAAGAGTAGGAACTGGGCCTTCAGACCAAAACCCCAAGAGCAGTGGTGTGGTGCCCTCAGCTGGAGTAAACAGCTGGTGGAGGCTTCCCATCTCTGGAGAAGGAGAGCTCCTTCTCCTAAAGAGATGAACTCCACTGTCCCTGGGTGGAAAACAGTGGTGCAGAGTCTGAAAGGGAGATTAGTTTCCTGCCTCATCAAGTATGTGATGCTGTAAGAGGATTGGATTTGCATATCCAAGGAGCAGTGAGTTTTCCTATTATTGATTACTTAGGATTCCCAACTTGATGTTTGCTGTGTTGTTCTAATTACCCCTACCAAGGTATTTAGTTAAAAGTCTATAGGTAATTTCAAATGGGTTGCAAGGTAGTATTGGTCAATACTAATGGGCCAAACAATGAAATACAGTTTTCAAGAGAAGGCTTAAGGTCCATAAATGGTGACTGGAGCTCATCTTGCAAGTGAACATTGCAGGTGGATGCATGCTGCTTCAAGATCCAGGTATGTGTGAGAAGTGTCCTTGGTAATACCACTTCTGGAATTGTCTGTCTTTTCATAGTTTGGTTTGACAACAATCTTTCTGCACAACACAAAGTCAGGCCAGAAGGTGGGGTAACTTTTCCTCCTGAAATAAAAATACTGTTTTCATTTTTGCCTGTTACTTTTGGACAAATCTTGATTTTATAGTGTCTCTACAGAAATTCCTCCTTTTCTTCCTGAACCAAAAGCTGGTTTTGAGTGTGTGATGTAAACTGCTATGTGACTGACAGATGAGCTTGAATATAAAAATGTTATAGTGTGTATTTTACTATAATGGATGAAATCAGAATTCTGTCAGACTTCATTGCAAAGCCTTTATCTCCTTTCTTCCCATTACTCATAATTGTTTTTGTGATTTTAAGTGTTGGCTCTGTAGGATTTAAATATGCTTCTGTTTGCTATAAACCTACAAGGAGGGAGAGACATCTATGAGAAAAAGAATGCTTTTAAACCTGTAAAATTGAGTGTACTGCTTCTATTACTTGCAACTTTGCTTTTATGTAGTGAAGAATTATCAGGAAATTTCACATCTGCTATGTTTCAAAAAGGCTGCCACAAAGTTATTTTAATAAGAAAAATGAATGCATGAATTATTTAAAATAGTTGGTGCAACTGTTCCTATTAACTAATCCAGGCACTTGGAAGGCAATTACACTGAGCTTTGACAACACTGCCAACCCACTGCACAGTGCCTTATGCCAAAAGCTATTGTTGTTTTATTGACCACGTTCACCATTACATATGCATATGAAAAAACAGAGGCATTTTCATCGGGATTACCCTAATAGCATTAAGAGATTATTTTTTAAATTTCCTTGGAAGGAAATTCACTTAAATGAGATTACTTATTACTTGACTGGTTTCCTATCATGCTTCTATGTTTAGGTAAGTGGAGTCCATTAGAGTATAAAGTTTTTTAAAAAACTGATTTTATACATTAATGATTTCAAATAAAAGAGAAGTACTATATTTGTGCACAGCTTCTTTTGAGAAAGTGAAGTCGATGCTCTGGTTAGGAGAGATAACACTCTTTGTCCCCCTTGGTGGCCCCCCTAGTGTCACCATTAGTTGCTAATTACTTGCAAACAAATAAACAATTAACTCCTCGTGCCTCTTGGTGGGAGAGTTTTCATTGACATGCTAAAACTTTCTAATAAAAGATTTTAATTAATGACGTTACAAATCCAACCCCCTTGTCAACATAGCTATAAGGAGGACTTGTGGAGAAATGCAAGTACAGTACCCCTGCTATGCTGGCTGAGGCTGAAGGCATGGCCGGGCCCTCGCTGTGTGCTGCCACCACGGCGGCCTCTCCCGACCTGCACAAGGTGCCCGCCTTGGGAGAGAGTAAAACCACACACTGCTCCTTTTCAATTGAGAGTATTTTGGGACTGGAGCAGAAAAGAGATGGCATTCCAGCTGGGAAACCTCACAGACCCTGGATGGACGCATGCACCAGCTTGGGTAAGTCAGTCTGTTTTGTAACCCCTTAAGCTTTTACCCTTCAAAAATACTGGCATGTTTCTACTACAAACCAGTAAATTGAAGCTCTCCTTTTCTTGCTCTTTCTAGTTTTAGGTGATGACAGTAATCCCCATCTGCAAATCCCTGTTCTTTGCTATGAAAATCCATTATTTCATGCTAGAAGTGATCCAGTGCAAGAGGAAAACATTTTGAAATGTGAAAAATATTTTTCAGTCACTGAAAGGCTGTCTTTCAAACGAGAATTGAGCTGGTACAGGGGTAGAAGACCAAGAACTGCATTCACTAGAAACCAGGTAGGGCTTTCCTTAGCATTTAACAAATGAGGAACAATGTAGTTTAGTAAAATGCTGGAAGAAACCTCTAACAGCTGATCAGTGTGATGTACCTCTACAGAGAGAAATGTAATCAGGAACTAGTGTAAATTAACAGGGATGTTGCTACTTTCAGCAGATCTGTGTTTATCCATGGAATCAGAATTGTGCAAACTCTGATCAGAAGTCTCCTGTTGAACAAACTAAGCTGTTGTTTTATTTGTTTTATATATTACTCCTATGAACATAGTATTAACTATTCAACAAGTGTATTTTAATCTCCTCAGATTGAAGTCTTGGAAAATGTTTTTAAAATGAACTCCTACCCTGGCATTGATATTAGAGAAGAATTAGCTCGAAAATTAGATTTAGATGAAGACAGGATCCAGGTAATTAAAGATTTATTTGAACTTTCCTGTAATTCCAGCTGTATGTACTCTCTGTACTACTATATATAAGTAGTTTGACAGCAGTAATGAGAAGGTTAATAATCTCAATTTAAACCAATATATATACATGAAACATGCCTTCAATTATTTGAGAAATGGAAACCATTGAATTCCTTCTGAAATCTAAAGCCTTCCATAGCACTGATGAAGTATTCATCACTATAATATTTCCACACTATCTGCTCTGTTAATCTCTAGTTATTATGTGCAGAACTTGATAATTTCCTTAAAATAATTTTTATATTTTGCTTGTCACCATATTTGAAACGGGTATGGACATAATTTGTGAGATGCCAGCAGAGCATGGATGTGTTAAACCAGTGTTTGAACCTATGTCCTTACCTGGCCAAAAGCAAAATCCATTCAGGGATGTTAATTTTTGATTTCCAAGTAATTCAATGTGGTAAGAAGCATACTGTAAACATAAGAATTTCGACTTCACTTTGTTATCAGGCTTTTGTTGCAAATATTATATTTGGATTGATGAGGAACTTGATGCTGCAAATAATTAAGCAGCTGAAGAAATAGCACCATAAGACATGTGTGAATTCCAGATGTTCAGGATCTTCCAGGATCTGATTGTGTCACTGAATTTAGTACCAGTTTTTATATTAATTACAGTGAAACTCATCTCACTTTCCAGTTAACCTGGGGATATTATTTTCTTTGTGGTGATAAAATTACAGGTAGCAGATGCCATGCTGTCATCTGCAGATTTTAAATTTATGTTGAACTTGCAAACTGCGGTTGTCACACAAAATATTGTCATACTGTGTGAATACTTTTAAGTTTCAAATATTATTCTGCTTCCACTGCTATGTTTCTGAAAAGCTTCCCTTCTCTTTCCATTTTAGATCTGGTTTCAGAACCGTCGTGCAAAGCTGAAAAGATCACACAGAGAATCTCAGTTTCTAATGGTGAAAAATACTTTCACCTCCAGCCTGCTAGAGTAGAAGGAAGGATGGCTTGCTGTTACAGTACTGCTGCAGAAAATGAAGAATTATTCATAACCTGTGTGAAGTAATGATATAGTAATTATGATTTTATGACCAGATATGAAAGTTTATTATAATTTTCATTCAAATAAACTGTAAATACTTGAAGTATTATTCTAATCTAGTTTTTGTGGAAAAAGTGAAATTTTTCTATATATATATTTGAGTAAGTATTTTCAGAGATCTTGAAATATTTTTGCTGTTTAAAACAATGCAAACCCTAGGTTGCATAAGAATTTCAGCTACTATGAATTACAGCAAATGACTTGACAAGCTTTATGGTTTTAGAAGAAGTCTGTTTCAAGTCTGAAATAAACTGTATACAAAATAGATTTTGCATAAAATCAGAAATCAGTTTGTTGCATTGCAGTTTACATAGCTTATTTATAAAGAATACGATAGTTTTCATAAAGAAGATAATTTTTAAAAAAAAGTGTCTCCAATGGAAGGACTAATATTCAACTGACTTCAGTTTTAACAATTGCTCAGTTAAAAGAAGCTGACAATTATCATCTTTTTTATGTAATTTTAATTAATTTGGGTTATTTGCCAATTTAATTCTCTAACTTGGTTATCTCCTCTCTGGTCAGTAAAACTGTTCCAGTTATGGAAGTTGCCCTATTATCTTTTAATAACAGAATGTAGCATTTCATGGGATCAGACCAGTGGGGCCAGACCAGATATCCAGATCATTCCATTAATTTTAGAGTGTTGAATTCATTTTTATCAAACGGTACATGAAAGTTAATTATCCTCATATTTGATATTGAACTTGAAGTCAAGGAGAGCCATATATGAAGAAAAAAAAAAACTTGAGTCTTCCTTCTTGGGCACAATGTAGGGAAACATTTTAAGTCCAGGTTTATGCTGCTCTTTGTTCAGCAGAGCTCTAATCACTTGCCTCATGTGCTGGTGACCTTCAGTGAGGCTCTGTTTCTTGCTAGACATAAATTCTACAGTATCTCATGAATGGACAGAGTATTGCTTTTCCTTTCTTCATGCTTGTATCCATAGCTGTTGTCCAATAGGATGAAAGGTAAGTTGATAAAATAATAGGGTGATAGAAAAAATCATTTTATGTAGTCTCACACTACAAAAAGCTAAAGGGAGGAATGATCTGACAGTCCTTACTTAGTATTTTGAATTATAGTCTGAGCTACAAGAGATTAAATAAAAAACATTTCTATATTTTCTAAAAAATATCACTGAAAAACTGTGTTAGCCTTCTGTGTTTTTATCTTCATTGGCTCATTGCCTTCACTTTTATGCAGAATCCTAAAAATCTTGAATTGTTTGGCTTTGCTCCTGGAAATCTTATTTTAATATGGAAATTACAAACTTTTACCTGATATTGAAACATTTTTTTGTGCTTTATTGGATTTGGGAAATTACATTCCTAACTGAATTTTGTTGTATCCTGCATTCCAAAATACTTAAGAGAACCACATGTAAAGCAATTTCAATTGAGCCAGATCCATTAGGAATAGTTTTTAGAGAAATTGAAATCTCAATTCAGATACCTGCCTGATCTGGTAAAGGCAAAGACAATATTGGGAATGCATTCTTTTATTTTGTTTTTCCTTCACACCTCAAAACGTATATTGCCCATAGCTTAACCTTATTGCAGGTAATCTGAAACTATTGTCTACTTTGCTTCTGGAAACAAAGTTTCCAGCAGCAACAGATTAGACTAATCTGTACAGATTGATTGCTTAAGAACCTTACTCTATTATCTGGCAAATACCTAAATACACCTAAAGTCTGCTATAATGGAACTTGTCTCAAGTGACGGAAGTCTGACAAAGCAATTTAAGAGAAGCAGTAGAATAGTAGCAGAATAATAATAGCACCAGCCCTGGTATCCTGCTCTCCATTAGCACATGTTACCAGCAGGATCTTTAGTGTGAGGTACGAGGAGCGTCCCACACAGTGCTAAGGGGAAAAGAATTTAACAGCAGAGTTGCTTCATTTGGCTTAGCTTGTTCTTTCCGGAGTAAAGGAATCTGCAAGTCAAAAAAGAGCCTCTCACTTTAGATTTATATCTACTTCGGCCAGCATGGGTTTAAATTGTGCCCATCACTTTCTCAAATACAGCTGGATTCTTTTCCACCTTGGAAAGTATTAGTCTGGACTTCACAGGTCTTTGTCTTGTCCTGGCAATCTGCAGGGCTCCCCTGGCAGTTGCGTTGCCTGTGCAGGAGCAGCAGTGGGGGAGGCTGTGGCAGAGGCCACCCTGGCTGCTGGGGTCCAGCCCTGCTCCAGTTTTGCATGCTTTGCCCTGCAGTGTTTCTGTTTGTCTCTCTGCCCTTCAGAACATGGAAAATCTCATTCTTTTTTGTTCTAGTTCTGGCTTAAGCTCATGAAGCCACAGCCTTTGCTTCCAGCCATGTTACCTTGCTTTGGCTCCAGTGATCATTTGACCCTTGTGATAAGCTGATACGTTAACTAGGATGGAGAAAAACTGTTCTAGCAAAAAACCCTCTTACTCAAGCTGTCATGTCAATAGCCATGAGTAGCTACAATTTAGGCTCTGTCAGGTTGGTACTGGGCCTCTGTCTCTGACTGTAGTGGGGCTTAAATATTCTAGTAGTGTTTTTCTGAGATTGGTCCAGTACCTGTGATCCTAACTGGGATGCTGGGCTGCATAGTAATTTGTTTTAAATTGATGTTCTTCTCTTAATTTCTGTCTCCATATTACATTTTTTCTAGCTACAAATTTCAGCAATGCCCAGTGTTGTCCTAAAAAGCTGAGATATGCCTATAGTCTAAAAGCAGATTCATAGTAATTTATACCAAAGAGCCAGTGTACCCAAAGTTCTGTTGTGATGTTACTTGAAGCATACTTAAAAGCATAGTTTAAATCTTCAATGTTAGCATCAAAAGCCTGGATTGAAACAGCATTCATTAAATTGTCATTTAACACTTTAAATTTGCAATTATTTAGTTTGTCAAGTCTGTGCTTACAGCGCAGCTAGCCAGCACACCAGCAAACTACAAGCTATGATTTTTCTGGTGTGTGTGGATGCAGCTACATTTTTCTACTTGTTCAAAGTTTTGTATTGGAAATACTTCTGAAAAGATGAAAACTGTGAGTTCTGTAGTTGTATGTAAGATTAACATGGTGCTCAAAGTGTTAGTAGAAGGAAATGTGACTTTAAAAATAATCCAGCATTTTTTATGTGACTAGATTTTAACAGAAGCCTTGTATAAAAGCAGTGTAAAATAATTTGCAAATGCCTTCAGTTTATCTAACATGAAAATTCTTAATCGATTGAGATCATATCTCCCATTTAGCTAACAATCATAAAATCAAATCTTCCTAGAAACTGGTTGTAAAGCAACTCTTTTATTCCTTACATTGATTTAATTTCTATATTAACTGTTAGATTGATGATCTTTGTCCCCTTATTTTAAAGGACTTATATAATTAGATGGGAAATATAAGGTATTTTATTTTTAAAAATATTTTGGATCTATAGTGATCGATCTGAATTATTATTTCATGTCCTGTTATTTGTTTAATGGATTCATCTTGAATCGAAATCACATTCTGTTATTTTATATGAGCTATTTATAATATCTATATTTGATAATGAAAAAGTAGAAAGTATAATAATCATATGAGAGGAAGCTGAGGCTGTTCAACCTCTCGGGGGGCATAAGGATCCCACCTGATTGCTTCAAAAAGGGAGCTCTTGTGGTCACAGTGGGCAAACGGGGTTGTTAGTGAAGGAGAGGAATCCAGGGCTGCTGAACAGCCTTCAGTTCTAGATTCCTTTGTGGGGGAATAGTGCCTGGGCTTGTCTGCCATGAGGGGAAAGGGCTACACAGAAAATATGGAAACCAGTCTCTGTCATTTTGAGCACCCAAAGTTGGTACTCGTGGCCAGCAGCATTTTCAGGAGAATCCCAGGAAAAGTGAAGTGTTGCCTTGCATGGCCCAGTGTTACCGAAATTTTGCTTTCTTAGATTAACTAGCAAATTGGAAAATTAATCATGTACTTGTTGAGTTTAGAAACAGCAATAAATTGGATTTCTTTTAATACCTGTTTTTTTGCAGGACACTTTTTTAAGCAAGGAGGTAAGACCATGATCAAAAATACTTAGGGGATACATGGGCTTTCATGTAGCTGGGTGTGATTGCCAATGACTTTCATACCCCTGGGTATGTTTTATATTTGATCACATGGATGTGCTGTGGGGCTGGTATTACAGTGGCAGAATAAGTACTGCATTGCTTGTGCCTTAAAAATAAAAAGGAAAACTGAGGACAAAAAGCAGTGAAAGGATAGATTTTGCAAGTGTGCTTTGACCCATGTTGTGTGTCAGTGGGAGTGAAGCCCAGCATCTTGAGCAGAGTATGTTGTGGAATCACACAGGTGCAAGTAGTGCTTTTGATATTAAATTTCAGGGTCATCTGTCCAGGGATGTTGTAAGCATGTGTATGTGTGACCAGTAAAACTGATACAACACCTAGACTGAAAGAGAAGTCTGTATTCCTTCTTTCTGCATTTATGTTTGAGGATTCTTCTCTCATACCTCCTAAACCAGGTTTTCCTCTGACACTAGGATGGCCTGAGAACACCCTTTTCCTTAATCTTGTGCAATTTGGAGGTAAAAGGACAGAAATAGGCAGGTAGTTTAAGATAATCCCCTTCATTAAAAATTATCTATGTCATTAGCCTTGTTATTAATCACTACAAAATTTTGGGACTTTGCAATTTTAAAATTGCAAACTCGTTTCTCAAAAACATTTCAAACTCATTATCTCATTGTGACCTTTAAAAAAAAATCCACAACCTTGCATAAACTTAATTATTGTACTTTCTTTTTCTCTGATCCTTTCTTTCTCTCTTAGAACTGAGCTTTTATTTTACCATTCCATGACATTTTACTACTCTAAGGTTTTCAGTGCCACAGTTCCTAGATTCTGGGGCATTCTCTTGTCTGTATAACCATATTATGTTTTATAAAATAAAAAAAATATTTTATTGATAGATTTTATACTTTTAATCTTTAGAATTTTATTGTATGGATCATAGTAATACTCCAAAATATCCTAGGATTCAGTTTCTATGAATGATGCCATATTAAGAAAATTAAGAAGATAGCAGATAAACTATTCTGCACTAAAAATTGATGGCTGTTTATTTGGCTTTTCCATATAAAGACAGGCTTTAAAGTCAAACATTTTGAAACGGTTTTAGTTTGTGTTTGAACTTCCTAGAAAAGTGCTGGGCTGCTTCTGTCTGGAGGCTGGATTTAGTAATGACAGCCCCACGTGTAGTGGGGATTTAATTCATACTCTGCAGCGGGACCCTGGGCACGGGATGCCCGCAGGGGATTGACTCATCCTTCCAATTACACAGGATTTGTGACCGAATTTATGTTCTGCACACGTACAAGGCCTGGTTTTCCAAAGCTCTGAGTGCTCAGTATTGAACAGAACTTAGTGATGGGTGGGTGCTTCATATTTTTGATGCTCTGAACAGCCAACCTTTAAAAATCTTTCCTCTAAATGAATTTCAGCTGCTGCTGTGACTCTGTGTCTGTAAGATTGCCCAGCATTGTCAGTGTGTGGAAGGAGAATATTTTCTTATTGCAGAAAGGAATTCTCAGGAAGAATTTCTTCACAGAAAGGGTTGTTAAACATCAGGACAGGCTGCCCAGGGTGATGCTGGAATTGCCACCCCTGGACATGCTCAAAAAACCACTGGATATGGCATTGAGTGCAATGGTCTGCTGCAGAGTGGTCAAAGGTTAGACTCGGTCTTGGAGGTCTTTTCTAAACTAAATGATTCTGTGAAAGCTTTTGACAAATTATCCTGCAGTTCTAGAATAACTCCACTCATTATGGTGTAAAACTTAGAATGACTTCTGGTACAATATCTACTAATATAATTCTGTGATAATAAATACAGTGTTGTCAATGCAAATATTTGCCAGGCAAAAAACTTATTGCCACCAGATTTTCAGTTTTCATTGTTTCAGCACATTAGAAGGATAAGAAATTACTTTGTGGTGTTTAAATACTGTGCACTTCTTAACCATTCCTATTGCTTTTCAAAGCATTCAGCCAAAGCAAAATATAAAAAAAATATTATAATATCCATCTGTCATGAATCAAATATTTATAGGATTCTCTAACTTCAGAGTAGCATTTCATTGTGTGCTATTGGATGTGGCTATCTGACAATATTCCTGTAGTTTGCTCTAATTCATTTTGGCAGAGAGAAGGAAGTCAGAGGGAAGCATTCTCAGGAGGCATCAGCACTGCCTTTAGAATGCTGAGACTTCTTTAAAATTTAAGTTGGTAACATGGAAAATCTTTTCTTGGGGATGCTTTCGTTTAAATTAAAAAATTTGATCCAGTTTTTTCCTTCTTTCCTCTGTAAACATACAGTCCTGGGCAGTTAGTTTTATGACAATTTATGGTGTAGGAGGACTGATGGTTGCTACTATTATAATCTAATTAGAAAGAAATATTAATCTATTGTAGTTTACTATATTAACAGGCTTTAACTTTCTATGGAGTCTTAACAAATCTTGTTCACTGCATTTCAGTCTGTTATTATCTGCATATATCTCTTACTCTTTCCAAAAATAAGCAGCTAACTCAATCCTGATATCCAACTGCTTCAAATTTGTGTTTCAAAATAATATGCCAGACTGTAGAGAAAAAGAACCATGAGTTTGTTTGTTGGAGAGGTAGAGCTGCCAGCAACAATTGTCATTCCTAATAGGGCCCTTCCTCTGTTTTTTTTTTTAGCCCAGTCATGTAGAATTACTGTGTGTTCTTTCATAAATCTGTTATAAAGTGTTCTAAAACTACACTGGAATATTTTAGGGAATATTTGTCATATAAACAACAACAACAAAAAAGCAACTTCCATATGCTTCCAGCCTTTTATTTTGTTTGTATACTTCCCTTTGTGGGAGTAGAATGATGTGCTATTGACAAAGGGCTTTCCAATCTTCTTCCACACTGGTTGCACAATAGTCAGACTTTTTTTAATTCTTCCAGTCATGTTTCTATTGTTCTGCAGTGGTATCTGTTACAAGTGTCTCTATGCATTTTAATTGCAAAAAAATTCAGAACATTTTCTTTAGCCTTAATTACCCTTAGCTTTTGGCCTCAAATAACAAATGATGTCATCCTAAAGTGCTTAAGCAAAAAGCTTTCCCTCAGTTAAATGGGAAAGGCTTTAAGACAGGTTATGCTCAGTGAGGGGTCCCTTAGTGTGCTAGGATTAATTTTGCAGACATTGCCACAGGATGCAGTTGAATTGCACAATAGACTATTAAATCAGGTTAGGGTTGTTCTCCCAGCCCACCTCCCTCCCCCGTATTTCCCTGCAGAAGGAAAATGACAGGCTGTCTGCAGGGGAAGCATTGTGCTGCAATAAGAAGGGGTTGAGAGCAGAACTAAAACTGGAAACTTTTGTAAAGACGTTACTTCATTATAATTTCTGGCATTTATTCAAACTGCATTGTGAGGATCTTGGTTTGCATTTTAATAGCTGTTTTCTATATTGCAGAAATACATTATTTTAAAATTACAAATTATTCACTTGTTAACTAATAAAACATAGATAACTTTGGCGATACCGATACAGCAGTTGGTTCAGAATAATTTCAGTTCAACAGAATTTTTATTGAAAAATGACTCATCCATTCAATTTTTAATTTTCTTTGCATCATAAATCTCCTCTTCTTTAAAAGTACAGTTTCATATTACACCTAATCCAGTGTAATAGAAGACTGCTGCTGAAAGATACAGTCCTGCTCCCCTGCTCCCTCAGAAACAACATGTGGCCTCAGGGTGGGCACTTTGGTGTGCTTTTGGAGCAGGGAGGAGTGTGCTTGGTGCCAAAACACTAAGTTGAATAATCTTAGAAAACTTCCTTTATTATCTTCATGTGAATAAACAGATACAAAACTAAACAGAAATACAGAAAGTAGACATTTGACTACAAACATTTTCTGACAGTAGAAGAAGGAGGCATCTATACAACACAGGGAACTGTGAGGTCTGGGGAGGGGTAACATTATTTGAAGATTTGCATCCATGGATCACTGACAAATTGTTAATTTGATGGTGATCAGAAGTAATTTTCATATAATAGCTGTTTGGTTTAGTTCAGTCATTTCCTTTTCACCATAACATACTCCTACATCTGATACTGACTTGAGCCTCTAGGAATATAGGACTTAAACTTCTCTGGTCATTAAGTGCAATTTCCTGTAGAAGAGATTAAGTCATCCAGAAAGGTCACAAGACCATTCACTCTATTCCCTCTGAACTCTACAAGCCTCAAAACATTCCCAAATATCTGGAGATGGACTTGAGATTTTTTAGAAAACTCTCAAACATGTCACTGTGACAAAAAAAAGTGAGCAGGAGAGAAACATCCCTGCTGGTACACTCTGTGGGATTCTGGAAGGTCTGGCTTAGGCAGCAGGGAGGACTGGATGCTCAGTTTCAGGACCTGTTGCAAAGCACCTGGATATAGAAATGGCTGGCACTGTCAAAGTAGAATTCATGCATCTAATTCCACTTTCCCATCTGGACACAGCAGCAGCTACTCCAGAAGTGCCAATAAATGTGTGGCCACAGCAGGAGGCAGCTGGCTGCCAGGACAGCCTGCTGGGTGCTCTTTGCCACTCCTGAGAGAGAAGCAGCCACTGGAGTGGAATTCTTCTGGAGGCTTGCACCCACTGGTACTGTCTGGATGACCTTAGCAAGTGGAGTATGTCTCTACAAAAAGCAAATTAAAACCAAAGAATGCTAAACACAGGGGTCTTTTCCTGTCTTACTGAGGCACAGAGTCTTTGCTCTGTGCAAAAGACTTGACTCCAAATCTAATTATTGGTTTAGCCCTGAGCATGTGTGCAAGACATAAAAGCAGGATCTTTATGACTTGGTGCTTATGTTTCCCCATCTATAAAATGAGACTGCTAATACAGATTTTTCTTTGAGAACTCTGTGTTCATTAATTTTTGTCACATTTCTCAAGGCATAATGATTTAACAGTTGCCTTGAACAAGATGGGTACTCATAATGATAGATTTTATCCAAATTTCAGTTTTGTGGCCTGAGGTTGTTTTCTTATCAGTTGATAACCTTTCACTTGAGCCTGGCCAGATCATTTGAAACTATGGCATGTTATAATACAGAAGATTCCATGGAAACAGAATTTTTGTGACCCCTGACACAGGTGGGAATTTTCATGCCCTTGTTGGGAGTGCCGGCATCCATTTCACACTTGTTCATTTTCTTCTTAAGGTTTGATCATGGAAGATGGTTCTTCCTCTATTTTATGCTTGGTGCTCATCCCACAGATAAACCATCCCCACTGAAGTAGGACAATTTCATGTAAATGGGTTCTTTCAAAAGATCTGATTTTCTGTCTTCAGGTATCTGCAGGATGAAGTTCCAGAAGATCCTCACACTGAGGGATTTCTGTCCTGGGATCTCTCTTAGCACACAGTTTGGTTCACTGCATCTGATGCTCCTTTCCTAACAGTGGGCAGTGTCTGTCTGAAACAATAAGTCAGTAACTTATTGCAATATTGTGATATTGTCATGATTGTCTGACTTAGCTGAATACTCTGCAAGCCTGATGAATCCTTTCTGCCCCAAAGGGAGCTGTTTGAATGATTTATTTTGCAGTCAAGGTCAGTCTCTCTTGGGAGAGAATTCAGTGCTAGAAATGTGAACTATGGATGGAGCATACAGCTTCCAAGTCCAAAAATGCATTTTTGCTGAGCAAAAGAAAGATTTTGTAGGGAATTTTTAAGCATATTACTGGAAGTTTTTGGTACATGAGTTTTCATGTTTTTTATAGGAATTGCTGAGCTCTCACTGTCTCCTCCATCTGGGAACAGCTGCTCAGAAAGGAGAAGGAAAAAATACCTCCAGATTTTTAGCTTTAAGCAAGATGGGAGAGTGGCAACCAAAACCAGCTGTAGAATGCAGGATATTGATACCCATGACTCTTGGATATTATGCATTCTATACTACTCAGAAACAAGAGACTGTTGTAAAAAGGACAAAAGAACCTACAGACAAGCAGAGTCCCCCCAGCCACTTTTGCCCTTCCATGAGCTTGCAGCAGTTTGGAGACTCCAGTTAGAAACATTAACTGCAGTCATTTGATTCCTGCCTCTCCACTACTCTTTTCCACCAAAGATTTCAGTGGAAATTATTCTAAATGGATCCGAAGCAATGCACCCCTTCTGTATTTAGCCAGTGCACTCACAGGATAAGTTGGACATGGTGGCAGCATGGAGGAATTGTTTTTCAGACGTGTCATTTTGTTATTAGCTTAGGCTGAACTGTTGGGAAGGAAGTATCATTGTCAAATGGGATCTTTGCTTTGTGCTGCTGGTTTGAACTCTCAGTAAATATGATCAATCATTTTGCTGCTTTCTGGATACTGCCAGTGTAACCAGTGGCAGCTGAGAGTTCTTCAGTTGTTCTGCCAGCAAGGAATTGGCACTATTTGTTGTGTGTCTGTTTTTGTTAAAAACATCATAGGCTAATGCTATGATAATGCTAATTATCAGATAATGCTAATTTTGCCCTCACTTAAAAATTACAGCAATCTAGATCTCAGTTAACAGAAAAGCCAAACAGTTTCCCCCATGGTTTAGAAGATTTAATTGCAGATCAATGGCATTATGTTCAACAGGGAATCCTTGCTTGTCATAGGGGGTTATGGGAAGCAGAGGTATTTACTGACCTTTACATGGACTGTACACATGTCTTCTTTAGCCATGATGCTGTCCTTTGTAATTCATTCAAACATAGAAGGACCAGTTATTTACGGGTTTTATACAGCCTGACTTGATTAAAAATAAAAACACTCATACAGTTTTAAAGCCTGTTAGATGACTTCTGAGTAATGCAAGGAGGAAGTAAAGCAGAAATACCCGGACAGAAGTGTGTGGTGTACAGGGAGAAAATGTGCTAAACTTCCATTCTGACCTGCATGTACTTGACCATCAAAAATATCTCATTATAAAATCAGTGGAACTCCACCTAGAGACTTAGTATTACCTTTTTCAGAATTCCAGCCTGCAGGGGCAATGGAGATCAAAAGTAAGAACCTTTTGATCCCAGAGCAGCAAAGAACTATGGCCTAATCTCCAATTTTTGCTTTAAAAAATGTTTAAAGTAAAAAATGTAATTTCTGTTCATGTCACAATGGAGGGCACTAGCCATCCCAAAGTCACAAACCTGTTTTCAAAGGTGAGTGCCAGGGTTGTGATCCATCAACCTAAACAAACTGTTTAAGAAATCTTTATCATATTATTTTCACCACTAGTCACAAAGGATTGAAAATCTATGATAGGTGTAAAACCAATAGTAGTTAAAAATTACCAGCTGGTCATGTTTCCTTTCAACTGATTGCCTTAGTTGTGGTTTTACATACTATTTTAATCCAAACTGTAATGTTTTTTTATAAAATACTGATGGGTTTGTCTGGTCCATTAGGATAATGTTTTTGTCCAAGATCAATCAGAGCAAGCAGAGTGCACTAAAATCAAGGTTTGCAAAATAACTGGAGTTAAGTAATATGTAAAAGTGATGTATAATGAGGCCCTGGGCTGTCTCATCTAAAACTGAAGTTAGGACTACTTTGAGCAGAGGGTTAGGCCTAGTGATCCCTGAGGTCTCTTCCAAGCTGAATCATCCTGTGCCTTGGAGGAGCCTTGGGCTGCTCTGTCCCTTATATCACTTTGAGGCAAAGAGGTGGAAATTCATGTAATTTACTGATATATTAGACCACCTTGCATTTGATATTTATCAGACATGTGATTTATTTTATTTTAAAGGAAAGTGTTTTCATCAAAGCATGTAATATCAGAATTAATTCCAATTGAAAAAGTTGAAATACTGCCATGTATGACTTCCTTTGCATTTTCAGCAATTGAAAATTTTATGATAGTATATTCTTCCAGCTTGTCTTCCTTAATTAAAGTGTAATAAAGAGTAGCTGTTGGAGCTGGTGGTGTTTAGCCTGGAGGAGGCTTAGAGGTGACCTTATCACCTTACCCTCTACAGATAGCTGAAAGGAGGCTGTAGCCTCTGGGGTCTCTTCTCCCAGGCAGTAACAGGACAAGAAGACATAGCTTTAAACTGTGCCAGGGGAGGTTGAGGTTGGACACTGGGAGGAATTCCTTCACAGTAAGGGTGATTAGACTTTGGAATGGAGTGCCCAGGGAGATGGAAGAGTCACTGTCCCTTGAGAGTGTTTAAGGAAAGATTGGACATGGCACTTGATGATCTCAGACGTGTTTTCCAACTTAATTATTCTGTGATTCTGTAATGCATGAAATCATGTCAAAGATCTATGACTGGTCTTCCTTGATACCTCTTCTTTGCAATGTAGTGAGTAGATCAGCAATATGGTACCGCAGCACGGAACGAAGATGGGAATTCAGCCCGGTACTGGCTTAACCCCCTTATTTGCAGGACGGCAGCAGCAGCCCGCCGGTGTCCGGCGGAGGCACCGCGTACTGAGGGGGGAAGGGAAGGGAAGGGAAGGGAAGGGAAGGGAAGGGAAGGGAAGGGAAGGGAAGGGAAGGGAAGGGAAGGGCGCAAAGCCAAGCGGCCGGAAGGGGTTCTGCTCCCTCCCATTGTTGCCGTTCGCGAGGAGGGGAGCGGGGCTCGGGCGAACCCCCCGCCCCCGGGCCGGGCGCGCATGCACACGCGGCCGCAGCGCCGGCGCCGGGCGGAGCCGCAGAGCGGCGCTCGGGCACGCAGCGGCGGCAGCTCCGCCGCCCGCGCCGGGCTCGGACCATGGCACGGGGGCTGCGGCTCGGCTCCGTCCTCCTCGCCCTCGCCGCCTGTCTCGGCGGAGCCCGGCTCGCTGCCGGAGCAGCCGGCGGCAGGCGGGGCCCGGCGGCCGATGCGTGCGCAGGGAGGGTGAGTGGAGCGGAGCGGAGCGGAGCGGTGCCGCCGGCACGCACCGCGGGCGCGGAGCTCTCACACGGCGCGGGGCTCCGCGGCCGCTCCGGGCGGGCGGGCGGGAGGGAGGGAGGGAGCGGCTGCCCTGCGGACACCCAAATAACGCTGCCCCGGGGCTCTGCATCTGGAAGTTGATTGCGGCCGGGAGAGAGGGTGGCATTTCCCGGCGGGGGATATTTACGGGTTTCTCGCCGAGGGGACAGGCGGCTCGGAGCCGGCGAGTGTGAAGAAGTCACTCAACAGGTCCTTTACCACCAGCGCTCTCCACTTCCCAGCCGACCTGGATAAAAGCGATCGCTGGGGCTTTGTTATTTTAATGATTCGAGGCCGGCTTGGGGTCTTAGCTCCGGGCCTGATCATTATACAGAGGATGTAGGAAATTTACGGGAGGGGGAAGAGGGGAGGAAGGTGATAAACGTTTTGTGACTGGTCTTTGCCTTTTGTTCCCGTTTCTGCTGTTTGCTGTCAGACTTTTCTCGATTGCATTTCATATTTATTTTTTAAGTATGCTTTTAATAACTTTTGATTTGTATGTTTTGGTTTGTTCCTTTCCTTTCGCCTGACGTCTGGTTACAGGTTTAGTTGAAGCGTGGTGATCCGGGAACACTGGAGGGAACACAACTGACTTTCATTGCTTTTCCTTTTTGTTAGACTGTCACTAAGGATTTTCTTGGTTGCAGATCAGATCCTTTGAGAACGTTGCTGCAACACAGAGTTCAGAAGTTTGTAGGGCATAGTTTAGAAAGGCGAAAGCATCGAGAAATATGTAAAAAGAGAGCGTGAAAAAAAACAAACTTCAAACCCTGATAAAGCTTAAGATCTAAACCTTTGTGTTGGATGGAACTGTTACAGGTTTAGACTCCCCTGTTTGGTCTTTTTGGCAGAATTTGCAATAAAATGTTCCGGCTCAGTACGTCTATTGTGTATTTCGCCAGACATGGGCAGGGTACTCCACAGGCTCATAACACCACTGTATATTTGTGTCAAGTTTTACATCTTCTATTAAGTAAATGATCACTATTACAAGTCACAGTATTTGACTTGTAATACACTTGAGTTAATGTATATTGTATAGAAAGATGCAGCTGCAGTTGCTTCTGGACTTTTTTGCTTACATAATTAATGTCACTGTGTATGTCAAACAGGAATCTATCACAATGTGATTATTTTAAAACAATAAATTTACCGACTTTTAAATCAGCAAACTTACATTCTTCCCAATTAGCTTAAGCCCCCCCTTTGTCTTTATTGCTCACAACTAACGAAACATTTTAGCTTGTAAAATATTGGTACTAGTTTCTGGTTTTATTGTATTCTCAGCTTCAAGTTCAGACTTCACTTGCCAATTTATTAGATACCTTGTCTGATTGTGTAGTTATAATTTTGTGGTCTGATTTTGTAATACCACCCTTGCACGATTGCCTCCGTGCTGCAGGCAGGGCAGCATTTATTAGAGTAATGACTGCAGGATGGTACCCATTGTCTCAGTTATGTGGTATTTATCTTGGGCTGCATGTAAGTTTTGAGTAGACTTGACATACTATTAAATGACTGATGGCCCCTCTAACACATTGTCTGCTCTGGAGCAGGGCTGCCTTTGAAGTAGTGCCCTGTAGGAAGTAAAGAGACTATTTGCTCTATTAAAATTCCTTGGTATTTCCTCTGTTTAACCACAGGCCACTTCCCCTCTGCCACTCTAAACACTGCAGGGACACTGACTGATTGAAAAGACACAAGCCCTAAGTAATTGTATCCTATTCAAATAGTTATTCTTATTGCAGGTTATTTGTAAGTAGTGTCTAATTAATGTGTGTTAAAGGCATGAATAAATCTTAACATTTTATATAGAGAAAATAAAAACATCTAGTTTGCATTAATTTAAGTGGTTGAACTGAGGTAAGTCTCAAGGGCATAAATAATATAAAAGTATATAATTTAACTTTTAATGGTTTTTCAATGAGAAATAAAATGTAGCTAGCTGGGTTTGTATGTGCATTTAGATACATGCACATTGGGTATTTCCTCTGCTGAAATTGTAAATGTGGATTGCAGTTCCCTATGGTGAATCTTTTTTTCGTCATTTGAGTGTTATTTTTGAGAATCTGTGTTCCAATCTTCTCCATACACACTGAGGTAATATATATCTGTGCATAAGTAATGCACAAGTTTCTTTCACTGTACAAAATACAGTTTAAGTATCCTCAATATTTTGTAGCAGTAAAAACTGACTTAATGAGAGCATATTTCTGGACTATGGTTAAAATAATTTGATAAGGAAGTATTTGTTGGCTTTATTCATAGCTTCTGAAATTATTAATAGCTAACATTTTCAAACCTAAAAACTAAATCACATTCTAGATGTGACTTTTTGTTTGTTTTACAACTTCCATCACAAAATATACTTACAACCTGTATTATACATCTTCTCTGGTAATACACTGACATTTGTCTTGCAAACTCTACATGCATGTAGCAGGAAAGCAATTAATACAGGACAAGTAACTTAACATTACTGTGGCTAAGAATTATCAGATTTCAGTGGGCTCAGGATTGTAGAATTTGGATTGACTTTGCTTGGTGTAGGATTCCTTTCATTGATGTTTAATAGGAATTTTGATGTATTCCAACACCTAATATTATTTCACATTAGGGAAGACATTTGCTTAAAGTAGAATAGTATTGCAAAGTAGTTTTCCATATGGATGATCTTAGGACCTCATGTGCATACCTTTATCCAGAATAACAGTAGTTCCAAGAAGGGCCTGTTTTAATCTAGAATAAGTGTGTCCACATGGGGAGTTGCTCTGGAAAAGCAGACCCTGAATTTTTCTCATGCTATAAACAAGCCATGAGGTGCACAGAGAAGACAGACGTATGATCTGAGAATGATTTGAATATATTTCAGATTCATTTATTCAGTGTTAAACACATGAGCAACTTTACTTTCAAGTTGTTTTGTAGATTCTAATGGGACTGCACACATGAGTAATTTTTTTGATATGTTTAATTCTTCTGAAGTTCCTGGCACTGAACCGTGTTCAGTATAAAGCTTAAATTTAATGGGACTGTATGATGAGGAAGCATAAATAATCCAGCATTTTGCCAGCCCTCCCCTCCTCATTAGCAGAGAGCTGTACCTTCCTTTGCTCTGCTAAGCAGAGCTGCTCAGACAGACTGGAGGGCTCTGTTCCCATGCATTCCCCCTGAAACTCCCTGTGTCCCCTTCTATGCTCTTCATGTAAGGAACTTTCTATTTCCTTTTCACTTCAGAGCAGAGACACTGAAGATGTCCTACTGCTCCACTATTGGGATCTCTGCCTGCCTAATTATTCTTTAGGCTCATGCTGCTGTGTCCCTACATTTATCTCCTCAAGCACACCAAAGTAGACTTATACTTCTCCACAGTTAGGAATCTACCAGGTACAGAGCTAGGTCATACAGAAATAGTTTTCTTAGCTAAGGACGTGTTTTGGGAACTTTATTTTGGAGGAAAAACATCCTGTAAAATGGTAAGAAATTACCAAAATTTAAATTTCTCCCTTCTATTTAATGTTATTTTCCAACAGTTGAAAAACCCAGATTTTCTCTTGCAGAATATTTAAAAATTTTAAAAGGTATTGAGCAGAAGACAGACCTTAGATGGAGCGTAGTGGAAGGTGCTAATGTTTGCCATCAGAGGATGTTCTTTAATCTATAGACAGTTCCAGAGCTGCTTTAAAGCTCTGCAGACCAGATGCCAGCAGTTCTCTATGTGCCATTTTTTGGGAAGTTACAGAATCAATAGATTCTCTCCCTGGCATCCAGAACAATTGATAGCATTTCAGAATTGATGAGATGTGTCACTTAAAGCTTCCTGTGTTCTGTGATTAGATATAATGCAGCATGTTGAGTGCAAGGCTTTGCAGGCATGGTCAGTCATGCAGGTAGGCATCTGTATGACTTTTGTTTAGCTTAAACTTTGGCTTCAGGGTCCCTCCAGGGTTTGTTTTGGGGTTTCCTTTTGAATTTCATTTATTGAATAATGTAGCAGAGAATGAGACCCATTCCTACTCTAGTGTTAAAAAGTGTGGATGACAATCTGCCTATTTAAATGATTTTAAAAATGCACAAAGTAGCATAAATATGTTAATGTTTAAAGTCACAGATGACTGTTTCCTCAGGAATTGTGAGGCTCTACAGTTTAATGCTGTGTTTTCAGAATGAGCATTCAAATACATTACCTAGAGGAAAAAATATGTTTATGTAATTGAAACTAACTCTCAGTATTAACAAAGAAATTGTGTGTTTCCAGCAAAATTGTGTATTTCCTTATGTGTTTGCATGAAACTGGCAATCTGAATATGATAATTCATCAGCTGTTGATTTAACAGGGTTTCTGCAGTTGAAGTCACTTGGGACTGTTACAGATTTGATTGATTTCCTCTCTAGAATGTGTCCCTTACTTTAGATGCTGAATTCCACTCCCTGCCTTACTTCCCCTCAAAATCTGCTTTTGAGTAAGTACAAGTATAGAAACTGCTGTATCTGACTTGTTCATTTAAAATCTTGAGACATTTATTTAAGAACAAGTTCTGCTTTAACAGATTAATACTTTATAGTCCACAGGTGAAAGGATGTTAAGCTGTCATGATTAGATGATACTAACTTTTCTTTAGTTAATTATTTGGTAATGTTAATATAACATGGATGTTACTTACTTAAAACTGCAACATTTAAAGGGTGTTTAATAAGGACCAGCTGTCCAACAGATCAGTCTGAAGATGATGAAACAAAGCTTTGATGTGAGCTTGCCTGCTTAATTATGCTCAAAGGCTGAATTTTACCCATAAATTTAGCATGTGTTTTTAGAAACAAACAAGAGGAGTGTGAAGTATTCCTGCAGAACTTTTGAGCTTGAATGCCATTTTTAGTTTTTAAAAGTAACGTTTTTTTCAAGTATATTGCTTTGATTTTCTATTTAGTGCTACCAGTATAATGTTTATCTGAAATACATTTTTTAAAAGTTTAGGTTAGTGCTGATGTTCCTATAGCAGTGTTTACATTCTTGTTTTTATATTTAAAAATTGGTATTATGCATTAATACATCACACCTAGGAAAAAAACACATAAAAGTAGTATGAGTTATATGAATGCTTATTTTTTATATCCAAATCTCTATATGACTTATAAAAAAGGATTGAATGGAAGTTTTATGTTACAGTAACCTAAAATAATGTTAGGTCAGTCAAGACATCTGAAGTGCTTTAGGTTATATTAATGTGAGACTTTATTTAAGGGTCAAAATTTAAGTCTATACTTGAAAAAGGATTTTTCAAGTATAGAATGTTATCATTGTTTCACTGTCCTCAAAAGGAGTGGCACATCCTGACACCAAATATTTCTATGGGATTTTATCATAAAAACTTTGACCAGATATATACTTAGTAAAGTAGAGAATACAGGCATATGCCAGTAATGGGTAGGTTCATTGCAATATTCATACAACAGAAACACAGGTATTATCACTCTGGTTAGCCAAAATTCTGCCAGCCAAACCAGGGTATAAATGTGCAATTTTAACATGCTTCCACTTGTTTCTCTTAGTAAATTGTACTTTCAGTGTCATGTCCAAGACACCATTTATGGATTTTAAAGGTACATTGTTCTCCTGTCACCTCTCATCTCTGCAAGGTAGATTCCAGGAGTGTGAGGAAAACCAAGTGTGCAGGTTGGGATTTGTTCTCCCAAAGTTTGATTTTATTATGAAAAATAATGAAAGCTTGGATTAGCGTTTTATCAGGCACTGATAAATGTTCCAAGAGATACTGTATTCTCTGAAATGTTCTCATTTAAAAGCTGTTAAAATATTATGTCACTATTGGCTTTGAAGAATTGTTCCATTCTATTTTTATTATTCCTCCTTGAGCTGTTATTCAGCAAGACAGTAAATCTGCTTTTGGGGCGCATCAATAATGCTCCAGTGAGCCCAAATAAGTGTGAGAGGTAGCTCTGTCCTTGGGGACTCCGTGCTACATCAGGTATCATACCTGAAAGCATCAACTCTGTGTGTTCTGGTTGATGGAGGAGAAGCAGAACTGTGTGTCTGTGGCTGATGGGAGCTGATCTGTGCCTGTTGGTGCTGTGCCAGCCCTCGGCGCTGCCCGCGGGGCGCTGCAGCCTTCGCTGGCAGCGCGGAATGAGCGCTCCAGCGGCCCGGGGGGCTGTGCAAGGCTCTGTCCCTCCATCCTGCCCGGGGGGCTGTGCAAGGCTCTGTCCCTCCATCCTGCCTGGGGGGCTGTGCAAGGCTCTGTCCCTCCATCCTGCCCCTGCCCAAGGGTCTGTCCCTCCATCCTGCCTGTCTGGGGCTCTGTCCCTCCATCCTGCCCGGGGGTCTGTGCAAGGCTCTGTCCCTCCATCCTGCCCCTGTCTGGGGCTCTGTCCCTCTGTCCTGCCTGGGGGTCTGTGCAAGGCTCTGTCCCTCCCTCCTGCCCCTGTCCAGGG
>QUSF01000032.1:3398692-3432448 GCA_003676055.1 Chloebia gouldiae | reverse complement strand
CCATCCTGCCCCTGTCTGGGGCTCTGTCCCTCCATCCTGCCCGGGGGGCTGTGCAAGGCTCTGTCCCTCCATCCTGCCCCTGTCCGGGGCTCTGTCCCTCCATCCTGCCCCTGTCCAGGGGTCTGTCCCCTCCATCCTGCCGCTGTCTGGGGCTCTGTCCCTCCATCCTGCCCGGGGGTCTGTCCCTTGTGCCCCTTCCCCGGAGATCTGTCCGTCCATCCTGGCCCTGCCCGGGGATCTCTCTGGGGCTCTGTCCCTCCCTCGTGCCCCTGCCCGGGGTCCGTCCCCCGTGCCCCTGCCCGCACACATGGCGGGGCTGTGGGGGCCCTGCTGGCTCCCTCCAGGCTCCTGGGGGGCTCTGCTGCTGAATTCTGCCCTTCTGTTTGCTCCAGCGTTGTGTTCAGAGCATCTCACACGAGGCACTCCTGGGTTCACAGGAACAATGAGGGGCTGTTGAGGAGCGTGCAGAGTTCAAAGGGCTCCGTAAATGTGTGTGAGGGCCGTGGGCTGCTGTGAACATTGCAGCAACTGGACAGCATCAGGCAGCTCTGAGGCTGCTGTCCGAAGGACAGGCTGGGCCTGCAGAGCTGCTTGGAGCTGCATGTTCCGGGCTTGGGTTTCCAAATGATTGATTTGTAATGATCTAGCCATATGATCCTTTATCTCACAAAATTGTGTGCAATAACCATTTCTATACCCCCTGCTATATGGCCCTGCTGGATTTTCCTCATGGTTGGTGGGCAGACTTGGATTTTAATTTCTGACCTTGCCTGTGTTCTTCACACTTGTATCAGTGGGAGTGACTAGGTATTTCTGATCTTACTTCTGACTACATTCAAATCCAACCAAGCAATCAATGACTTCCCTGACTTTTTTTTGTATACGGCTGTGGGAAAATTCCTGGTTGGCTGGCTATGAATTAATGAAAATCCTTAGAATGCTTCACTAATTATAGCTCCTGTGGCTTTAAAAATGCTATTCCCTTTTTTAATTTGAGAGAGGTCACAGAGGTTTACAGAAACTAAGAAAAGAAAACTCAACATCTGGTTGTGCTCTGTAGATGACTGCTTTTGTGTGAAGAAAAGTTATGGCATTGCCTCAGCATCAAACACATTCAAGGTGATTCTTTTTAAGAACCCTTTGCAAGAGCCCTCTTTGCTCAAACTGTGTTTTCTAATTAACTTTGCTTTGTATTTTCAAACGGAGGATTTTAGTTCTCTAAATCCCAAACTCATATTGATGTTTAAACTCCACCCTACCTTTATAAAATTTATTTTCCTGAGTTTTCTAATTACAGCATAATAATATTTCCATGTGTTTTCTAATATTTTCCTTTAAAAGTTATGGAATTCCAAGATGAGGAGGCTGCTGGGTTGAATTCTGGTATTTATGAAAGAAAATTTGTTCTGTGTTTGCTTATCTATACTGAAGTTTCAGCTATTTGTATGTAAAATACTGAAGAGTAATCTCATTTGTGAAAGTCCACTTTTTAAAACCTTAATTTTACAGGCTATTAGAGAATGGGGCTTTTCCAAATAATTCAGGTTAAAATTATGTGTGAAGTAAGTGTAGCTCATAGAAAGCGTAATATGAGAATGTTTAGATCTAAACAGTTAATCTTCTAAATTGTTAAAATTATAAGTTATCACCTGCTCAGTTAAACCCATGTAATTCCAGGTGTGACTGGTCTGGAATCGGAAAGTATTAAAAAATACAACGTTAGAAACTAACAACAGTCACATGATGTTTTTGTATTAGACAGTGATTTAAGCAAACTCCAAGCAGGCCTGTCTCATTTACTTGTAGAAACAACATTCTAACGTGTTTTCCTTTCAAACATGGAAAATTAAGGGATTTCTATCTGGTTTTATTTGGCTGTTTCATTTAAAGAGCTAAAATCCTACCTATTAAAATCACTTTTAGTGGCATCACTTTGACTTTTGTTTTGATGGGGTTTTCTTTCACCCTTGAAGTGGCTGGTGCTGTGGGGCTGCCTGGCACTGAGCTGCTGGGGCTGACTCCGAGCAAGAGCTGGGTGGTGGCAGCCTCTCCTCAGGCTGCCCTTGGTGGCCCTGGGGATGCCACTGCTGGTGACAGAGGGCACAAGTTCACGGTGCACATCACTGTCCCCAGGGCATCCCACGAGGGGAGGGTTTGGGGGCTGTCCTCAGCAGGGGCAGTGCTGCACAGGGCCACCCCAAAGCGAGCTGAGCAGCAGGACTGGAGGGCACAGCTGGCCCACAGCTGGGCAGTGCCTGGCAGGGCAGTGGCTGCTGCTTGGGCTTTGTTGATCATTGCTGCCTTCAGTCTCACTGTGGCATTGGTGTATCCTGGAACAACCCAGGTAGTGTGCGTGAAGTTGTACATTTGTTTATCCCACAGGAAAATCTCCCTTGATTCCAGCCTTAATAATTCTGTGGGTTTTTTCCCTCCTCAAATGAACCAGGGTAACTTTGGTTGCAGCTGCCCAGCCAACGAAGAATTCCATCCTTTTCCTCTGTCTGAGCTATTAAGGTGCCAGTCTATATCTTGTCTCCCAGCTCTTGTAAAGCCTGCCTGCACTGCTTCCTATTCCTCCAGTTTCTATGGGAATCAGTTTTATCTTCCTGTCTAGGCTTGCCCCCAGTTGTAGACAGTGGTAACAAAACGAGGGTGGAAGTTGAAACTGGCAAATTGTGTAATTTTTGCTGAGCATAAAGGGTGCTCTGTCTGGATGAACTTTAAATACAGTGTGGGAAGGGGGCGTTGCTGAATCACAAACCTTTTTGGCAAAGTTTTCAAGCTTGTGCTGGGCTTGGCCTTGGAGTTTGAGAGACACAGGGTGTAAATGGGTGATTTAAGCTTCACCCTGTAAGTGTGAGCAGGCCCTTAAAAGCTTGAAGAAGGATTCTGCAAAAGAATGGAGTGCCCTAACTCCTAGTAACTCGCAATGGAGTTTATCTCTTGTGGCTCAGGGATATAGATACGTTTTTATATTGACTCAGCAGTGAAGTTGGTTAGTGAAATTCTCACTCACTCCTATCTGTTTCCTCCCACTTTGGTGTTGCTGTTTGCCTTTCCCTCCCCACCTGCTTTAATGCTTTTGTGAGCTGCACTGTAAATCGCATTTTTAAAGCAGCTTGAATTGCAAGTATCCCCACATTTTTTGTTTTGTTTGTTTTTCCCCCTTTTCACAACTGGAGTAATTTCAATGACATGCATAAAGTGAAGTCTCCATGCATTTATGTTAAGTGTATGTTCAGAATTGGTGAACTATAGCATGGAGGCAGAGGAACTGGACAGGGGAGTCAGGAAATCCCCAGGCTATTTTTGTGATTAGGTTCCATGTAGCTATTCAGATGTTTTTAACATTCCCACCCTTAAGTTGTGTTAATTTAGATACTCTTTTAAAGGTATCTCATCAAAAGAGTTTGAGGTTAGTATAATGAGCATATAAATTATTCAACATTTTTCATACAAGTGTTTTTTAACAGTGAGATTTTCACAAACAAGAAGATGATAATGTTTCAGAAATCACTTCAGCATCTGTTGAAATGCAGCCAACTGCGTGGTGGAATACAGAGCTCACGGTAACGCTATACAACCCTTCCTGCCAGGAAATGAAGAGTGGTGTATTCATTTGTAACCCAAGGGGGGCACTTCACCAGCCACCTATAGTTTGTGAATGGAATTTGGTCAGCTTACCACGAAAATTACAGAATGACCCCTTGGGTCTTACTTACTCTCTCTTTTCTTACCTTGCTCTGAAGACAGCATCTCAATTATTAATACAGTGTCTATGAGCAAATTTGTGTAGTTAGGGAATACAGTTTAGGATTATTCACCATTATAAGGATCTTTCATTTTGTTTACTCTGTCAAAATTTTTTCTGAGGTCTTCTGGTAGTGTTTCACAAATTATAGTTTAGTTATGAACGTATATCTATGGTTTTGGTTTTTCTGTTGTTTATTACAAAGTTTAGATACTTTTCAAAGAACCGGTGAAATGATCTCTTGCATAGTTACAACTTTATTGTTTAATTCTCTGTTTTGAACAACTTATGTTGGTGGTGTTTAATAATTAGCTTAGTTTACCTTCTGACAGGAGGAATAAGTTAAGTATGAAAAGAGTAAAACTAAGAAACAAAAAAAAAAAACAAACATCTGACTCAGCCAGACCTTTAACAGGTGAAAAGTTATTTTTCCATGCTTCTTCGGAACATCAAAGGAAACAAAACCTTTATCTTTTATTCATTAGCTAGGAATAATGCAAGTTGGGATAGCTTAGGTTTCTCCTTATAGCTGCATTTGTAAGAGTAATTCAGTAATCATGCCATTCACTTTTGGGGTTCTTTTTCATGAAGGACCACTGGCCGTGAAATGTCATGCAGAGGTTTGAAAATGGGACATTCAGCTCACTAAAGAATGAGCTACAACGACAGAAGTTTCTTTTTGTTACCTTCTGGCAGTAAATGTAGGAATCAAAGCCCTAAATAAGTGATAGAATAACATCCAATATTGTCTAACAATGCTGTAGCTGTGAATGATGATTGCTCAGTGTAACCACATTGCATTTGGCTTTCATCTTTTAGTTATTGTTTATTATATTTCAGTCAACCATTGAAGCTCCAGTAGTTTATCTGTGTGCTTGTCTGTGACAAGCTGATTTGGATTTCCAGGTGTGATTCCTCCTTCTCCTCCCACTGTGGTTAGGTTTTACTGTAACAAAAAAAATTGTTTCCCTGTGTATATTTTACAAATATATCCAAGTAGTATTCCTGTTAAAAGCTATCATTTCAACTGGAAGTGAAACTTGATGCTCTTTGGATCTTCTTCTCAATTTACTGCAATAATGTGATTGGATTTTGTATCTTCCTGTTCAGTGTTTTAGGATTAGCTATCTATGTTCAGTTTCATGTTGATAGAAAGAAGTCAAAAGAAGTCAAGTGAAAGTTTGTGAGAAACACAGGTTCAATTTAACTTTTTAATCTGTGTATTTAACTGCTATCTTAAAACTTACATTGCATTCTGGCTTCTTAAATAAGATGAATGCCAGAAGACAACTTGTTCATTGTCATTCTGTAAACAGACTTCATTTCTTAGAAGTGACTACTTCCTGCAGAAAAAATCAGATAGTGTGCGTGGATCTTTAAAAGGAAAAGGTTAAACAATTAGTGTAAATGCTTTTCCAAGCATCTTTAAATTCAGATGAAATTTTGTCATAATTTGATCAAAGTCACATAACCTGTGGCTCTGTTTTTGTTACACATGCTGATGGTCTGTGGATAATGTTACATTTTTTCAGCATGAAACTGAACACTTCAAATCCCTAAAGCAGGCTCAAATTTATGGTCAATAAAAGAATATATTGTACTGGATGTCATCTGTTATATCACTCTGGGAACAGAAACTGGCAGTGAGTGGACAGGAAATATTTCCATTTCAAATCACTTCAGTCTATGGTCTAGGTTGAAAGTGTCTGATTTCAGGAAAATCTCTGTGAATATCCATGTAATAGAAATATTTAAGAAGAGTATAAGCTTTTTCAAATATGTTTTTTTTCTTTATAGTATTTTATGGGCAGATACTACTTATTAATGTCACATATTTTCTTTATTTCAGTCTTGATCCCTTAACTTTTCAAGGCAGAAGGAATAGTAGAAATGTGTATTCAGGTACCTGTGTGCCAAGTAAGCAGCAATTTGATGAGTTGCTGTGCAGTGGCCAAACTGCTTCAAAGCTCAGAGCTTTGGGTTTGTAATTGGTTGGGTTTTTAAGAGTGTGAATTCCTGTGTGTTGGTTGGGTTCTTCCAGCTCAGTGCATTTCTTCAGGTTGTCTCCTCTTCAAATGTATTATAAAGTGTGAGATCCATAGACTGTAATTTTATTAATGGAAACTTCAAGCAGCAGAAATTCTGGTATGTTTTCCATGTGTTATATAGTACTTCAATAGCTCTATGTTTTGAAGTATTTAAAGCATTTCAATTAACTACATTTTAAATGGACATGTTTGTCCAGGGAACATGAAAACCAGCAGAAAAAAAGATGTAAATTTTTATCTTTATCATGTATTAACATCCTGAAATACTCAACCCTACATCAAGAAAATTACTCAGATGTGTGGAATTTTTTTCAACTTTGCAGGAACACAAAATAGGAAACAAGCCTTAATAGGGTGAATATTTATTACTTAATTTGGGCAGCTTGGATGAGTTTTATTATCTGAGGTGTGGGCTAAAAATAATTAATTAAATCTGTATGTAAAAACAAAGCACTTCTACCTTTTGAAGACAAGTTTAATCTCAGGATTCATTGTGTAACCTGTTAGTTACTGTGAGTGTCATGGAAGGGCATGAACTGAAACCTGTGTATGTGTGCTGTGCTTACTTGAGTAGCTCATTGCTTGATGTAGGGTTCTAAAAGGATTTTTTTTTATTTCTGTGTTTTTATAATTTAGTGAGATGGGTGAAATGACAGTTTAGGATGCCCTCCTTGCAGGCTCCTCTCACTTGTCAGGACAGTGTGGAATGAGTCTGGATCTTATTGCTGCTGCTTGTGTGGAAACCAGTGGTGTTTCTTTAGTGCAGCACAGCAGGGGTATTTCTCCTGAGGCTAAATTGACTTTGAACCTTTCCTGCATCTTGTCAGAGTAGGCCATGACAGAACAGATCCATATGCCAAGCCTGCATTTGTACCTCAGGCATTTGATTTTAGTGTTAGCGTAATTTTTCCCACAGTATGATTTCCTATTATTATTTGTGAGTATTGAAATTTTTAATTTCAAAAATTTTGATTTGACTGAAAATTTAAATGTTCTCAAGATGCAGATTTTCTTTGCCACGGGTTTGTGGTGGGTTTTTTTTGGTTTTTTTTGGTTGCTTTTTTAGTCAGCTAATTCAATTTTAACCAATAATGCAAGAACAAAAAGTGTTCCAAGGTTCTAGAAAAATTCTTAAAATGGAAATATTGCAAGAGGTTAAATAGTAGTTAAGCAAGTGGCACCAATGAAGTAATTTAAAGCCCAAGCAGGTTGTGGTACAGGTTGTGTCAGTGCCTTAGCAGATATCACATTTCATGTCAAAGACTGTATTAATTAGTATGAAAAGGGCAGTTATGAACTGGCCATGTACAATACAGATAGGATGTGTAACCTTTGCTTTGGCCAACTTCCAAAAGCACTTAACATGAAATACTCAGGAAAAAATGGATTTCTTGAAGTATTTAACTTGATCAAGTGTATTACAAAGTGGGTTATCCATAGGGTGTGGTTTTCAGTAGTGGAAACTGAATGCAGTCAGACTGGAGTTTCAGTACCATTTCAAACCTTAAAGCTCTCTTTTAAATATTGTATCTAAATTCCCTTTTATAGCAGTTAAACACTGCATGGGACCTGATAGCACAGAATGCCTAAAGAGTTTGCCTGTACAGATATAATTAAAACACACATTTCCCTGATTTTTTTTAAATTTAGCAATATTAAATGCTTTTTTTAATTAAAGTACTGAAGATGGATCAGCACACAGGAAAATCTGAATGTATTCTGTCTTCTCTTCATCCCTTTTTTCATTGTGAAAAGCCTCAAGAATCCTGGTGGCACAAACTATTCAGTGTGAAAGAGTGGCTGAATCACGAGGTGAACTTATTCAAGGTTGGCAGTTCTCAGAGACATTCTCACAAATGTTTCCTCAGAAAACAGTGTTTTGGATGTTTTTATTTTATTGTGTTCAAATTCCTGGTGTTGATTATTTGGTGGAGCTTTTTCTACTTGTCTGTAAGTGGGGGAGCTCCAGTTTGCCTGCAGAGACAGGCTGGTATAGTTGGAATATTTTACTACTATTTCTTCCAAGTATCCCTCAGGTGAGCAAGAAGTGTTTGTGCAGTTTTGTGTATGTTTCTGACACTTCCAAATAGAGTTTTTTTGGCTGCAGATATGATGGCTGTACTCCATAGAGGGTAACCAGGGGTGTAAAAATCCCCTGGCAGCCAAAGCTTTAAATCTGCAGCCACCAAATGTATCTGCCTGTGTCTCTGAAGTTCAGCCATGTACATCAGTGCTCAGCAAGCCCTGGACCTTCTAATCCTCTCTGTTCAATGCATTACTGCTTAAGCTTGGAGCAGTTTTCATCTTCTCTGTGGACCTGGACTAGACAGAGGCTTTGAGAAGGAATTATTTCCTAAAAGTGCATAGTTCAGCAGTAAGAATCTCTCTTGGCAGAGATTTTGGGAGGTGGGAGTTAAAAAGTGGAGCAGCAAAAGAAGCAAAGCCTGTCTCTATAACACAGCTGAGGGAAAGGCAGCACAGCTGAGGCTTGAGTCTGCCTGCAGCTTGTCCATTAACTGAGGGGAGAGAAGAAAGGAGGAGTGCTTGATTTCTTCCTGGGATTTGTAGAGAAAGGTAATTGGTTTTATTAGCACAATTGATGTACAAGAACATTTACTTCTAACCCAAAAGTATTTTTAGTCATTGTGTTTGACACAATGGCCCCTCCATTTTTCTGGCTTGTTATCTTCTGCTCATCCACAGTACAGAAGTCTGGGACAGTCCTCAGGCTGCTGTGTTCTGAGACTGCAGCAGCCTGCCCCTCACTCCTGATGAGCAGAATGTGTAACATGGCTGTGTATGGAATAAATGTAGCACTTCTTGTGTCCCCCTGATTGTGAACTTAGTGCCAAGGGCACCTTTTCACTGCCACTTCAGTAGATGCCTGTCACATTCCAAATCCTGGCTTCTCTTTGCCCAAGGCTCTTTAAGTTCTGTAGCTCACAAGGATGTGAACTTTGGGAGGAGATGCTTGTTTTATTTAAAAAAAAATTGGGGTTTTTTTGCTTCATCTCCTGTAAAAACAAGTTTCATGTGAAGTATTACAAACACTATTGATGGAATGGTAAATGATTCTTTAAAGCTAGAATGTGGGAATTTGGCAAGTAAATCATTGGTTGTTCCTGGACTAGAACCATACTGCTTATAAATTCAGTTTTAAAATCTCATGGATGAGTGTGTATTTCTAAACAATTGTGTGTTTCTAAATCCCTAATAATAGGTTTTTATGTCCAAAATAATTGTGTTATTTGAAAGGGAGGGATTAAGATGGAAGAATCCCAAATCCTATCTACTTTAAAAGTTTGATGAGTTCTGTGGCACTTTAATCAGTGCAGTTATTGCTCAATTACCTAGCCACCACATGCTCCTGAGCCAAGGCTTTGGGCTATTTATATGTTGGTCCTACAAAACCAATGTACATTAATATTCTCTGCAGTCATGGTCTCTTGTGAATATGTAATACTTTCTGTACTTTTGCCTGTGTGTTTCATTCATATAAGTAAGAGCTAAAGTGAACTCGCTAGGAACATGCATTTCAAGTTTTCTGATGGCAAACTCTCAAAGCATTTCAGTGCCTTTCAAATAGTACAGGAGAAGTATCTGGGAGGAAACATTGTCTGAATACACCAAAACAAAATAGATGTGCTATGTCAAATTTTTCTCATTCCAGCTTTTATGTGATTTTTCTGCTTTAAAGATTTCCTTGAAAACAGCTGTTTTTACCATTTTCAGAAGTTACAAATTGGATAAACTCACCCTGTACTGCAAATAGAGTATTTGTAGTCTGCTTGCTCTGAGATGGTTTACAATGAAAATGTCCATCATTGCAGTAGATTTCAGATTAGAATTTTCTGTAGCTCAAGCAGTTATGAGTAAAGCAGTTAATCCACATTTGATGACATTTCCCAAGCGATTTTTGTGTGTGTGTGTATGTGCACTTTGGCATTATATTGAGAAATGAAGAGTGAAAAACCCAGCCTGAATTAGTCATAATTGTGAATTGTGTTCTGGCTGAAGCTTAAAACTGAGCCTATGAAGTCAGTGCTAGTTACTTTTACAGATTTTCTGTTCCTTTGGATGAAACTGAAATCAAATTAAGAGCTTGTGCTAGGAGTTTCCAGATTGAAAGGTAGGAATTTGGCAGCAAAAAATTGTTAGGGGACCATCTGTGATTTTGGAAATAAGCTCCTTTAGTTGTTTTCCAGGTGCCATTGCATTTGCTCAGCTTTAAAGTCGAAGACTTTATTTTTGGATTTGTCTCACTTGGAATCTCACTCATTTAGGAGGAGCAGCAGACCTTTATGTGCATAAAAACTTAAAAGATACAATTTGTAACTCTGAAGTATTTTTCTTTGCTTTCTTTTTTCCCTGATGTTCTGTCCTCTGAAAGCTACATCATTTCGTAATGTGGTAAGCAAAAGGAATGAATGAACATACCCATATATGTTAATATAAATAACATATATCCATTGATCTATCATGCTTCTGTCACTTCTTGAAGCATTTTCTTCTTTGTCTTCTTACTGTGTTTCAACTTCTTTATGAGACAAAGACTGTCCCTCTCAGCTTATGGCTCTGTGTGCCCAGTCAATAAAATGAATGAAAATAGATTGTTTAATTGTTTCTGGACAGGTTAGTTTAAAAGTGCTTGGGCATAAGCTAAAATGCAATGCTCATGCAATCATTCCAGTAAGTGTGAGGAGCCCTGTGGGCTTACTGAGGTTGTGGATAGCTTCCTACCAGGAGAAGAAGGACACTTGATGTGTGGAATAGTCAGCTTGCTGGTTTGACAGAGTGCTGTGCAGTGTGTTAAGCAGTAAACATCCACTATAGGTTTCATTAATTTATTTGCCATTATTTCAGATATGTGTTATTCAGTTTGTTGTTTAGAGTACAAGTCAGTGTTTCTCAAACTAATTTGTCTTGGGTCTCTCTAAAAGTAGCTTTACCATTTGTAGCCCCCTTCCTTCCCAGTCATAATCCCAACCTCTCCTGCACCTGTCTTGGCATTGCTTTTTCTCCCCCTTCCCCTTCCCAAACACCTCCTCTTTTCTCGGAATTCTCCTGCCAGGGGTCGTGTCCCACAGTTAAGAGAACACTGCTTTGGCTACAGACTTTTGGCTTTTGTCCAAATATCTTTAGACCAGCACATTTCAGTATTGTTTGTGGGAAATGGGCTCTATTTGAAAATATTTATTCTGTTAACTTCTGGGGGCTCTTTGGTTGTTTTGAGAAGGCTTTTAATTTACCAAACATTACTGGTACAAGAATGTTGGAAAAAAAATAAACTGTGTCAGTGCAAACAATAGAAAACTTCTTAGGCAAACTTCTGAATTGCATGAGAGAAATCGGAGATGATGCTGCCCATTCTGTGCCTTGTTGCTTTAGATTCCTGAGTTTGACTCAGAGATTTAAGATTTTCACGGTAGGTGGTGAACAGTGTAGATTAAAGTTGCTTCCTTTGTTGTTAAGTTGTGCCCCTAATAACTGCCTGTTCCTTAAAGAAGCCAGTTCACAGGATCTCAGTGAACAGCTGCACGGAGCAGTGCTGCATCCCAAGAGCTGTGCTGCAAACACTTCTTGCAGTGTTTCTCCTTGGTGGTTTCTCACTGCTCTGTCAGACTCATGTAAGATAACCTTCTACTGCCTTTTGAAAATAGAAACTAAACCAGGCAGGAATGGGGCATAGTGGAAAGGCATTTTTGCTGGTTTGGTTTGGTAGGTTTTTTTCTTTTCATTTGTTCAGATGGGATATGCTGTGGCTCAAGCTCTTCAGCCAGCACGTTTCACCTCAAAAATCCCCAAAGACCCCATGAATTGAGTAGCCATGAATACCTTTCTGGACCACTCCTCCCCTGGTGGGCTTTAAGGCAGCAGCTGTTCAATTCAATATTTTGTTTTGATAGGAGGACATTGAGAAAACCATATCTAGTCAAAATAGGAGAAGGATTGTTCAGACAAAAATGTAATTACAAAATATAGGGGAAAAAACCCTTAAAACCATCATTGGTGGTTGGACTCAGTGACCTAAAAGTATTTTACAGCCTAAATGCTTCTATTATTTTAAGATGTTCCTTCATGCTCACAAGTGATAGTTTTCTTTCCCATCCAATGTTTTATTTGCAATGAAGTAAAAGCTTTGCTTTGCCTTTGGTGTCTCAGGTTGAATTTGAGGTTCTCTGAAGACACATTCAGCTCCTCTGAAGCTCAACTTCTGTGCAGTGGCTGTGGATGAAGCAATGAAAACAATAAATAACCACCAACAAAGAACCATCCAAAATCTGTGAGCTTCTTGTAAATGATGCTGCTTACATAAGAACAAACACAAAAGATGCCAACTTAATAAAAGAAGTTAAAACCAAACTATTTAAAGGAGTGTAGGTTCCTCTTTAAAATATTAAATAGGCACCAAGAAGTCTGTTGCATTAATTCACTTTAATTCAGTTAAATTAAAACTTATTTCTACAGTGTCACTGAGAGGTGTTTTAAAATGCTATTCCCATAATTTGCATGCAGTGCAGGAATATGTATATATAAAAATAGATATAAAAAGAGGTAAATCTGAACAAAATTCCTGGTTGCAGTTGTCATCACACCAACTTTATAAGTAATAACAGTACAAACCCATCCACCCAGGGCTTAGAATTCATTCTGCAGTCAATGGAGTACACACAACTTACACAGCAAACATCAACATGGATTATGTATTTTGTTATATTCTCTTGAAAGCAATTCAAAATGCAGGCATCTAAATAATACAGATAATTCATCATTTTACTGATGACTCTAGAAATAGAAAATATTTTTACTTGGTTGAAAGCATCAATAGAGCTTTGAAACAAGAAGAGCAGATGTCAAATATAAAGCCCTTGTTTTACTGAGCAATGAGTATGATAAACAGTGATTATTCATCTTGATGCTAAAGTTCAAAAACAATTGTCCCTTCAGTTTGCCTCATGGGAGTGTGAAATTAGGACCATGTGTGTGTTGATGAACAACATGTGAAAGATGAATCATGATTACTGTTTTGGTCTGCTGCACAAGGCTGTGCTTGAGGGGCAGTGATTTCCTACCTCCTTTACCAGATTGCTGTAATTAGTGCTAGCATCTCTCTGTTTCCCACTATTTATGTTCAAGTGGCTGCCTGACAGTACCTAGTCACACATAAATTGGCTTTCTTGAATGAAAGAGTGTTTGCTCAACAGAAGAATGCTGGAGTATATTTCAGTGTTGTTTGTAATAAAGATTAGTTATAGAACTATTCTGAAATCACTCATCCGTTTCTATCACCAATGCTATCTCTGGCAGGAATTGCCAGATATGAAAAATAGATGTTTCTTTCAAACATGAAACACTCTTATGTTCTAGGTTA
Organism: Chloebia gouldiae; assembly: GCA_003676055.1. Classification (NCBI taxonomy): domain Eukaryota; kingdom Metazoa; phylum Chordata; class Aves; order Passeriformes; family Passeridae; genus Chloebia; species Chloebia gouldiae. Next base: position 3,419,277 of record QUSF01000032.1, on the reverse strand, counting down.
AAAAGAAGAGGGAAAAGTTCAATAAAATCAGAGTTTTCATTTAATTCGACTGTATTTAATTTATGTCTCTGGTGGCAGACATTAGTTAAATTTAACTTCTCTTGGAGGCATAATTAGTTCCTGTGGTTGCAAATTTCATTTTGGCTTTGTTAGGATATGTAATCCTAACTTTGTTCCTCTCTGGCCTAGTAATGGTGAGAGAGTTGTCATAAGTGCATTTCATTACTGAGCTGTAAATGGGGGTTGGGTATTAGAAAAATATAAACAAATAAGAATAGAGGTTAACATAATATAATAGTCTTTGTCTTTTGTTAATACTTGTGCTCTTTCATGTTGCAAGTTGAATGTTTAAATAAAATGAAATGCCTGTACATGCCTTGAACATCCAGTTGAGCTATTCGTTCTCCAGGAGATGATGTGTATTGGTCTCATTTAGATCTGTGCTGACTTGGGGTATCTGGGGATCTTAATCTTAATTGTTCAGGCTGTTTATACAGATTGAGGAACAGATCCAGCATTGATCTCTGTGATTTGAGGTGTGTGATGGAAATTCTTCCTGGCTTGCTTGTCCAGTACAGATACAGGATTTGGATTTTAGCTTATCATGTTTTCTGTGGAGTTCTGTGCTTTGAGCACACATAATGTGAGATTTGATGTGGCTAATGCCTCCTCTGCTCCCTCAGCTTTTTGACAAGTAAGGTTATTTATAATTAATATGTGTGCATTTGAACTTTGATTATCTGTTCAAAGATCAGTGGTCTAGAGTTCTTCAGAAAAGATGTTTTGGCTGTTTTCTTTCCTATGTATTTCTTCTCAGTCCACATGTATAGAAATATGTAGACCACAGGGATTTTGTAGGAAAAGCTCCAGGAGACAAAGAATTGTTTTCTAGTAAAGTTCAGAATAAATTCATTTAAACAAATGGAAATTTAACAAATGTTCTTGGTTAATTAATGATAAAATCACAGAATGATTTGGGTTGGAAGGAACCGCCAAGATTGTCTAATTCCAACCCCCCTCCCATGGCAGGACAATTAGCTAAGAATTCAGAGCCCTGAGGCTGTAACATTAGCATTTATAGTTTGGAAGTAAGATGCTCTAAACAAGTTCTCCTAGCTGTAAACCACCTAAATAGCACAATTACTTTAATTCAAAACCAAGGAAATACCTCCTGGAAGAATATATTTTTAAACTCACAGCAGTAAGTCCTTGAGGGATGAATACTGCAGTTGAGCACGATGAAATTATCTGAGTAGCTTACATGTTTTAACTTAAACTAAAATAGCAATTATTTAGTTCAATACTTTGGGGTGGCACTAATTCTCTCACTAATTACTGCAGCCTTTTTGTACCTTTTCTACACTTGAGAGCAAATTTTTGCCACTAGTAAGTGTTATGTGCTGCATAAATTCAGCAGAGTTTGGCTTATGTTATGTCTGTCTTTCCATCTAAATTATCAATTCTTGTGGTATATTTATTTATGCTAATGCTGTTACATATTTGGTTATGTCACCATAATCCCAGTAGAAATGCAATTAAAGGAGAAGTGTTGCATTTTTATTTTAATATAGCATATAAAAGTCCTATCTAATGAATAAAAATACATGTGCTAATTTTCTGTGGAGTTTAGTAAAATTTATGTCTCCCAAAACTTTAGCTCTAGGATGAAAGGAAGATAAATATCAATTGATTTGATGGGTTATCTCCCTTTATAAAAAGTCGGTAGTTAGGTTTTTGTGATTTTTTAAATCAAATAAATAATGTCTTTGTTTTGCTGTAAGTTAAATGACATTTAATAAAGATTAGAGATACAGAAAGTGAGTCAGACTAGAACAGGTATTAATAGAAAAGTTACAATTAAAAAGAAAGACTCCTTCCTGTTTTCAGGAAGTTTTTTTGTATAACAGCTGGTTCAATGCCAAACTAAATCAAACTTAAGCAATTAAAAGCCACCTAAGAAGAAAGTGAGATTACAAATTTTTAACTTGTAACAATGCTATCAAAGTCTGAATTGCTTTCATCCTTTAGGAAGTGTTTTAGGTTTTTTTTTAACTTGACAGTTCCTCTCTTGTTTTTCTTGGTACATACCTGGGTCTGATTTGGAGAGACACAGGGATTGCTCAGGCATGGTCCTGACAACATCTAATTACTGCTGCAGGCCTTTGATACTGATGAGTGTTGCTGTTTGCATTATAGCAGTGAACCCAGATACAATTCTGTGTAAATGGGTGGTATTTTTAAAAGGTAATGGTAAATATGATGTATTTTGCCTTTCAGGGAATGGTATTGTACCATAAGAATCAGTATTCCAGTTTTCAGCTTGGTGTCTTGTGAGGGTGATGCTACATTTTCTGTTTCAAAACTATTTCAGTGCTTTCTGAAGGGAAAAGTATTACATGTCTGAGGGCCAAAGTTCTTTTCTCTAAGTAGAGAAGAGAGAGCAGACTCATCAGCCTGGATTTGTCCCTGGCAGAGCAGTTCTCTGGTTGGTCTTCAGTTTGCAGTCTCTGCTTTAACAGTGTTTGATAAAAGAAAAGGCTGTCTGAGGTAGTATAATGGGTTTCTGCAGTGTCACTCTTCTGGAACTTCTGATGCTCTTTTTCATGGCTGTGAGTGGAAAAGAGCTCTTTGGCTGATGTTCCCTTCTCTTCTCTTGCACCCTGTTTGCCCTGGAGAACCCAACTTGGTTTGTCATTAAACCTTGATTAAAGGTATGGTTTTTGTACATACACAATTCACCTAGATGGTGGAAGTTGAGAATGTCACATCATTTTTTCCCAAAAACAAGCTTCTGTGATTCCCATCTACTGGGCAGATTGTCCTACTTCAACCACAATTTCACGTGTTCATGCAAATACTACATTCAGACTTTCCATATCTTTGTTTTTCCTCTACAGGGGCTGCCATCAGTCACGAAGAACAATGGACTGCTCAACATCACCTTTAAATATGACAGTAAGTTGAAAATCTGCACTGTATTCACAGAAATCAAGGACTCCATCACAGTTGTCAATATATAGCAGCATGTCTCTTAAAATGGCTCCAAGAATGGCATAAGCTGCTAAATATTGACATAATTTTAAAATCTAGAAAATTTGTGTCTGCTGGGTCTTGTAGATGTTCTTCTGTGTCTCACTGATAATGAAACTGTCTAACAGTTTGTGGTAGCTTGTCTTTCAGGTTGGCCTACATAATTTGCCCAATATTTGACTGAAACATCCTAGAAAATTATTTTATTCTGTGAAAAATATAGTCACTGGAAGGTTCAGTACACACAAGGACATAGGAAATGATTATTTTGAGCTTTCTGCAGCTTTCCTCTGATGTGTAATCTTGGGTGAAGATGGCATAATGTGAGTCTAGAGGTAGAAAATGTGTTAGTTTGTATTTGTAGACAGGTAATATATTAAAAAATGTATTGGCAAGGATTAATATTGAATATGGATATTCAATAGCTTCATTTAGTTGAATCAGTGGAGACTTTTCATGAGCTGCAGTCTTCAAGGGCAGGCCAAGGGAAGGCTGCTGTGCACGTTTGCAGTGCAGACAGGCGATTGCAGAGCTGTAGCAGCTGTGGTGTTCTCTGCAGCTAAACTCAGAAAAGTAATCTCTGCCATAGTAACAGTGATAAACAGATTGAGCAGTAATGCTTCAGACCTCTTCAAGCATCTGCTGAATGGCTCTATCTTACTGTTGGGGGTTATTTTAAATGTTTTATCATCTTTGCTGTCTACATTAAGAATTTATCCTTATGTGGGCAGCTAGTGGCCATCATGTATAAACTCAGTCTACAATCAAGACAAGGTCCTAATTTACATTAAAACAATGTTTTTTTTAATGTCAGTGCAAGTCATAGGTGTTTTTTTCTGCCTATCCAAAGAAATTACCTCAGATGCAGAATGTAGATAAAGTTTCATCATTGAGAGCATGCATCAGGAAATCTAACAATAGTGATTTGTTTCATTCTGATCATGCTCCTCTATTTTTATGTTAATTCCTGAATTTGCAATCCTTCACTGGGAATTTTTTAATCTAATTTGATCTTAATACTTAAAATGAGCAAAATTTAAGTGTGTCAGATTGTAGATGGCCACTACAAAAGAAGTTGGTTTTTTTTTAATCTACATAAGGAAAACTAGGAAATGGTACCAGTCAGAACAGGGATCCCCACATTTAGTTAACACAGTGAGTCTGTTTAAATCCCAGTATGTGTCATGTTTTTTTCCATTAATTCTGGCACTAGAAACTGTGTTTAACCAATGAGAAGTATTAATTCACAATTCTGCTGGCACTGTGTGCTTCCTAGACAAAGGAGTTATTTGAGTTCTGCAGGACTAGGAAAAGAATTTGCTGATATGAAGACTAAAGAGCTCACATGGTATGGAAATATGTATTTACCTTTAGTAAGGCAGCACAAAAGAAAATTTGACTTGCTGGCTGTGGTTTAAAGGCTCTTATTTTGCCACAGAACAACTGTAGGAAACTGTGTTTTATGATGCTAAATTAATTGGTTAGATTATTTATTCAGGTGAAAAAGAAATGCCGTATTTTTAGTATGTCACTTGTATTCAAGTAAAAAGAAGTGGCTTCCTTAAAAGTGTGATTTTTCCATGCTGTTTTCTTCCTAAAATGTTGTTCTTTATGACTGTGAATCAGTGACTTGCAGTAAGACTTCAGGCATTTTAGCTATATTCCATTTTGGCAAATTGTCATTTGACCATAAAATTCTGGTAACCAGGATCCAAAATCTTGGGCTTGCTATTAATTAGATCCAGACCTAGCAAAAACCAGTTGCTTCAAACTTTCCATTGAAAGAGATCCTCCATCCTCCTTAGAGGAAGTGCATGCTGCCACTGAGTTCACTCAGCAACTGAACTCTACAAACAGTAGAGTCAGTACCAAGCTTTGTTCTGCAGTGTTGCAGAGTGTTCCATTCTTATGTCTGTGGCAGTTATAGAAAACACCCCTTTCCATGGCTATTCATAGTAAAAAGCCATTTTCTAAATCTCCTTTACAGCTAATAATTTTTCTTTCCTTGCCTTTAAGATCACACCTCTGAATTAAATTCAAATTTCCTGTACTGGCATATCATAGCACTTGATTTTTCATGTTTCTTTTCTACAAGCTCTCTATAGATGAATATATAGCATATAAATTATCTCAGTTTTTTTTTTTTAATTAATCATCAGTCAGTAATATGCAATGTACTGATCAATTTCTTCTGGATTTTGTTAGTTTTGCTAGTGCAGAAACAAAATGTTTGTTTTTGCACACCTATCTTCATCTATACTCTTTTCCAGAACTGAGTGAATTCCTTGCCTGCTACTTCTCTTCCTGCCACAAAATATGAGCCTAAATATTGTAAAACTTTAAAAGTAATAAAATTTGGGGTTGTTTTTTTTCTTTTAAAAAGAACATGTTCAATGACAAACTCAGGAATCTTTTGTTTATATTTTGTTTTCTTGATTAAAGCTAAAAGCTGCAGCACTGTAATTTTAGGGAATACACTGCATTTTGTGAGGATAGCAAGACAAAACCCATCCTGAGTGAATCCAGTGGCAGTTAAGTGGTCTGTAGGGATGTGGCTACAGAATGGAAGGCAGAGAGGAGATGGATTTAAGCAGCAGGTTCTTTGTGGTCAGGATCAAGCAGTATCGTGGTTAAAAGCACTTCTTGAGCAGTTCTCAAGTTTCACATGGTTTATTGTTCTCATATGTGCCTGATCATTAACCAGAATTCTCTTGCTTTGAGCACTGTACATGAACAAAATTGATGTCAGTCTTCAAATTATTTTGAACAGCTACAAGAAGTTGTTCTCTTTTGGGAGTCCCAATGCACACGTGATGTGGTACAGCTTACACTGGTGGTATAAACTGGTAATATCCTTGGGAGTCCTGTGAACTGTGGGTTGGCAACCAGTGGAAGTGGTTGTGCTCAATGATTTGTGAAGTTTTGCAGGCTTTTGGGTCTTGAGACAAAATTTCATCTAGATTTGCTGTAGTGTCCTTGTAGAAAATAATGCACTGGTACTTTTACTTTGCTCAGTCTTAAAGTCATGTTAGGGAATTCATGTCAGCTAGAATGTTTTTCTTAAAGTGTTTATTTCTCTATATTTTTAGACTGCACTCCTTACCTGAGTTCAGTGGGAAGACATGTGATTGGAGATGTGCAGAACATCACTATCAGTCAGTTTGCTTGCCAGGAGCAGGTGGCTGTGATGATTCTTTGGACAGCAAATGCCATTGGTAAGTTCTAGAGGGAAATGGACTCATGGGTTTGGCAATAACTTTGTGCTCATAGGTATTAAGTAAAATAATTTAATTATGCTTGGAATCATTGATGGAAACTGCCTAAGAAGAAAGGAATTCTTAACACCTTTGCAAAGCTCCTATTTTTTCTGGCTTGCTTCAAAAACACCCTTAAAACTAGGATGTTCTCTGTTTTGTACACTGTTTTTTACTATCCCAGTTTAGTGAATTTCTGTTCTTCAGAAATGTGCAGCTGTCCCTGGTTTCATTTTCTGCCCTAAGGCTTTGGTGCATTTCAGTGGCATTGATTGAGTTTAGTTCCTGAGGCACTTACAGGTTACAGGTGGAAAACATTATCTAATCACAGATTAGATACAACTTTAATGCGTTTCCTTGCCAGGTCTGGTGATTAAGAGTATTCCTCAATTACTTCAATGTCACTGGAAGTACTTTGTTGCCCACTAGAGCAGTAGTGTCCAAAATTGAGGGTGTGCAGCAATCCATTTCCACTGAGCAACTTATTTCTGGGCTTTAAAAGAATATGTGAAAATTCCACTGAATTCTGCAGCTGAAGGCATTTGGTAATGTTCAGCTGCAGACAGGATGAATCAAACATCCATGGGAAACAAAGCCTGGTGTTCTTCCTTGTGATCCCCAGATGAAAATCCTTTGGACAGTCTGAGGACAGAATTGCTGTTCAGGCATCTCAGGTAACATGGGAACTGGGCACTTTCCTGTAAGGACAAATAGTGCTTTTGTCCCATGAATGCTAAGAACATGTTTGGCAACACTTTATCTTCTACAAAATTATAAAACATTAATCAAAACACACAAACCCGTGAAAGCTATTGAACCAGGGAGGTGGTGGAAAGTGATACATTTGGGATTTTATTTTTGGGTTGACAAGCATGGCATAAACTGAAATGAGTCCCTTTTGATTTATGTAGCATTTAGCTTACAAAAGCTGTGTCTGTGTCATTGATAAATATGTGTAATGCTGTTGAAGAGATGCAATTAGATGGAGTAGTGAGAGTTAAAGAGCAGTGCAGTGCCTCTGATACCTGAGCCACAAAACTGTCACTTGGTAACACTGGCATTTTCCTGGGATATTCACATCACTGTGACTCAGTTTAGACATATCATGAAGTAATTCTGTGATAAGAACATTGTAAAGACACTGTGCTAAGTAACTTGAACAAAATTGGTGTAGTTCTGGCAGCAGTTATGAATAACTGGAAGTATACATGCACTGGAATAAATTCCATTCCATTTAAGTCAAGTTTTCTGATAGCTCTTACTGTACTAGAACTAAAGAAGTTGTAGCAATAGTTACCATTTCGATCTGGTAGTCTCAGAGATGACAGTAAAATTTATAAAGGACTATTTCTGTAATTTGCCAGCAAAATGTTATATTTGATTGTTAAAATGGAAATGTGAAGTTACTATGAAGTATTTCTGAAGGTGAAGAAGGTACTGATAACTTACATTGCAGTGGTAATTTGGAAGCCCCTGATGGGACATGGGCCCTTCTGTTCCAAGCATTGCACAAGTATGCAGTTATTGTAGACTTTGCCTGAATTCCAGATAGGCAAGGTGGAATATGCAGAACTGAGATACAGCAACAGGTATTAAATATAAACATATTTGATATGACTGATAAGTCATTAAAGACATGAAATGAAATACATTCAAATTGCATTAAATACTACATTATGAAATTTGAAATCTTAATCTTCTGTTTAAATGCCCTGCTGTTTGTAGGGATTGAATACCTGAGGGGATTTCGAGTAATACTTGAGGAGTTAAAATCAGAGGGAAGACAATGCCAGCAGATGGTTTTAAAAGATCCAAAGCAGCTCAGCCCCAGTTTTAAACGAACAGTAAGTGCTTTGTTTCAGGAAAAATTTCAGTGTTGTTTGACTCTGAGTAGTCTTGAAGGTGTTTATCATCCTGAAATGGTTTGGGCCATTAAAGGTCATCCAGTTCCAACCCATCTGCCATGGGCAGGGACACCTCCCACTAGTCCAGGTTGCTCCATGCCCCATCCAGCCTGGCCTGGAAAACTTGGAGGGATGGGACAGCCTGTACAGGGCCTCACTTCCTTCACACTGAAGAATTTCTTCCCAATATCTGACCTAATCCTACCTAATTCTTCCCCTAATCTAATCCTACCCTCTTTCAGTTTGAAGCCATTCCCTCCTGTCCTATTGCTCCATGCCCTTATAAAAGGGTTGGTTGGCTCCCAAAAGTATTATTGGTGAAATTAATGATAGTTGTTGCTTTAGAGACAAATCTTGTTCGTTTTGATAAAAACTTTGCTAAAGTTGGGAACTGTCATTTTGGTGACTAGAGTACAAATGCACATCTGTAATAGTCTACATCCAACTATGGATTGAGATTCCTCATGTCAGTTTGGAATAGAGGGGTATAGAAAGGATTCTTAATGTGTTAATTCAGCCTTTGATTGCAAAATTGTGGGCTGGCTTTGAAAAATACTTTCAGCTCTGATCATTGATTTTAAACTATGTTGCAATCTTGTCTTTTTTGTAGGGAATAGAGTCCCAGCCCTTTGTAAACTTGAAGTTTGAAACAGATTACTTTGTAAAGATTGTTCCTTTTCCTTCCATTAAAAATGAAAGTAATTATCACCCATTTTTCTTCCGAACTAGATGTAAGTATTGCATATAATATAATGTTGCATTTTATATAGTATTGTCTATCTTCTCTTCAGTGGGCCTCCCTTCTCCTCAACGTTTGGGTTTTCCCAACAGAGGAATGGAATGGATGATGATGTTGGATGAGTCTGGGTTAAGTAGTTACTGACATTGTTGTGGAAGGAAGATCTGGGTGTTCAGCAGGAAGAATGAGCATGCCATAAATACATCTGTGGTGTGTGATCATAAGTGCTAGGCAGCAACCAGAAGAAAAGTCTCAGGTAGGCCTGGGATTATCTCAGGTTTGCGTAGAGCAGGATTGTTCCTGTGGTTCTCAGTAAACACTTGAAGATGGTTTCCTCCTCTCTGGACATTGTGAAGAAGGGCAGTTTGTTTTTTTGCCTTTGAGATTAAAGTTTAAAAACAGCTATCTAAAGACAGATGTAAGGGAGGACATCTAAAATTAGATGGCAGCAGATCAAATTTAATTTCTCACAGTTACTTAGCAATTCTCATTGGAGGTGGAGAGAAGAAATTTGAATAAGCTCCTCAGTTCTCACACAGTATAGTGAGTAACTGCAAGTACTCTTTGAGGTGTACTGTTGATATTTGTCCTGCTAAGGGTTTTTTTCCCCCATAAAACTTACTTAAGGTATTTTCAAGTCTGCCTATTTAAACAGACTGCTGTACCATTGGTAGTAGTGCTCAGCATACTTACTCGGAGTAAATATATTTAAGACTAGTTTTAACTTCTGTCCTGATGTGCTGTGCCTGGTGTTATCCCTTTTGTCTCACTAAGAAATGTGATATTCATATTAATGGATCTCTGTTTCTCATATAAAGATGAGAAAGGACTTGAAATCATAACAAAGGAGTTAAGTTTGCAAAATGCATTTAGTCCAGGCATATTAGAGTCTGTGAAAGAAGTGAGGGTATTCAAAATTATGAACTCCCTACTTTGGCCCATGTTCTTTTTCTGTTTAAATAGGGTAGCAGTTTGATACTGTATAATCAATATTTTTTCTGTATATTTGTAGCATGTGAATTGTTGCTACAGCCAGAAAACCTTGTCTGCAAACCTTGTGAGTAAAATGTAATATTTTTATATATTAATCTTAAAAACAGTTTCTGTACTTGAAGAGTCATTTTGCAATTCATTAATATCTCCTCTGACAGACTGGAAGCCAAGGAATGTGAATGTTACCCAGCAGGGTTTTAACATGCAAGTGTCCTTTGATCATGCACCTCACAACTTTGGGTTTAGGTACTACTTTCTTCACTACAAACTGAAGCACGAAGGACTGTTTAAGCAAAAGACCTGCAGACAGGTATGTGGCTGAGTTTTGCAGCTCTTAAAAGCACAAAACCTCTTAACATGAGGTGCTCTAAGGTCTTACAGAAACTTTAAAAACTTAATATAAAATAGTCTCAGTTTTAAAATTGTAAAACTGTTTATGTAAGTAACAATTGTGCTGTGATTGCACTCAGCAGTCAAAACCAGGCCTGAGGACTCCTTTGGACCTGGATAACAGAAGTTATTTCTGCAGGCAGGCAATTGTATAAGTGAATGGGCAGACTTAGTTCTGCTGGTCTAATACAAGGGTGCGCTGCCTATTTCTAAATCAATGTGAATTCTGTATTAGGTTTTCAAAGTATGTGAATTGCTTGCAAAGTATTCTTTTTTCATGTAGGAGCAGAACACAGACACTACAAGTTGTGTTCTTCACAACGTGTCTCCAGGGGATTATATCATTGAGGTAATATTCCTAAACAGTCTTCTGTACAACACCTGAGTGAATATGTTAATGGGGAAATAGAGTAAAATTAAACTATTTCAAATCACACTGGTAGAATTGAACTCCAGGTATCCCTAGTGAAGTGACTTGGGCAAGTAAATCTTCTAGAATGATGCTTTTTTTAGGCTTACCTAGAAACAGAGGCCAGACAAAGTCAGGAGAATAAAAGTGGATATATTTAATGAAGAGCCTTTTGGTATATTAAGGGCAGATGAAGCCTCACTGAGGGGCTACACCCAGAATGGATGATGGTCAGGAGTTTTTTCAGACAGATATAAGTTTGGTCTATTTACATATCAGGGATTAATCTTCCAATTACAGCTTCAGGCAATGAAGTCAGATTCTCCCAACTGGAGAATTCCCCCCAGTTCCCTTTGTTTATACTTTTTGGGGCCTGAGCCTGTATGATATCCTTGGATCACAGGCCCAGAGGGATTGCTGTGTCTAACCAAAATGTGAAGACAGTTAACTAGAACTTTATATGGAGTTTAGAGTTATGCACTAATGCAGTACAGGATTGGAAAAATACAAACGCTAGAATCGTAAGGCATCAGAATGTTCCTGACCTTTCCATAGCCTTGCTTCCTTGAGTGCACAGCACTTTGTGCCTTAAACTGAAGTTTTAGGCCTGCATAATTCCTGGACATAGATTTTTTTTTTAATTGCAATTCTCTTTCTTGGTCAATTTTTATTATACTAGTTTTTGCTTCTCTTTAGTTTTAACTATTTGAACAGCAATTTTCTTCACATTTGGTCATAAAAGCTGTTAGTTATTTTCATATTGCAGAAAATAAAATTAATTTTTTACTTTTCCAAGCTGGTTGATGACACTAATACAACAAGGAAAACAATGCACTATGCACTAAAGCCAGGTATGAATTCTGTTTTTTAAACAATATACTATATTTACTGTATTAACTTAGATTGAGTTTTAATTATCTTAGAAATAAGTCTCTATTTGACCTTTGTTTGTTTGCCATAATCTAGACTGTTGAGATAATTGTGCTGTGCCTTTTTGATCTAATGAAAAAAAGAGAAGAGATGCACTCTTGAGCACACACATGTGCATCTCTGTACATTTATATTTAGTGGAGTTTCTATCAATCCATCGTGGGAAAGTGGCTTTTGGTGTATATGTGGATATGAGGAATGATAACTTTAATTGCATACAACAGAGAGTGCAATAGTGTGGAAATAGTGCAGTGAAACTGTGGGAGCAGCCTGAACACATCACCTGTGTCCTTCAGCCCTGGTACCAAACCCAGCGGTCTGGAGAGCCTGGCAGATGAATGCTCCACATGCTTATGGGTCAGACCTGGTTTTGAGAAGCTAAAGAGAGATTTCAGAGTGCAACTGCAACCTCCAAACAGCCACAGATGGAGGCAGTGGGTAAAATGCACTGAGTCCTAATGCACATTGCTAAGGGTGATCTCTGCAGAAAGGCAGAGAACCAAAACATGTCAGGTCCACTGCATATCTTATCCAAACTATTTGCCACAGGCTTGTTCTCCTGGGGCTGGTGTGAGTTGCAGCTCTTGTTACTTATGAGAGTCACTCTGATGCTGTGGCAGTGGGGCAGCCACCATAAAAACTAATTTGAAATGGGGCAGAACGTGATATTTGAGCTTACTGTATCTTGGACAGTTACCTGATAATAGAGCAGTGCAGCAGTTTTGCTTTCCCAGTGTGAAGATTTGTTCAGATAATCGTAATGCAGCCTATTTGCATGTGGCTAATTGTGCTTTTCTTTTCCAAGTGCACTCCCCGTGGGCTGGCCCCATCAGAGCCATTGCCATCACAGTCCCTCTGGTTGTCATCTCTGCCTTTGCCACACTTTTCACTGTCATGTGCCGCAAGAAACAGCAAGGTAGGAGGCTTCACTCACTACCAAGTGCCATTTCAAGATCTGCTTTTGCAACCAAAACAATCCTAATTGATAGGTTGACTCCAGAAATACCTTTCTCTGAAAAGCTTGCTTTTCTGTTTCTCTATCCTTCCTCCCCTCAGCTTTTTGTGTGTTGAAACCTGTAGCAAATTCTTAATCAGTGCTTGATGGTAATTGGTTGCCTAGGCAGTATTGTATCACAGATCAACACTTCACTGTAGAAAGGAGAGAACAAAAGCAATATTGGAGAATACTTTGTGTTTCATGTTTCTTTTTCTTTGAGAAAGTACTATGTGATCGTGTAGATTACAAACAGATTTGTAAATGGCTGTGTTTTAAACATTCTCTTATTTTACTCAGAAATACCTAATTCATATTCATTTTAAATCAGAAGGAAAGTAAAGCCATGTGATGCCAATACAATTCACAGTGCTGTCTGGAATACTACCTACAGCTGCTATTCCAGATTTGCTCATTTTCCTGGAAGTTGCCTTTACCTTTCATTCTAAGCCATCTTCCTAAATTTACTGTAAGCCCTGTTTTTAGATTCCATTCCTCCTTGCTGACTTCTCTGTATCCAGGAGCTGGCCAGCTACACTTGATACATTTAAAAGTTAAAAATACATTGGCTTTTTATATTGAATTTGGAGAATCATGTGGTTACATGAATAATGGAAAAAGAGATTACTTCTCCAAACCTCATATATCTGTGTTATCCACCTGAATTTTGGCACTGAGATATACTGAAGTGCTATGTGCCAGTTGGTTAAATCCTTTTACCTTCTGGTCTTCTGTAGTTACCCCCTTTGCTCACAGCTAGCAAGTTCCAACAAAAAACCCAGACAAATCACTGAGGATTTGTCTACAGAGAGAGTTGTTCCAGAATAGTTATTCCTGATGAATTGTTCTGAATTGAATCCCTAGATGGATATTTGTATTTTGAAATACTCATACTTTATTCCAAATTAGCTTAATCAGCTGTAGAACTAGATTGAATTAGTCTGGCATAAGGCCAGACTTTTATGTTCCAGCATAAAAGGATCTATGCAAGGAAAGAAACACTAATAGCTCTTTATATTTAAATTAGTCATATCTTAATTCTAATTAATGTCAAATTAATGTCCAAACATGTGTGTGTATATATACACTAGAGAAATCTTGTATGATATCCTGAAAGGGTCTGTGGACCTGGAGTTTAATATTCTTACCTGGCTTATGTTGTGCTTTGGGATTTTTTAACAAGAGACTTCGTTAGGAAGGAAACTCTTGAAGATGATACATCTTTTAGGCTTATAGTGTTTGAACAGATGTGAAGGCTGTTGAGGCTGAATAAAGGTGAAACAACCTCATTCTCTCTATAAAATAAACCTTCCTTGTGTTTTCTGAGTTGGGCAGAACTAACTGTACATTTAACTTTGACAGGGTGTTCCACATGCAGTAAACCTTAGTCTGGATAAATAGAGTGTGTACAACTTCTTTTCAGGATGGAAGGGAGAGGAAAATCTTTAGGAAAAAACCCAAACACTACTGTATGCATTAATAAAAAGCCTATGAAAGTAATAAAAACCCCAAACAAAATCAAGTTTTATAGTGTGAACTTTCTTTTCTCTTGCACTTTAGAAAATATATATTCCCATCTAGATGAGGAGAGCTCAGAATCTTCAGCATATGCTGCAGGTCTCCCTGTGGAAAGACTTCGACCCCGGCCAAAAGTCTTCATCTGCTACTCCAGTAAAGATTGCCAGAAACACATTAATGTCATCCAGTGCTTTGCTTATTTTCTTCAGGACTTTTGTGGCTGTGAGGTAAAGTCAACATTTCATATGTAAACAACTTTTCCTTAACTGAAACAGCACTCCCAAAATTCTGTTCTTGAAAAGTGTTTCAGAATTTCACTCACTCCTTTCCACAGAGATAACTTATTTTTCTAAATTTAGGCTGTATGAATTTTCTTTACCTAGAGAAATGAAGAGCTCTTATCCAGTGTAAAAAAACCAAAACAATCCAAACCAAAGAATAGTGGAAGATCATGATTTCAGGACTTCCATTCAGCCATGTTTAGCTTGCTTTGAATTAAGTGCTTTTTCTGTTCAGTAGGCCTTATATCTTTATAGTCAGCAGCCACAAAGAGGTATTGTTTTTTACCTGATACACTTTGGTATTCCTAAAGTGTGTTTTGTATTGTAATTTAAAAAGTTGAATCTATCAAGACTTCCACTCATAGAGCAAAAACTGCATTATTAGTGTTACTTGTTGAGAGCATGTACTTGCTAATTTTTTTTTGCTTCCCTTCTGCTCCATTAATACTGTGAAATCAGCAGCTCTTTTTTTTTCTTGTTTTTGTTTGAATGGTATGAGAGAGACATTTGAATTGCTACTTTGAATGAGCAGGCTTAGAATCTCCTGCTGCTGTCTGAAGTAGAATCAATATGTGACCAGTTTTTCACTTTTCAGCTGGAAAAAGGCAGGACAGTTGCCAGTCTCTTTGTGCTGCATTTTCCCCCCATTCCCGGGATATGACTGGGATGAGCTGGAGCTGGCTTTCATTACAGCAACTCTGCTCTCTGGTGACCAAACACAGAAACACAGCCGAGGCCTCTTGCCTTTGGTGGGGATGGTCACAACTTTTTCAGCTGCTTAAAATAGTTCAGGATAAACTATTTTATAACTAACTTACTTGAAACCCCTTTTGGAGATGTACTTTAGCCCTACTATACTGCTCCTCTTTGAAATAGTGTTGAGATGAGTTCTTACTGCTCTAACCAGGGAATCTATGGTCTTGGGCAGCATCTAAAATTTCTGTAACAAAATATTGATGGCACCTATGTACAGAAATAATACATGTTGTTATTAAAGCTGTGGAGTTTAATATAAAAACTGATGCTTAATGCATAACAGAAGAGTTGCACAAGTATTTTTCATATGGAATCAGAAAGTTTTCTCAAAGGATAAAAACAGTGGTATTTAATAGCCATTTAAAATAATAGCTTGTTCATAATAAACATTCTTTCTCACAAATAGCAAGCCACACAGGGTTTTGAAGAACAGAAACAAAACCAGACACACAACCACCTGCATCTCCCAAGCAGCAGTAAAATGACCTCTCTTCCCCATGCACAAGCTAGAATTGTCTGTTTGGAAGGGCTGACAGTGATCATCCAGTCTAACTGAGCAGCACTTCAGGCAGGATCACTTTATTCCTGTAGCCAGCTGTGTGGCAGCAGTTTTCAGGAGTCCTTGTGTTCTGGGCATCCACCCACTCTATCTTCTGATGGGGGAAAGTCCTTTCTGCTGTGAGTGACACAGCAGAGCAAACATTTTTTGTTCTCTGGAAAAAAACTTTTAAGAATATTTTATAAGTGGTTTTGATGTGTGTCTGTTACGCAAGTTTTTTGCATCTGTTTTTTTCTCTCATCCTACTACTCATTCCTCCTGTGAGATAAAGCATTGTGTCCCTCATCTTGGTGTACACAAGCCTTTCAGATCATGTAGAATGGTCAGAAAGCTTGACAAAGTGCTAAATATAATATCTACTAGGATAAGAAGCTCCTTCAGAACTTCCTCATCAGATAAAATTGCTGTTTTGTATCCTACCTGGAAGGTCTTGATATTATTGGCACTAATTATGTTTCTATCTAGATATGAAAATTCTTGGCATTACACTTCATTAATATACAAGGATGATAAGTGAATATGGCACTTTAGTGGTGGACTTGGCAGGGCTGGGTGAATGGTTGGACTTGACCTTAAAGGTCTTTTTCAATCTAAGCAATCCTGTGGTTCTGTTACTTCCACTACATTCAGCACATTATGGACCCAGACATACAATGGTAAATTGTTTGAGGCAAGCACAATTGTTTATTGTAGATTGATGATACCAAATTTGATTACATAAGGTGATTGTAATTTACTTCATCCAGCCACATTTTCTATGTTCTTTTTATTCCCCAAGAAATATTGCTATGTATCAAATCCATAGTGGTGTTTTTTTAAGGAACCACTTGGATTTATATACATAAAACTTAACCAGATTTTTTTTTTTCCTTTTTTAGGTAGCTTTAGATTTGTGGGAAGATCTGCAAAATTGTAAAGAAGATCAGAAGGAGTGGCTTATTAAAAAAATTAATGAGTCGCAGTTTATCATCATTGTGTGTTCCAAAGGAATGAAATACTTTGTTGAAAAAAAGAGCTGGAAGCACAGAGGAGTAACCAAAGATGCAGGAAAAGGAGAACCCTTTCTCTTTGCTGTGCTGACTGTTGCAGAGAAGCTTCGTCAGGCAAAGCAGAATTCGGCTGACCTCTGCAAGTTCATTGCAGTCTACTTTGATTACTCCTGTGAGGGAGACATCCCTGCTATCCTGGATCTGAGCACAAAATACAAACTCATGGACAATCTCCCCCAGCTCTATTCACACTTACACTCCAGAGATCTTAGTGTACAGGATTCAGAGGTGTTTCCTGTTAACATTAGTAAAAGGAATTATTTCAGGAGCAAATCTGGGAGGTCCCTTTATGTTGCTATTTGCAACATGCATCAGTTCATTGATCAGGAACCAGATTGGTTTGAGAAACAATTTATTCCCTTCCCTCCACCTTCTTTACACTACTCGGAGCCTGTCATGGAAAAATTTGATTCAGGCTTGGTTTTAAATGACTTGGTGAATAAACAGGTGATGGATGGTGATTTTTACCTGAAAACAGATCTAAACATGTCAGTGGGGAATTCAGACTCTCACTGTATAATTCAGCACTTAAACCTTGGAGAAGATACAGAAACTCAGGACATTCAAGGTGGTGGCAGCTCTGTCCTTCAGCCCTTGTTACATGTTGTTAAAGCTTCAAATCTGAAAGACATGCCTCGGGATTCTGGAATCTATGATTCATCTGTCCCTTCATCTGAATTATCTTTACCTCTAATGGAAGGACTATTGACAGACCAAATGGAAACGTCTTCCATTACAGGAAGTGTTTCTTCATCATCAGGTTTAGGTAAGATACAGCAGTGTATCAAAACTGACATTCAGTTACTGTGCACATTTCTGCCATCTCCAAATAGGTAAGATAATATGTGAGGAGCCATATAAAAGGCTGCAGAGAAAGGTAAACATTGTATAAAGATGGTAAAACAAGTAGAATAACTTCAATTAAATGAATCCTTTTC
This sequence comes from Chloebia gouldiae, assembly GCA_003676055.1. Taxonomy (NCBI): domain Eukaryota; kingdom Metazoa; phylum Chordata; class Aves; order Passeriformes; family Passeridae; genus Chloebia; species Chloebia gouldiae. Next base: position 3,401,533 of record QUSF01000032.1, on the reverse strand, counting down.
TAAACTTACAGTGTGTGGAGGAGATCTTAGCTAGGTAAGATTTCACTAAAATTCTATTAATAAGTCACTGCTCATTAATTGACCTATTCTTGGAGAGATAGCTTCTTCCTCCCAGGGACTCCTTGGCAGCTGGGATTTCAGCTGACAGCTGTGTGGTGTAATCAAGAGGGTGATATGGTGAAGCATTCTCACAGACAGCCATAAATCTAAACATGGCATCCTATTTTGCTCCAGCACACAGGATCCTTTAGGGGTATCATCTGTACTGTGGTTAACTCAAGTTTCAGAATGACATCAGGCTTCTCACCAGATACAGGGCTGGGGAATGAACAAATGGCTTTCAATTGAGTAATTTGAATGCTTGGAAGGCACTCTCCAGAATAGATATCCAGCTCAGATACCTCCAGTTAGAAGGTGTAAATTTTGCCTCAGGCTGTATAAAAAAATTGATCTAACCTTACTAGTTACAGGATATTGAACTGGCATCACAACTACCTCAGTGTGGAGTGTTCCAGCAATTGTACTGCTATGATAAAAGTGCTCTGCTGAGATTTTTCCTTAAGCAGCTACAACAGGTGAATATTGCATTTTGATGGTTGTATGCTGTTCTGCTTTCTGGAACAAGTGTTGACAGCACATTAACTAGACTTTTCTCTTGGGTAAATGATTTTTTAAATTCTTTTTTAGATAATTCATAACTAATGTTTGATGCCGGAATTATCTTGGAGGAAGAGAATACAAATGCTCTTTTACAGATATAGCACCCATCAGTTAGATAGTCTGTGTGAATAAATAGTTAAAAACTTCAAGTGGAAAAAATACAGATTTACTGGTTAAATTAATTAAGCCAAAATTACTCTGTTTTCAGAAATAAAACTATATTTTTTACTTTCCTACCATCTTCTAACTTAGCCTTTTCTCACATTTGTGGGAAGAATTACAGATGATCTCTGTAAAGGTTCTAGTGAAAGTAGGATGCTAGTTTAAAATGTATGGCCTCCCTGTAAGAAAGCTTTCCCAGTTTCCCCTGTCTGATTCAATGACTGAGCTGTCAGCTGGATGTCCCAGCTGCAAGGAGGCACAGGAAGAAAGAGGCAGTCTTTCCAGTAATTAATTCTCAAGTCACATACCCTCTTGTTAACATGCTTCAGCTGTAGAGGTTAAATGTTAGCACTCTTGCTGATAGAGTTGGATCTTAGCACTGATGTTCCAATTTCTCAAGAAACCCCAATTTCTGCCATTTTTGCATTTACTGTCCTCATCGAAAGGCACCACCCAAACTGACTCCCCCAAATCTCCCTCACCCAAACCACAGTCCTGATGAGGTACAGGGTACAAAGGAGACAGCTTTGGAATTGAGCATCATCTGCCTCTTAGAGTGCAACCCATTAAATTTGTTTAGTGTCCCAGACGTACAAAATATTTACAGCCCTAATATTTATATGCATGCTAATGAGAGGAATAAATACAATTTTTTAGCTTTTCTACTTGTTCTGAAAGACAGACACGTCCAAATTATTGCTCTGAATTCACCCTACATTTAAGTTTTTTACTTACTTTACCTATTGGTCAGAACAGATTTGAATAGCTCTGACATTTAGCATCTCAAAAGATCTTTCCTTTCTTCCTTAAAAGGCCAGTTCGATATAATATTTTGAATAAAAATCATAAATCACCTTATTTATAATCCTTTCTATCTTTTAGTGCAGTTCCTGAGCAGACTACTGGTCTGCAAAGTAAAGATTCTCAAAGAGTTCATCATATTTGGCATCTTCAACTAGAGTTCAAGCCAGTTCAATTTTGGTGAAGTACCAAAATCAAACCTGTACTTGGTCCATTCACTAACAAGGTCTTCCCTAAGAAGTCCTGCCTGGGAAGAAAATCACTATTGTACCTTTAGAGAACATTTTGCTGAGCAGGATAGTTCAGCCTCAGGAGTGCATGACAAGATGGTGCCAGAGGCATTTCCTAGGTTTTCTTGGCATTGTTTCTGAAATGTTGACCGAGTATAAAATCACTGTTTCAATTAATGAACTTCCCTTTTTTTTTTACCTTTCATAGGGGAAGAAGAACCTCCTGTAATGACTGCTACAAAGTTCTTAGTGCCTGGAATATGCAAAGCAGAACTTCATTGCCACATCCACACTGATGAACTGCAGGCAATTGCTCCATTATAATACACTACAACATTGTTATGCATTGCCACTTTATCAACAGCCTGTTTGTGCTTTAACTATCACACTGTCTCAGCACCAAATCTACTTGAAGGAACAAACTGCTCCTGAAGAAGATCTGTTATTCCACTTTTTGTGGCCAGTAAACTTTAATCTGTTGGTATTTTTATAAAAACTCTTTCATGCTTTGGAAAATGTACATTGGAAAAACAGAAGAGCATACATTTAAAATTATTCCTGTTATAATTTGAATGTCATTATATTACACTGTTTACAGTTGGCATAATCAAAATTTACTATTTTTTTGCTAGGAATAATTTGCAACTGGATATAAAATAGCTTGGAACATTAAGCCTTAGTAAATTTTGTAGTCCAGCCTCTAGTTTTAAGTGCTGATGTACTTGATGGCAGGAGTGTTGTAGTGAATGCAAAGAGGACTTTTTTCTGAAGCAAGGTAAAATGCCAAAGGTGAGATCAAGAAATTCTCAGAAGAAATAATTTTCTTTTCAAAATGTTTGAGCTCTCGTCCTCAGCCTCCTTTTCCCAGGTGCTAATGTGTCTCAGTATTTAATTTCAGTGCATGTCTCCCTCCTCTGCATTAATCTCCTGTGTCTCCTCTGCAGTCTGGCTGTGGTGACTCACAAACAGCACCATTCTGAGGCTGAGG
>QUSF01000032.1:3308665-3398682 GCA_003676055.1 Chloebia gouldiae | reverse complement strand
CAGTCTGGCTGTGGTGACTCACAAACAGCACCATTCTGAGGCTGAGGGATCATTCTTATAATAGACAAAAATACAGGTACTCTATATCCTGAATGATACCATGGGAAACAAAGCCTCCTATTTCCTTCCTGAAGGGCTAATATAAAGAATAAAGAGATGGGAGAATGAAGACTGTATCTTGAATACCTAGAATATTGAAGATATTCTAGGTTTGTTCAGCCAGGAGAGGAGTATGCTTTATGGGGGGTTCATACCATGATCTGAAGGACATGGTGCTACAAAACCACCTGGGCTAAAACAAGCCAAGACTAGTAGTTAACAGGCAGGAATACTTTGTCCTGAGCCAAGCAGTAAACAGAAGCCAGTGAGTTATTTTGCAGTTTACACTATTTATCATCACTTAGTGATTAAGATTGTGTACTGTCACTAGTGTTATATTAAGGAAAAATGCAAAAACTACCACAGGCCATTTTTATCTGCTGACACAGAGCATGCATGTCCTGTTTCCTGCAGTGACCAGGTGGGTAAATCTTCATCCAAAATGTCCCTCCTGTTTCCCAGGAGCAACTTTTCCAAAATTAAATGCATCTATATAGCTGCAATTCCAGGCACTATTACAGAAAGTATGGGAACAACAAATACTAAAGGACAGCTTACCAATGTGCCTTTGCTCATTCTGGTCACAGAGTCAAATTCTGTCTCATTTAACCTGTATTTACATTCCACTAGCAGGAGGTTACTTTAAAGAGAATTAAGGAGAACTAAGTTAATTCTTAATTCTCCCTTAATTCTTAAGGGAGAACTCAAATACCTCAAATATTCTCTTAGTTTTTATAGGTGAGACTTAGACATTGTTAACTGTTATATTTTATTATCCATTTTAATAGCATGAGATAGAACTATTAAGAGATGATTTTGGCTGAGTAGCTGTAAAGCTCACGGGTTATTTTCTTGGGTTGGTTTTGTTTTGGGTTTTTTAATGTCAGTTTAATCATTGGAATTTCCCAAACAAAGGACTCTGGAGATTGTTATCACAGATGGAGTAAGAAAGTGTTGTAACAATTATTTGTGTCTAGCAATTAATGGCAGAACTCTGACATGCTTTGCAATTGTAATATGGAATTCTTTGATCATTTGGATCAGCATGTGTTGGATCTGGAGGGCCTTGTCCAGTAATGAAATGTTCCTTATTCTCTCTGCTTTCTGAATTTCAAAGAACACTACCTGGAAAACTTCAAAACTTGCAATATGTAAGTAAGTTTAAGGAATTTTACAGACAAAGTGAATCATCTGTGCCTTTGATGATTTTTTTTAGCTGTGCCTTGGGCCTTATAACAGGCAAAATTCTCCCTGCTTTCCCATTGCTTGAAGGACAGACTGGGCAGAATCATTTAGAGCTAAATGCTCCTCCACTAAATCCAGCTGTGAGGGATGTTGATTTGGTGCAGTTCTTGTTATTTTACTGAAGAAGGAGTTCAGAGTGAATAAGACAAGGCAGAAAGGTGACACAGCCTGTGTGCTGAGGATCTGCTGTGTATGGAAATGCCAAAGCTGCACAACATGAGGAGGAGGAGGCAATTTCTTAGCAGTGAGCTGGTGAAGGTATTGCTGCTTTCATCCATGGGAAGTCCCAGCTCACTTACTGTTATTTAATGCTGGGCTAAAGATTGGGAAGATTTCCTTGTTCCATTAAATACAGTGGCAGAATCAGTATTATGAAATGAAGTTTTCATTTTGAACTCTTAAGAAAGCTGAGTGTTGAAAAGGGATGAAGGCAGTTGCACAAAAAATCACTTGTCATTAATGTGTTTTTCTTAATTTGTTCAAAATTTGCTGTACAATCTTGCAAAACTTATTTGTTAATTATAAAGTCTATGCAGATGACAGTCAAATCTAGGGGTGGGAGGGAAAAAATTGCTTTATTCCTTCTTAGCTTAAGGTGGAAGCGGCATACTGTATGTACTCAGAAAAAATACAATATAATTAAGTGAAAGTATAGATTAGGATGGCCCACACCTGAAGTTTACAAAAGAGAAGTAATACTTAATCTAACTTAGTATAGCTTTTTTACAAAGCCACAGTTCCTGTGTATATTAGATACTGTGTACATTCAGATACTGGAAAGATGTAGTACTGAGTTGGCAAGAGTTCTTTATGCTGGGAACAGCAGCAAAAATCCTTGGAAAAACTATTTTTTTAAAGATATGTTAACACACATATTAGTGGTTAGCTTACTACTATTTTCAAGCATTAGTAAATTCTGAACATCATGGTAATGGTGAAAGGGTCCCTTTAATTTCTGCTACACTCAAGTGTGTGGTCATTGGATATTTCATAGTGTATTTTCTGGAAGGATGAAAAAGCATTGGAAAGCTGAAGGCTCAAGATGTGACTGTGTTCAGCATTTTGAATGGGAGTATAGCTGTTGCCATAATTTGTACCTGTCCGTGGACACCTCAACTTTTTGAAAATAGAATGCACCTGACATCTGCAGAAATAATGTTTTGTCATACTTTAATTTAGAAGGTAAATACCAAAATAAAATATTTTTGTTCTATTTCATTCATTGGGCTTTTCTTATACTATTAAAAAAGAAATGGGTTAAAAGTACAACGGTTTTATCCTGCACACTTTGAGTGCAGTTCTGTACTACACACAAGCAGCCAGACCTGCTAACTTGTCCTACAGCTGGGAGGGAAGCAGCTGTTTTGATGGGTCTTTATTATAGTTCAGCAACTCTAAGGAATGCTAACTTCTAAAACTTCTGTATGGGAGAGACTGGGTCAGATTTTATTTTTTTAATAAATTACATTAATATGATTTTATGTAATTTTTCCTATATTTTCCCTGAAGGTCTCCTAGCAGTCATGGTTGTTCTGCATGCCAAGTGAATTTATCCACATCCACAAAACTGTAATAACCTGGATTCATTTTGTCAAAGAGGATGTGATAAATACTTAAGATTTATATATGGGGTTTTTTCATCCAGCTGATTTCAAAGCACTGTTCCAGTCAGTGAACCGTGCAAACTGTAATTTTAGGGGTAAGCCTTGAAACCACTCTGATTGCTTATGTGGCTCGGGTAAATGAGGGGAATCTAGTTACATAATGTTAGATATAATTGTAGGTACAGAGTTGTGGTGATTGGGAGTGGGGCTGAGCCTCATCCCCAGTGGGCAGAGCTGTGAGCAGCAGGGGAGCAGCACTGGCAGCAATGAGCCATGGAGTGCCCAGGGGCACTGAGCAACCACCAAAGGGAGCAGAGGGCTCACAGGGGCAGTGCAGGAACATGAGGGGATAAAAGCCTGGGCTGAAGAACGAGAAGGGCAGACCCCTGCAGCCTTCTGGGATGCTGTGATGTTACTCTGCATGGGCAGCTGCCTGAAGCCTTCTGATGAGGTAAGGGGTTACTGTGTATGGGGGAATGCTTAAAGCCTTCTGGAATGGTGTGGTGATGCTCTGTGTACTGTGACTGTCTCAACTGTGACATACAATAATTTACAATATAATAGGCTTCATAGTTACAATAGTAAAAATCTGTGCAAGAAACAGTTAACGTGGAGAAGTTTCTTCATCAGGTAATAAAAAGACTTAAAACTGTAACAGTCAAGGCTGATTTACAAAATAAACCCTTTTTTTCCAAATAATCCTGGTAGGGTCACAGGCCTTGGCCATAGATGGCAGGTTGAACTTCTGTGAGTGAGTGTATGAAATGCTGTCCTGTTGGGCTGCTGATTTAGTTGGAATTCTAACTATTTAGTTGCTACTGGAGTGCAAAAAGATCTGCTGGAAAAGAGGCAGTCTTGTTGATTACGTTAGTCAGGTAAGTTTGTTTTGTGGCAGTCCATCAATTTGGTATTTTTTCTCCACAGGGGAAGTGTGTGTCTGTGGTTTCATGTAATTCTAAACTCTAACACATCTGCTCCCTGTGCAAATTCTGTATTAACCCTTTAACTGTAAATCAACATCAGATTGCTCACAACACTTGCTCTGACTTTTTCTAACAGCCAGACAGGTTTATGATGACCTGAAGTACTTGCTATTGATAATCAATGCATTTTCCTAGGAACACAGCGTTGCGTCCATTTCTTCAATATTGCATTTCTTAACAGCCATAGAAGCCTGGATTATACCAAGGGCTTGGGAAACTGATGCAGTTTTTTTTTCCATTTTAAACTAAATTAACCTTTAGAGGCTGTCTTTCATTGGAATATTAACTACTTCCAATAACTGCAAGCCAGGAGTTCTTCATTACCTTTGGCAGTACAGTAAAACTACAGATCAAACCTAAAAACAGAAGTCACCTTCTTCATGCTTTAAAAAAAAATATTTCTAAACCAATTACAGAGGCTTAAACTTGTCAAATTGGATGCCTTGCATAGTAAAAGGGAAAATTAACCACTTGGAGAATGGGCTTGTTTACGTATTTTCCACACAGTTGCCAAACTAAACTGTGTTTTAAAGGAAAAAATTCCCAAAAGGATTTTACGTTGAGAAAACCAGTGCCAGGAATACATTCAGGGCAGCAAGCTATTGTCTGGTGAAAATAATTTCTGATGCAAGTTGTAGAACTATAATCACTATATAAAAGTGTTTTTTGGCAACATTTGTTAGGCCTTTCCAGAAGGCAATGGCCACACCCATTTTAGTAATGCTTTATTTCTCAGGTGGTTCAACCAAGCTCCATGGGTCTGATTATGAAATTGGATACTGATGATGGGAGTGGGACATAGATGAGACAGATTTTTCTTTGTAAGTGCACAACTGGTCACATACAGGCCATGAGCACGTGTTACTGCCCTCATGTTACACGAGAGCTGGGTAGGAACTAGATCAAGTGTAGGAAATGGATCACTTGGGAATGGAGGCGGGCTGGTGTCAGCTGAAGGCAGAGCACAGAGCTTCATGTCTCAGTCTTGAGCTGTAATGGTGAGTGTGTGAGCAGTCTGTGAGCAGTCAGGGTATTTGGTTAGAGGTTATTGTTGCAGCTTTGGTGTTTTGCAATAACTTGTGTGGTGGAACCACAGGCACTGGTTCATGTCTCAGAGTGCTGCAGCACCACTGCAGCAAATCATCTACTGATGGAGCATGGTAGGAAACAGACTGGCACAGCAGGAGCTGCAGCAAAAGGAAGAGGTAGATTTGGGGCAGACATTAAGCAATGTTTTATTTCCTTTACAACACCCCACAGAGACCTCTGAAGTGTGAGGTACCTTGGGGCAGACTCTGCAGGATCCTGTTTCAGCCCTGTAGCACTCCTTGGTACTGTTCCTCTGGAAGTGCATTGCTTGATGAGAAGCTGGTTTGCAAGAATGACTCCTTCATATTTTTGATGAAAATCTAGAGTGATTTAATTGCTGTCAGTTACATCATACTTATTTCAAAATAATTAAAAGTGAGAATAGAATTATACATACTTGTCTTTAGCAATGTCTAATAGAGCAATGTCCGTAAAAGCTGTGAGTCATCAACAGAAAGGAAACTTTACTGTAGCTTTTGCAAACATGCCAAGGTGTGTTTAGGTGTTAGGAAGGAAGTCACCATCTCGTCACTGAAGAGTTGGACAATGCTCAGCTACTGAGGGTGGAGTGGGAATAGCAGTGACAGTGAATCAGGAAAAGAGGGCAGGATCTGTGTTTCTGATCTTCCCCCTCTTTGTGTAGACTGCCTCCAAACCTGAGGAATGCCACTACATTTATTTCAATATTCATGTTTTTCCCTTGAATTGGCTTGCTAAACATTTTTTTTTAAGTGTAACATAGCACTGTGTGTTTAAGATAATGTTTTGGACTGAAGTAATAATATATTTTACAACTGAATTTTATATTTTGCATACTAAAGAAAATTCCATGCTTGTTATGATTTTAAAATGCTGAACAAACAATAATTACAAATTGCATTATATAATATGTTGTCTTTAAACCCAGGAAATACAAGTCCATAATTACTGAAAAGTGTTCAGTCTCCCTGGACATGGCTTTTAGTTGATGTGTTTGAGCAGATTCTACTTTGTTATATAATTATAACTGTTACATCAACTAATTGTTCATTCCCTGTGTGCATAAGTGGAAATTTCATGGACACATAAAATACTCTAAAGTTAAAGGTCTCTAAACAGAGCATCTCTTCCCATTTCCTGATAATGAATATCAAATTAAGCTTTATAACAGGGATCTGGAACTGCTGCTTTCCATGACAGACATGGTAAATCCTGGATGAAAAATGGCCATGCACATACAGCTTGGCTGCACTAGCAGCCAACTCTGCTTTTGTAAAAGGCGCTGCCAAAGCAGGGGGTGGGATGCCTGCTTCCCACTTATCTTGGCTGCAGCTATGACAAAGGGTCAATGTTTCAGGAACTGATCAGAAATCAGATTGAGCAACCTCACGGATTTCTCCATTCTGCTCATTATATCAATGCTGCTGGGAGCCCAGGTTTTGCCCATAATCTGGTGTTGCTTAAAACATAAATCTCTGACTTTGCCATAGGGCAAGAGAAGTGTCAAGTCTCCACACACCTGTGTAATTTATGTGAATTGCTACTTTAAGAGCAGAAAAAAACCTCCAGCTGTAAACTACTATGTAGAACTACTATGGCATCTCGATGACCATTAATGAGTTGAATTGTCCTTGGTTTAAAAATAATTCACCTTATAAACCCGTATCTTTAAATATTATATTAATTCCAGAATGTTTTCATACAGTGTGGAGCTTAAAGATTACTTTAGTATTTCAACCTGCAGAAATGACATGGAATTACAGACTTAAAGCAAACTCTGATGTCCATATGTCTCTTCCATACCACATTCCTATCCTCACCAATTAGAAACAACTGAGAGATGAAATCTCACAAGATGTTGGTTTAGAAAGTAAGGCCAAACCACAGTTAATTATTAGCTATTCTGCTGTAAAGTGATTCTGCTCTCTGGGCTACAAAATGTGATGAGTTCCTTTATTATTGTTTTTCCATTGGCTGTTTTAGGCTGGCAATGCTACTACTGTGAGAGACCTACCACCTACGTGTCATTTGAAATTGTATTTGTTTTAAGTGATGTAATTGTTAGTATTATTATACTGACTTCAGTCACAGAAAATAAGACGATCTTTACCAGGCACAGTACAAACATAGACTAGAAAGAGTCCCTCATCTAAAGTGCTCATCATCTACTTCCATCTTCACATCTATATTGTTCTAGGTCAATAGGACTTTTGAGTGTATTTCATACTATTTTGCTCAAAACTCACATGCCTGTTACCATCTGTACATTATTTGTCTCTATTTTACGCAATTTTTTAACCGAATGGGACCTGCTCCTGGTCTCTAGCTGTTCCTCTCGTTTGAGACTCTTAGCGTGGCGCGATGTCCTTTGCCTTTCTATGGTCGGTCTGCGTCCTTAGCTGCTCTCAACCCCACTGGGCTTCCTTCGCCTTCCCGGGCGGGAGGCCGGGGCAGCGCAGCCCGGAGCCGGTCGGGGCTGCCGCCGCAGCCGCTGCGGGCCCGAGCAGCCGGGACGAGCCGTGCAGAAGGGACCGGAGCGGAAAGGAAGGACGGGACACAGAACCGAGGAGCGGAGCGGAGCTGGGAAAGGACCCGGAGCGCGAAGGGCGGAGAGCCGGGCGGGGCCGGCGGAGAGGGGCGGGCGAGGCGAGCGCACACAGAGGCACATCCCGAGCCTCCGCCTGCCGCGACAGCCGCCCGGAGCCGCCCCTGCCCACCCTCCGCAGCCCCTTCTCGCTGCCGCCGGGCCGGGAGCTCCGCCGGCCGCATGCCCGGAGCGGAGCAGCAGCAGGACGGCGCAAGGTGAGTGCTGTCCCCTGGGCTGTGCAGGTGGGCGCTGCCCCGCGGAGCTGGACGGGCTCGACTCTCCCGGGGCAGCCGGGGGCGGCAGTGGCGGAGCTGAGCCGAGGGCGCTCCGCGGGGGACTCCCGCCAGCTCCTGCTGGGGGGAACGGGGCCGGTCCTGCTCCGGCTGCCCGCCCCGCTCCGCGGAGCCCCGTGCGGCGGAGGCCGCAGCTCCGCGCTGCCCGTGCGGGGCGCGCGGGCTCCGCTCGTGCCCCGTGAGGGGCCCTGAGGGGCGGCTCCGGGGCCGGCGGGCGCTCGACCCCCTCCCGCTCGGGTGCCTTCATTAGTTGGGGCTTTTGAAGAACTTTCAGCGTTTGTTTAGTGGCGAATCTTACACGAGCGGCGGCTCGGAGCGAGGGGCCGCGGTGCCTGTCACGGAGCCGCTGTGCCCCGCTGCTGTTTGCCTTGGCGGGGCCCGGAGCCGGCTCCCGGCCCTTCCCTCCGCCCGCACGGCCCCCGCCTCGGGGCAGGAGGTGGGGGAGGCTCGGCCCGAGAGCGAAGTGGAAAAAGCAAGCAGGGAGAGGAGCGAGTTGCGCCTGCGGAGGGGCTCCGCGGCGCGCTGGGGCTGCCTGCGGGCTCCGGGCGCTGCTGCTCTTCTCTGCTGAGCTCGGCAGCGGCCGGGAGCTGCGATTTACTGCGGAACCATTCGCGTTCGTGCAAGAAATTCATCTCTGGTAGTTTTTGTTTTTTTTTTTTTCTTTTTTTTTTTTTTTTTTTTTTTTTACCCAGTTTCATTTTATTAATTAAGTTTTTATATGGTTCTTAAATCTTACGACTATATAAATGTTTTTGTACACCTTTTCCATGTATACTTACATTTATTAATGCAATTCTAGTTAAATGTTATCCTTTAGTGTATTTTCAGTTAAAAGGCAGAAGAAATGTCCTTATCCTCAAACACTTGCTATGGAATTACTTTGGCTGTATACTTAGTTCTGCACCATGTACGGGAGGTCTGCCGAGTGCAACAAGTTATGAGATGGATGTTTTATCTGTACAGAATCTGAGTTCAGAATAGGAGAACCCATGGGATTTGGAAACGAATGGAGCATTGTATGTATTGCAGAATAATAGCATTTGCAGAATATATGTGGGAGAGTGTGTGAAACAGCTGCCCCGGTGCAGGTGAAGTAAGGGAATGCACAGGTATATATCTGGCTTATCATGTGGTGGGTTGAGTCCTTCTATTTAAATTTTTCATTTGTATGATGTGATACCTGTTCTCAGTAAATATTAGTTAGCCAGTGCCAGTCAATAAAAGGTCATTGTTGTGAAGAGAGGTGCCATTCGCTTTCCCGTCGGAGCGGTGTGTGTGGGTCAGCAGTGTGACAAGGCCTTGTGACCCGTGAAGACACTGTAACACTCAGTATCATTCCCTGCACATTCTCACAGACCTCCGCTCTGTTTGAATAGCTCACTTCTTCTCAGGACTGTTTTTGTGTAGACAGTTGTTCTGGCATGATTCCGAGTTGTGGGAGTTGTATGTGCACATAATTTGGAGGTGTATTTTGTGGAGTTGCTTCCAGCAAGTGAGAGACCACGTGGCCTTAAACAAAACTGTTTTGTTTTGCTGCTCCTGAATTGAAGTGGGTGACACCTGCTTCTGCACTGGAGTTTATGTGTAACACCTTCACATTGGCTCGGGAGCTTTTTTCCTGTTTTAAAAAGCTCGTGAGTGTTTCATTTTTCCTATCTTAAATATTTTGCTTTAAGTATTAAAGAAAATTAACCCGACCTCTTAAATTTTGTTTATCCTCAGGGTTTTTTTTGTATGTTTCAGTGGTTTAGGTTTTTGAACAATCTCCTTTGACAAAAGAAATTTTCTGGTGGTGTGGAATGTTTTGATTTTTGTTTGTTTAGGTTTTTTTTTTTTTTTTTTTTTTGTAAGAGCATCTGCCGGCTGCTGCAAATGCTGTAATGAACGCATTAAGAATCTTTTTGCAATTTGTGTAGGTGCTGTATGTTATTGAAGGCAACTTATACTCAGTGTATGAATGAGAGCTGCGATTGGAGAAATAATTTGTTGCCATTTAATTCCTATGAAATATGGAGGGAAACTGGCGAATTATATGTTTGTGGAAGACTATTTTGTTTAGCTCAACTAAACTAGCCTCTTTATGTCTTTGCTTTGCTACCAAAGTGTGCCTCTCAACTTGTGGGGATGTGTTGTGGATTCCAGTTGTTCGGGTTCTATGAAATCTGGAATTAACAAATGGCTGAGGTCTTGCATAAGTTTTTAGCAGTGTGTAAAATTACTGTAGTGTAGTATCTGAAATAATTGGAAAATAAAGGACTTGGTAAATACTCTCCATTAATGCGTGATTAACACGCACCTCCTGCTTTTCTTACGGCTGTAACAGCTATAAATACGTGGTTATTTAGCATGTGGCGGTGGCGGTCTCCACCCCAGATGTAACTCGGGGGATGTACAAACACAGACGGTTCTCCCCTCCAGTGCCAGCGGCGCAGGACGTGCAGGGATGTGCTGTCACCTACCGAAAGGTGGGCACTGATCAACGCGGCGCTCGCCACAGCCCGGGATCAGCTGGAAGGGCTCCTGGCCCGAGGATCAGGCCGTAAATAGCCAAAGGCAGGGTGTGTGCATCATTTACTTCCTAATCGCGGGCTGCTCCGTAGCCCGAGGGGAGGCTGCTGCCTGCCCGCAGGTCATTCACAGTAACATTTGTCTTACCCAGACCACTGCTGAGGGCAGTGATTGAAGGCATGGCCAGCAGTAAAATGTAGCAATTCTTCCAAAAAATTGTTTGAACTGGGCAAGAAGTAGAAGCTTTACAATGAGAGGGGGTTTTGGCCTTTTGTGTTAAATCATTATTATATATGCAATCAGAAATTAACTAGAAAGGTGCCCCATACTACTGCTCTTTTTCCCTTTCTGTAGAGTTAATTACTCTCACAGTCCTCTAGTTGCCCTCATAACTCTGCAGGTGTAATCGATGTGAGTTACAACTTGCATTCAGAAAACCTTATTTGCTTTTACACCGCTGAAGTTTGCATAAACTTGGAAATTTGGCAAGAATTATCTGGACTTTTGTGGTTTTTATAGAACAAGAACAGCTGCTCTGCTGGTATAATCTCTCAGATATTTTAGTTGTTAAAGTGCAGCTTTTTTTACTTTATTTTAAACACTTCAACATTTCTCCTGAATTAGTTTTCAGTATTATAATGAGGAGAAGAGTATGTCCATTACTGTGTGTACTGCATCAGGAATCCTATTGGTTTTATTTTAAATACAACAGTGTGCCCATGTAGTGTTCCTTCAGAAGGTTTTGTCAAGACTATCACATATTTCCTGAAGTTGACAACCAGCTGTTTGGACAGGGTGTATATTGGGGGTGACTGACTCCTTCTGCTTATGTCTGGCCTTTACTTGAGAGAGGTTAAAAGAGGCAGGTAGGAATTGCAGCACCAGCACGTTTGTGTGGACATGTGCAGTGCCATGACATCCCCCTGAGGACAGTGAGGTTCTTGGGTGAAATACTTTGCCTACAGAAGTAGGTGCTGTCAAAGTTAACAACTGCTGACACTCCATAGAAATAAGTCATTAATATCCAAGAAAAAAAAAAAAAAACTTGCTCAAGTGAGTTGATTGCTGTGTGGATGAGTGGTCTTGCAAACTTTCCCATGTAGGCTTGGATTCTAAAGTTTGCCAGGTAGGTTTGGATTCTCACTGTGCTTAGCAATTGCGGGTGAAAAGCCATAAAGATTCAATTTTAGGGCAATACAACTCTCTGTCTGCCTTTCAATGTATTAAATAACCAAGAACATAAATGCAAAGCCAACTTGACTTGTATTGACCTGTGCAATAATCCTGAATAAAATAATTATGATTATTAAGATAGTAGGCTAAAAGCATCATAATTTTAGGCAGAAAATATGATACCCTTCCAGGCAGATAAAATTTTAACATGCAGAATCATCCTGGTAGTGATGATTCTGATAAAGGGAAAAATCTGGTATCTCTCTTTGTTTTAATTTGTTCTTACTGTATTATTGTCGCAGATAAACCCCTTTATTATGAGGGAAGCAGGAATATGCTGAAGGGATGAGAAGAATATGGAGAAAAGGGACAGTGGTTGCATTAACTTTATACTGGGGATGCATGCTGTATCTCATTTTTCTTCTGTTTTTTTCTGAGTCTGCCTTTACTGTGAAAAAGGTTTAATTTCAGTGCTAGTTTCAGAAAATGTATCTTTTTTTTTTTTAGCAACTTGTTCCTTAAATTGACTTAGCTTTGTATAGCCCTTTTAATATTATTCACAGAAACGGCTAAAAAGATAGTTCTGAAAGTCATTTTCCTCTAGATAAAATCTAGGTTTAAAAAAATTTTTAAATCTTTGTTTTATTGTTACAACTTTTGAATAGAAATTTAGTGCTTGCTTTCAAATAGAGACATTTGAGGAGGATAGAGTTAAATAAATCTCAAATTGCTGGTTGCATGAGTCACTAAATTGAGAACATAAATACTCATATTCTTTGGAAAGGACCTCTCAACATTGTTTTCCTGCTTAGTGTCAACTGCAAAACACAATACAATATGTTTAACTTAAAAGTAGCTGTATTTGCATTTGAAATCATAGTTTATGATAAAAGTCAGATAACCTTTTGCATGGTAAACTGGCCAAAGGCTAGCTTAAGTCTCCAGTGGAAGCTGCATTATTATACTGATTTGTTTTGTGTGCTTGCTTTACTGAAAAGAAGTAAAAACTTGGAGAGGGGTAAAGGGTAGAGCAATGGCCGTGCTGGAGAAATCTCCCTGCATGCTGATAGAAGGGATGGGTTGTTTTGTTTGCTGTCTGGTGCTGAAGCCAGAGACTTGAAATAGGAACATCTGGAACTTTTAGTCCCGAGAGAAACAGATTTGTTTTAGGGTGACATATGTAATTTCAACATCAACAACAACAAAACAATTCTTTATATCTCTGTGTGTTGAATATAGTACTTAGTGTTTTCTTAATACTTGGTATTCCGCTTAAACGGTATATTTAATTTAAAATATATTCATTCATTTAGTGTGTGTATCCTTCTGCATTTTAAACCTTCTCTTTAAAATGCTTTGTTGAAGTCTTTGTGAGTATTTTATAATGTTCAATTTTGATGAGTGTTTTGGTTGCATGTTTTAAGATACAAGAGTACTGAAGCCTTAATTTATTTTTAAAATTGATATGGCAATCAACTATCAACTACTGTGCCTAAAAGTGACAACAAAACTCACAAACATGCCCTGCACTGCTCAAATTTCACTTGGAACCAGTGGCAGCTCCTGATAACTGCAGATTGGAGAGTGTGGATGAGTCCTAGCTCCTCTATTCGTGGCAGTGATGGACAGTATTAAAATGCTGATGTGCAAGGCAGACTAAACCAGCATTCTCGATTGTTTCTTGCTCTTTCTTACCATGGTTCTGAAATCTGTCTGAGATGTAACCCAGTCCTCTCTTTGATGCTGGGAAACTTCTCCAGGGGCTTTCATTGATGATAATGTTAGCTAGATTACAATGTAATTGGTTGCCTTCCATTTCTTTTGGTATTTTTCAGGGAAGAGAGCTAAGGCTCCGTTGGCCAAAGGAGTGGCTCTATTGGCAGTGTTGTCTCATATTGGACTGTATTTCTCCAGCATGGAGCACTCTTTCATCTCAGTGCTCTGCCTTCAGCCTGGAATGAACTTTTATATATTTATTTATTTATTTAATAGATGTCTTTTACCTTTTAATGTACTTTGTGCTGAGAGTAAGTCCAACATTCATGCTATCTCAAAACTAAACATTGTCTTTTCCATATGCTAGATGGACTGTTTTGCTGTCTATAGCAACTGTGTGTCTATGGGAGAGGGAGCCAAACTTAACACTTTCTGTGAAGCAGAATCATTCCATTGCTTTAAAGCTGCTTCTCTGTCACCATGAAGAGTTCTGACAGATTCACCAAAATGTGCAGCATGTGTGATTCTCTGAACTGCTGCCTCCAAATATCTTTAGTATGTATGCTTCTGTAAAGTACCTATATAAAATTTAACTGCACTTCTGAAGAGGACAGAAAGCATATATTTTTAATAGGATACCTTCAGAACAGGAATAAAAACTCTCAATAATAGATACTTGAAAAGGCCCTCCAAAACATCATTCTTTAGAGCATCATTTTTAAAGACTCCAAGAGAGTAAGTAATAATATGCCACATGTGTTCATTGAGGTCAAAACTTGAAATAGCCATGGTGTGTGTGGAGTTTATGGTATGCTGCATGGATGACTTGAATTGAAGTGATCATACAAAGTGGAATTCTCAGCACTGGCTGCTACTTTGAAATATTCTTCAAGAGCTTCTTCAGTTTTCACCTGGTTTCACTGAAGTGTTGCTGTAGTGGCATAAAAAATGTTTTGCAGCTGCCATATCTGAGAGTCTTAGAAAAACAATTTGAAGAAAATATTGGTTATGGAATTTATTGTTATGCAGTTAAATAGTGAAGTTTGGTTTAAAGTTTGAATGTGCCCAACCTGTTTGCCTAAGGCGGCAGCTGGCTGGGAGCTGAGTGCCGTGGAGATGGGAGATACTTGTGTTTGCTGACTTTGGGTGTGGAAAGGTGGCTTTTTCAGGAAGCAGTGCAAGGGCAAATGAAACAGCAGATTTCAGGCAGTTAGTGGGGAAATGGGAATGGCCTCTTTAGAGATGTTACACTAAACCTGCTGACTGGTAATCAGCTCTTCAGGCTTTGTGAGCATCAAGACATTTGCTTCAGAGAATGATGGTGGGTAATGCATCTTTTTCCCTGTAGTAGATGTACATTATTGCCCATTATATAGTGATGCTGCTGCCATATTTTTTATTAAATAGAATAATAGTTTCTTCATTGAGGGTTCTTAGAGTTCAAAAAAGATTTTTTTTCCCTCACGGTTTTCTTATCAACTAAGTATAACAAGATACTATTTCAACAATGCAAAGCATTTTAGTGAGGGTGAGGAACTGTGGGAACATGTTTCATCAGAAGATATTAATTATTTTGCTTTAACTGTAGTGAACAGCTGTTGAATGATGTTATTTTTTAACTACGGCTACTGTGAATATCTTGTCTAGAGATACAAATGGGGTGTGGAGGGAAAGGCAAAAAATATTTTTAGCCTGAGGATCAAAGTGTATCTACACTTAGTAACAGAAGGAGAGGGGGAAAAAAAGGTAGAGGAGAAAATGGGCTTTGTATAGGGAATCAATTTTAACAAGATTGGCTAATACTTACCCCATTCTTCCAGATATAAGTCAGATTTGAGCCTGTGGGGTGTTGTGACTTCAATACTTTTCTTAAACCTTCTCATGTTTTTCTGTTCAAGAGACCCTGCAGTGCTGTTCTGTGCAGGTATTCAGGGGCTTCAGTGCTGTGCTGCATAGAGCCTTTCCCCCAGTTTTGTTTTCATCCACTTAAAGGCCATTGCAGAACTCCCAAAATTAAATAAAATGAATAAAATATACTTAAATTTAACACACTTGTCATTATTTGAGCTAGTGGTCTACCACTGCTAGGCTTTCCTCTGCCATTATGTGATGTAAGAATCTGCTCTAAGGCAGGTGGGTTGATAAGGCTTTGGATAAACAGAGTTAATATTTTTAATGGAAGCGTAATAAAGATAACATAAGAGAATTTTAGGGTTCATGTTTCCCTCTGGGGACTGTAGTGTTAAGCAACCTATAGAAGACCAAGTATCCTGAATTTCAGATGTCTCATCGAAACCAGCAAGGATGTTTCTTCAAGTTTCCTCAGTAAGACAGAGAGAGTAGTGATAAACTTGCTTTAAATAAACTCTGTGGCATTGTTTTGCTATGTTTTTGTTCTGCAGTTGAGTTTTGCCCACTTCCTGCTATTACAGCACAGCACAATGTCCAGGACAGCACCTAATCCAAGAGCGTGTCCCTTATCTGGAACAGGCAAGGTTCAGTGTGCAGAGGCTGAGGAACAGAATGTGTCTGAGCAGTCTCTTAAATTAATATTCATTGACTTGTCTTGGCATCTGGCTTCAAGTTATTAAGAGGGAAGATGATAGATTTATTTTCCTCCTTCAAGTTTAATCATGAACCTTGCCTGTGCTGTAAAGTTCAAGTCCAAACAGGAGCTGGATGGTGATACAGAAAGAGGCACCTGTGAATAGTGTATATTTTTCTGAATATTGTTCTTTTGCTTTTTGAGTTGCATTTCATTTTCTAAAATGTTTTTGTTACTAGAGGCTGATTTCTGAGGATAGTGGTAGTATTCTGATTGTGTGCATATAAATATTTTAAATATATACAAAATTTTCCTTTGTTAATTTTAGCTTCCATTTTGTATAGCTCACTTTGAATATGAACAATATTTTTTAAAGAGTATAAGCCTTAGAATTTTCTTTTCACAAAAAAAGTTTTATTTTAGACCTACTGAAGCAGTATGTGTTCACTGCAAATATGTCCATAAAATATTTTTAATGCTTGAAAAGCATATTCCCCTTGTACATATAAAAATGAATTTTTTCACTTTAAAAAAATTATTCTCAGGAAAGGATCTTAAGGGAACTCTGTGGCACATGAGTGAGGAGAGAATCCACAGTCTGAGAATTTTTCTCTGAAATGACTTTCAAGTAAGAGAAGTAGTGGTAATACTTGGTATCCCTGGCTTTGTAAAGTTCTGACAGATGCCAGTTTTCTGTTTGCCATTTAGAAACTAAAAATCCTTTGGTATTTGACAAGACCATAAAACTTCACAGCATTGTGTGGATCAGCTGTTTAATTGCCTGTTGCTCCTGGTAGAGAGTGAACAAGGACCTGTGTAGACCTGTGACAAACGTGTGTCCCGAAGCTTGTCTGGCTCTCTGCTGTCCCACCTCCAGTGTGGCTGGGGACAGCTGCTGGATGGCAGCCCTGAGGTGCCCTCCAAGCCCTGGCTGTGCCCTCCATCCCCACACACAGTAACCAAGGAGTGTGATTTGGGAGACGCTGATGTGGAGAGCTGATACAGACAGAGTCACTCAAGGTGCACAGTGTGCTGCTGCTGTTCTCAGATATCAGGCTGGGAATGTGGGGGGAGATGAGGAGTTTGGCAAGATGTATTCCTCTCTCTTTTACTTTATGTGGTTTTCTTTTGCAGAGCATCTCAGAACATCAATTAGGTTAATGCCATATTTGATTTATTTTCTGTTAGATCTATGTCAACCTTTATCATCAATTGTTCATAGAAAAGAATAACTTTTAAATAGTAACTTTTATTGTTTCTGGCCTCTGCTTTTGCTGCAGTTTGAGTGTGGAAGCCTCAGTGCAGAGTTGTATGGATATGTATTGGCTTGGATATTTCCAAGGATGGGGAGGAGAGTGCTGAGCTAGTACTGCTCTAGTACCAACTCACTAAAAAACAGTGGAAGTTGTATCTTTTTTTTTCTGGAATGGCAGGCTTGTGGTTTTGTAATCTGAATCTTTGACCTTCCAACTTTGAGAGTTAATGAACTCCTTCTTACCTTGCCCTGGATCTTTGATCTTACTGGTATGGGTGGCTGTAAGAGGAGCTAAAACTCTTGTTGCCATAACTTGTGTGATCATTGAAGAATCTGGGCTTTCCCTAGGTTAGGAAATTGATGCCTCAAAAAGGAGAACTCTGCGGAAGGTGTTAAGTATGGACTCTTGCAATATTGCTTTAACATCTATTTAAGAAAAACTCTTTTCTTCCTGTGCTGTGATAGACTATAGAGGCAGGTAATAATTTTGTTTTCAACACGTGTTTCTGCTTGAACTGCTTTTAGAAATAAAAGGTTTTTTTGTGTGGATTTGTTTGGTGGGGGATCCATGTTGGTGATTTTTTTTTCTTTGTGGCATTTTTGTTTACTTTTAATTTCTTCTAAAATGATCCACTTGAGAATTAGGAGTAAATTTCAAGTCAAGTACTGATCCAAAAAGAGGTTAGGTGGCTGAGTCTCTGTTCCTGCTTTGCCAGGAGGGGCTTTGCCAGGGCTGTTTATCCACTCCTTCACGGGCAGACTTTTGAAACCAAGATGGGCATTCTCTTCAGAGCATTTAGTTTGTGCAGGTTGGCCTTATCTACCTGCCAGTGATGGGACGTGTGCTTTTCATGCTGTTCCCAAAATCTGTCAAGTCAGATTTTGACCCAGGTTAAACCAGCTTTTTAATGGTTGTTTGTACTTACTTGAAAAAAGTAAGGGATTATTATCTTGACAAGCACAGCTGATTTTCTGGTTATATACTAGTAGGTTTTAATTCATATACAGTTGAGGCTGATTTCTGCTAATCAGTTAGGTCTTGTGCTGATCATAAGACAAACTAAGTGTTAAATCAAGTTGAATAAGATGACTGATAGCTATAAATATCCTCCCCCCCCTTTAAAAGAAAGTGGGAGTGGGTAGGGAAGCTATAGGACTCAGAAATATTAGGTTAACATTGTGGATCCTGTTACTAAAAAATGATTACTGTTTCATGGTGTAATTAACTTGCATTATGTAGAGTGTTCATTTGTTCTTGCCATGCAAGTCATTTACTGGAAACTTACTTGACCATATAGACCTTTTGTAGGTGGTGTAACTTGGGAATTGCTATTGCAACTGGAATATGTCTGTGCTGTTTTAGAGAGGGACTTCAGCCATGAATGGTTATTTTCTGCAAACTGGCAACGTATGATTTTAAGTTATTAAAATATGCTGAAAAGCTTCTGTAAGTCTTTACATGCTAGAAATTGAAGTTTTCTATCATATGTTGTGTGTGTGGATGATTCCACAGCAGTGCTGGCTGTGGCTGCTGCTCTGAATTAACAGAGCTGCCATGATGCACAGCCCTGGTTGCAGGATTGCTGACATCAACTCCCTTGGCATGTGTTCAGAAAAGTAAACAGAAGACAATCAGTGTTGGGTTTGGCATAACTAGCAAGTCCATAAAACTGCCAAATCCTTCTCAGTGTATTCATCCAATTAATCACATTGATGTAGGACATTTACTTAAATGAGTAAAACATACTGTATTTGGGTTTTAAAAGTTCTTGTCTTAAAGTTTCCATTTTCTACTTAATTTATAACCACAATCTTTACTTAAATAGCACTTTTTCTTGTCTTTTGATGTT
Organism: Chloebia gouldiae; assembly: GCA_003676055.1. Lineage (NCBI taxonomy): Eukaryota > Metazoa > Chordata > Aves > Passeriformes > Passeridae > Chloebia > Chloebia gouldiae. The sequence goes on along the minus strand of QUSF01000032.1, from coordinate 3,379,756 downwards.
GTTCTTTTGTAGAAAAAAAATGAATTCTGAAAGCTCAGCCCTTACCATGAGTAGCCCTGCTGTAATAAACCAGTGTGCCAGAGGAGGGATGGAACAAGAAAAAATTTGGTAAGTGTTACTTCTAATTTTCTAAGAGGTTAGTAGGCAGCAATACTGGGAGATGTAGTTTGAAAATTAAGTAAAATAATTATTTGTTTTAACTGATGCATTAAGTCTGCATTATTTAACAACAGAGAAGGGAAAAGGGCAGTTTTTTATTTTGGTTTTGAGTTTTTAGCAGATGACATGGTACAGGGTGTTATGGGGGATGGGCTGTGGAAAAACTCCCGTTCATTTCAGCAGTGCAGCAGTTGTGCTCAGGGAATCTTTCACATATGGCAAATGTTTTAATCTCCCAGTGCTGCTGGGATGCTGGGCCATGCTGCTACCAGGACCTTCGGTGCTCTGAGGCTCCCAAGATTCCTGCCCTGGGAGACATTACCAAGTCAGTAGTTTCTACTTTGTGTATAGAAAAAATTTACTCTGTGTTGGAGGCAACAAGCAATTGCAATGTTAAAGGGTAGACATGGACAAATGCTTACACTTTGTAACATTTTTTTGGGGAAAATTGCCACAGACCATGCAATTTCTAGCACCTTTTTCATGAAGGAACAGGGTGTTGAAAAGGCTTTGATACTATTCCACCTGGGTTAATGAGCCTTTTATTGAGAGCCTGCTGGTTTTTACTTGCTGCTGTTTGCAAGGGGTTTTTTACATTATTTATTTACCATGTGGCAAACAACCAGTAAATTCATGACAGGAAGCATGACACCCATATGGACCTTATGTTGTTTTTGTTGTCTGAGAAATACTCTTGAAAAGCTGAAGAATTAAAGAAATATTAGCAAATGAATGTTCTGTTTCCTGATGCAGGCTGTCATGAAATCAAATAATCTTTTCTTTTCTTTGGTTTTAATGTAATATTAAGCTAACAGCATCATAATACCTGAAAGTAGTTTCTTTTGAACATTTCTTCTGGAACATGCTCAACAAAATCTTTGGATGAAAGGGCAGGAGGAGGAACTGGCTTCTCCCCTGACTCACAGATTACTGAGAGGTGGGAAATTGACACAAACACTTTTTTTGTTTGATGTCTTTTGCTGGTTTTTATATCCTGCTTGTGGTATTGATCTGGGGACAGTTCTGGTTAATGTCTTTATCAATGCTCTGGGTGAAGGCATGGAGGGCACCCTCAGTAAATTTGCAGATGACTCCAGGTTAGGTGGGAGTGTTGATGTGCTGGAGGGTAGGAGGGCTCTGCAGAGGGATCTGGACAGGCTGGGCCGATGGGCCAAGGCCGGTGGTGTGAGGTTCAACAAGGTAAAGGTGGATCCTGCCTTTGGGTCACAACAACCCCCTGTGTCTCCAGGGGCAGAGTAGCTGAGAAGCTGCATGGCAAGAAAAGATCTGGGGATGTTGGTTGACAGCAGCTGAACACGAGCCCAGCTGAGCCCAGGTGTGTCCAGGTGGCCAAGCAGGCCAGTGGCAGCCTGGCTGTGTCAGCAATAGTGTGGCCAGCAGGACCAGGGCAGTGATTGTCCCCCTGTACTGGGCACTGCTGAGGCCACAGCTCAAATCCTGGCTCAGTTCTGGGCTCCTCACTACACAGAGACATTGAGGAGCTGGAGTGTGTCCAGAGGAGGGCAGGGGAGCTGGGGAAGGGGCTGGAGCACAAGTCTGATGAGGAGCAGCTGAGGGAATTAAGATTGTTTAACCTGGAGATCAGGAGGCCCAGGGAGGACTCCATCAATATCAGTGTGGTGCATGTCTGGTTAGGTTTCTAAAATACTATTTTTTATTCTGGGCTTCTGTAAATACTACACTTGAGTGAACATTATTTTTCTCAGCCCAATAAAGTGCAATGGTGCACTGCCTTACTGCATTGTTCTTTTATTGCTGTTTATTCATTGTCTGATTCTTGGAACTTATTTACATTCTGATGGTTCTGGGTTTATTTTCATGAAAATGCGAGTATTGGTAAGGAGTGGTGTTAGTCACAGGAAGATTAGAAATGTCAATTGTTAAAAGTATACAGTAACAGGGTAATATATTCAATAAAGTCAAAAGCATCCACAGAGTGAAGCCCTGAGCAAGACCTTATCTAGCATTTAAACATCACTTATAATGCATGTAAAAGGCTTTGATGTTGCATAAGGCACCCTAGAAACAGAGGAGAGAGTAAATAATTGACTGAACTCCAGTTACCTTGTACAGGCATTGACCAAGTTTGCCATTCTGGTTTGTCAGTGTTCTGCATTTGCATAGTTTGATGCATCTACCAGATGAAAAAAATAATTGAATTCTCAAACTTGCAATGTTTCACTTGGTTCTGTTGCTTTTTTCCTCTCCCAACACACTAAAACAAGATTACAGTAGTAGAAGAATGCTGGTAGTAGCAGAAGTGTGACTGCTGTGAATGTCTGATAACTGCAGGGTCCCGTGGCACAGGTCATGTGTGAACCAAATTAAACTGCTCTTGATAAGCAGGAAGGTGGAGGAACTTGGTGGATGGGTCATAATATCAGCAATATCAGCTGTGAGAGCTGGTGTGGAAGAGTGTTGAACAATCAAGGCTTGAAAGCCTTGAAATTGTAGAAGCTCCTGATTTGGCAGATTCTCAGTGTCTTAATGTTGAAAACTGTGAGAAAGGAACTAAAGATTAGGGAGTGAGTGGGAACTGTGTCAATTCATCCAGGCTTTCTGTGAAAGTAGCTGGCTGGCACATTGTTTTTCAAAACAAATGTGCAGGAGAATTGGAAATTTTCCAGGTGTTGTTATTGTGTGTTGATTTTATAACTGCTTCCTCTAGGCTGGATGCATTCTTGCTAGTCACTCCTTCATCATGTTATTTAGGATTAAGTCAGAAAGTATTTAATCTTTTTAAAACTAATAATTGGAATTTGGGTTCTGGATGTCTCATGACAGTTTTGGTGCCTTGGCTTTCTACTTCTGCTTCCAAATACTCTGCCATGTTCCTTATGAAGTATGCAGTATTCTTCTATTTCTATAACAGTGTTTTAATCCCTTTTAAACAAAATTTCTCTGAAAACTGTCTGTGTGATGAATAAATAAATCTATAAATCTTAGCACTAACCAAACAAGCACTGTTATATGTGGACTCCAGGGCATTCTGACTGTGTATTTATGACTTGGGTTAAACTGTGTTTGAGAAACTTTGTAACATCTTTTCTTTTTTGTTTTATGCTGCAACAAACCGTTTTTGTTTCAGCTTTCCTTTCTAATCAGAGACTGGTGACTTTGTGGGGAAGGGAAGCTATTGAAACTCCAGTCCATAGAGTGAGAAGGAAGACATGTTTAGATACTGAATTTAGATATTGCAAAAACTAACATTAAACCCAGCTTCATCATAGCATACATTGAAAAAGAACAGATCCCTGTCACATCTTAGTGTGCAGGTGTCTGGAAATGCTTTGGTATAGAAAAAGTAATTATTCTGGAGTATTGTACAACCTGTATTTGAAGCTTTTTTTTTAATATCTAAATTCATCTGTTCAATAACAAAAAAGAAATAACAGAGTCAACTGAGATTAAAACAATACTTGAACTGACATCCCCATGACTGAGTAAAAGCAAGAAGGAAAGCAATGGTGAGCAGCTGAAAATCTGCATCTTCACTTAATAAGGAGCAATGTAGATAGCACATAGCTCTTACCTTAATGCCTGTGGTTTTAATCACTCAGCTCTTCTTCCTCAGTGAGGATCAGAATGGAGCAGTTAAATTGCTGCCTTCTGTACCTCAGAGACAGACAAGTGCACAAGCTGACTCGTAGCTTGTGTGGGAAGTCAGGTTTCGTGACAATAAATCATCATGGCTCTGTTGCAGCTTTTGCCAGCTGCTAGTTGATGAAGGAAGAATTATGTGTCTGGAATTACAGTAAGAAGAGAAACAAGTTTCACAACTTTCCCTGTTTCTCCTATATCCTTGTTTAATCAGTAGAAATGAGTCATCCTGAAGAACTGAATGAAACTGGCTCTAGTCAAGTGCAGTTTAACTGCAGATGTTTGATTACAAAAGGCACAAGTTCAGGGAATACAAGGTTACAGTGTGTGCAAAAAGGAAGCCCCATAAATTACAGATTAACATTTCAGATACCTGGATAAAATTAATCTTATCTGCAAGAGGCCTTGAATTAGTTGCTTTCTAGTAATACCATATTTATTTATTTATTACAAGGCGAGAAAATGCTTTTCTTGGAAAGCCAAAACATATTCAGGATAGTTAGCATAAGATAACAGTCACGACCAACTACTTTTAATAAAGCAGATAAATAATTACTGTATATACATATAAAATCACTTCTATCTTACCTAACTTTCTTAGTTTATTTAAAGCGCTTCTCTGCCCATAAAAGGAGTAGTAGAATTGAAAATTGTTACAAGGGAATCACTTGCATTGGGACTTGCAGCCTGAGACCAGTCCCTTAAAGGAAGTGGATGAAGATCCAGGAGAGTGACTCAGGACATGGAGACGGTGACTCATGAGGCTCTGCAGCACACCCACAAACAGTGAGAGATGAGAATGTGCTGAAATGGTTAAAGTGCACTCACCAACTGCTGACTTTGCCTCATGCATACATGAAATGGGCTTTGTAGCTGAAGAAAATATGCCCCAGAGGCAAGTACAAGTTTAAACATATGTTCCGTCATTATGTCTTGCAAAACTAAGTATGGATTGCATTTCCTCACCGTGGATGGGATCAAAAACCTTGATTTTGCCTTGAGAAGGAGAAGTGCTGGGGCTGCTCCCGGCCCGAGCCCACGAGGTGGCAGCCTTGGTTCGGGTCAGTGGCTGTGCCCACTCCCTCTCGGGCTGTTCCCCTTCCCACCCCGCCCTTGGCTTTTTTCTGGGATCACATCAGGACATAGCAGCAGAGGTGAGTTACTAATTACTTGTTTAAAAGACGCCTTCGAGTAAGGCTACTGCTTGGCGGGCTTTTTGCAGGGGATTCATTTTCCTTTTATTTTCTTTTTTTTTTTTTTTTTTTTTTTTTTTTTTTTGTGAAAGACCGTCACTCACTAGGTTCCTGGATAAAGCTGTAATCTGCATCTTGTACATGTGATTGCATTGTCTCTAGGTCATACTGCAGATAATTTTTGTTGATAGTGTGTCTCTTAAAATATTTGCTGAATACTTGTTTGTGGCAAGCACATTTCTCTCACTCTTAGGATTTTTCCTAGAGGTGCACAGAGAGAAATGGAAGAGAAAACAATTTCTATTTCTGCTCCTTGTTTTTCCTATGTGGAATGTGTTTGGAGAATTCTTTACCTGGAGTGAGTACTTGATTGGATTCTGGTGAAGATTGTTTGAGCCTGATGGCCAATCCAATCCACCTGTGTCTGGACTCTCGCAAGCAGGGTCATGAGTTAGATTAGAGATAGAGTAGAAGAAAGTAGTATGTAGTTTTTAGTATCTTCCTTTTATATAGTATATTAATGTATTTTATCATAATTATAATAAAGAAATAATTCAGCCTTTTGAACTGAGTCAGACATCGTCACTTCCTCCCACTGGGTTCGCCTGCATCCACAACACTTGTTTATGACTCTATTGAGTCCTACCTGCTTTTTTAGTGTTGCATATCTCTTTATTATAGCTGTTAGCTGAGGGAGTGAGTTACAACAAACATTTCTGAAATAGCTGATTGGTTGCAGGTGAATGTCAGAAATTTTGATCCAAGTAAAAGGTAATGACATCTTTAGGCTACCCTCATTGGTATTTTGTTTATGGATGTGTGTTAGTGTATGGGCTGATGACAAGGCTTTGTACTCTGACAAACAAATTGAGTGTTCATAGGGATTGTGTAGAGGGAGGGAAATACATTTCTTTATTAAAGAGCTGCAGAATGTTTTAAAACTGTAACTTTTACTTACTTTGATGTAGGAAAGGAATGTAAAAATCTGACAGTCCATCTCTTTTTTAAAAATATCTTGTTGTATTCTTCCTTATTGGCTATCATGGTGAAATCTAAAAAATAAGTTTAATAGAAAATGTCACTGTGGACTGTGTGAGTAACTCACTTGGTTGGAACAGGAATCGCTGGTACTGAGAAGCTGAATCTATGTAGCTTTTAATAAGGAACAAAGCTTTCACATTTTGTTATGTGAAATTGTTTCAACTTACTTTCTGCCCCCCCTCCATGAATTAGAGAAGTGCATGCTATCAGAGTGATAAATAACACAGGTGATTAGGCTTGGATCACCAATGTTAGTGACTAATGCACTATGGAAGGAGGCCTCACCATCCCTAACTCAGGTTTTGGTCATTTGTAAGTTGAAATTATGATTATAGAGGATGAAAACATCTCCTTCAGTGCTGTCTTGCAAATATAAAGTAAATGTGTTTGTGTAGTTTAGAACAAGGATGAAATTTGTCATCTTAGTTCTTATTCATGCTATATAGCCTCATTTTCTCATTTAGATATGCAGCATCTTGATGTATTTTCCTCTCCCTTTCTATTATCTTCTGGAAAAAAAAACCCCAAAAATTGGAGAAATAGTCCAAATTTCTTGTTGAAAAATATGAAACAGTTAACAAGCCAAGTAAAGGAAAACACTGTCTTCCCTCCTTCATAGTTGTCATGGCTTAACCCCTAACTAATGAGAATGATAGTGTCACCAAAAGTTGGAAATAAAGCTCTCTAGCACTGCAATGTCAGTATTAGGAAGAGGCATGGCTTTTATTTTAGGTGAGTGGGATATTTCTGCCTAACCCACTAGCTAACATGCTTGTTTAAATCCATGTAGCTTATACATATTCATTACATTTCCCAAGACTCATACATACATGATAAACATTCACACAAATTATTTTGCATATTCAAATCACTTCTTGGAGCTTATTTACATTAGAGTAGGCATCTTTAGGGAGTCTCTGGTGGTCATTTTGGGGAACATTCTGTTCTTCAAATCATCCTTTTTTGGTCACAGGCCTCCAAAAAAAAAAAGGTATCTTTTCTCTGAGTGCACCCCAGCATGGTCTGGCCGAGATGCAGCTTCTTATCAGCGCTGCTCAGGCGCACGGTCTTTAAGGCTGCAGGAACCACGTGCATGCATTCTCGGAGGACTCGGCAGTGTCCTGCTTTAGTTAGCACTACAGGAATTCCCAAGACTTAAACGCTATTTGCTACAATTGCAGCTTTTCCCAGCAATAGCAGTGCAATTGAAGGGACGGAGAAACAAGCCATGCACAGTGGGGCTGCTGAGCAGTCGCTGCCCAAGCCCGTCCCCAGGCAGCCTTGGGCCCCTCCAGCTCCCCCTTCCCTGGGCATGGCCTCCTGGCCTGTGGATGGTCCCTGTGGCCAGCTCCGCCCGGCTGCCCTCGCCATCTCCATCCCAGTTCCTTGTGCAGCTCCTCACTGGCAGAGCAGGGCACCGTGAGTGTGAGTTTCTGCTAATCACTTTGAAGCATCTTGATTCTTTGTGTGCATGCACGTGTCTATATGTAGTGTGACTTTTTTTTTTTTTTTTATAATGTATAAAAACCCCAAAACCCAGTGATCTACCACTGGTAACCATCTCTTTCCTGTGTGCTTACCCTACTTCTCTTCCTAAAGATTCTTGTTCTTGGTCGTGATTCCTTTTCACTAAGACTCCAGAATATGTTCTTATAAACAGTGTGTTTTATTTTATACATTTATTCAGCGTCCATTACAGCTGAGTTTCTAGTTAATACTCTAGGAAGACACTTCTCCTTGCCTCCCTCTCCCCCCAAAAAAGTAGTTCTTACATATGCTTAGTTAATTCTCTGGCTGTAGAGGGAGCTGGTGATAAAGTTTTTAAGGAACACAAACAGTATTTCTTTGGGAATATTTACATATTGCAGTATTTGGAAACAGAAGGTCAGAAACAAAGTGTGATTTGTAATTTGATCTTTCCCTCTTGGGGGAGGAAGGAAGGCTGGAGGTTATGTGAACTGGTTAAATTAACTGCGTTTTCCTGTGGGGCTCTGAATTTCAATAGCTAAGTGTTGTAAGAGACAGTGATTTGAATATGTCTTTCAAGTTGAATACATTTGGTCACCTGCAAATCTCTGGGACATAAAAGGCATCTTTTCTCTATTAGGTTGTCATTCCATTGCCTTATAACTACACAAGGAAATTCCTCAGCAGCCTCATTTCTTTTGATGTGGAAAGAGAAAATCTGTGTGAATAGGAATATTAAGGTCATTATGAACAGAAACTCAGTAAAAATACATGACAAAAAACTACCTGCAGAATATCCTCTTGTGTTCGTTAGCATGAAGAACTCATGTTTTTCTTTCCCAATTTTGAACTTAATTTTTAATTTATGCTTCTTATAATAATTAACCTAACGTGTTGGCAGGAATAGAGGTGGTTTGTTGTCATCTTCTGTCAGGCTTTGTACTCGGTGGTGAAGGCCATGAGTTGACTGTTTTATGAGCTGTCCAGTTATTTATGTCTTCATTAAAAAAATGGATTCTATAGTTGTTTTTTAAAAAGTGAATTCAATTACTGCTATGCTTCTGAGTGTAGAGAAGATTTTGTTTCAAGGACTTGTTAATTGTTGCAAATTGCACCAAAAAGGAAGAGCTCTCAGTTTTTCTCTCTTGGGGTCTCCCCCGCCCCACTCTGTACAAAACACTAAGATAAATGTGATTCTATTCTGAAAGCTATACAATGTGTTTATATTCCACAGTTGAAATGCAAGTTGTATGTAACTAGATAGATTGAAAAAAGGAGAGAAGTTGCTCTCAATTTTTAAAAACTGAGGTCTCTTCGCAATTTCTTTAGATACATTCACATCTGACACTTTATTTACTGACATTATTTATTACTACACAGAGCTAGATCTGGCAGGTTGTACCTGGGCATGCTTAAGCACGTTTCCCTCCCTCTCAGATCTGCTGTTCCCTAACTCAATGCAGGCAGGGAGTTGCTCAGTCAACTACAGATCAGTAAGGGATTCGTAGCAAAGTGCAGACAGGGAAGGTCTTGATTCTGCTTTTATTGTATCTGCCCTGCTATATAGCACCTTCTCTGTCCCATCCATCAGATTTCATAAATTTGGAGAGTTTTTTCCTTCCCCTGGATATCCTCCTTTATCTAAACTAGCAACTGACCCAAAGAGCTCTTTCATCTTCCCCTGTGCTGTGTTGATATGGGGGCACTGCATAACAAAACAGAAAATTGTGAGAAATATCCACCAATCTCCAAACAAATGAAGAAGAAAGCAGAGAGGAAAAAATAGGATTTAGAGGGTTAAATTAGTTTATCATCAACCATTGAAATTTATTTGATAAACTTCTCCCACCTACCGGTGTTTGTCTTTTGTTTTGTAGGACTTGATATTACAATACTGTATCAAGGTAGTGAAAAGTTAAATTTTTTAGCACCAGAACCATTTCTGCATTTCCTCTCTGAAGGTTATATGTGTCTGGTTTTGCTCACAGTACATGTGTGTGCTGTATGGGTACAGCTGGACTTTTCTGACTAGCAGTGTCCTTCAGGTCTGTAGGTGTGTTTTGCAGAGCTTTCTCCTGTCAGATTGAGCTGTGTGAAAAACACCAATCACTGTTTGTTTAAACTCTTAAAAGTTTATTAGTAATAAAATAGTTATAAAAATGGTAATAAAATTAGAGTAATAAAAATTTGGACAGTGAGTATTAGGACACTATGAGACAATAAAAAGCAAACAATTATGGATGTCTGGATGTTTTTGGGTACTAAGCTGCCATAAACATGCCTTGTGAACAAAGGAATAACCCTTAAAAGCAGTAACCTGTTGCATATTCATGTATCTCATACATGATGCATAAATTCCTTGCAAATTAAGAATTTTTCTGGTTTTTGTCAACTTCTTCCCCTTAATCCTGGTGGTTCCATAAAGACAGAGAGAAGGTGGAAGAATGTTTGTCTTTTCTGATAAGGAGGCTGTAACTCTTTGTGTCCTGTCGCTGTTATCTCCATGCAAAGAGTTTTTTTGTTTAACTTACCCCTTTTCTTGAGCTAGTAAAAAAAAAAATCTTACATCAAAGTTTCTGTTTAACATTATGTTGTAACCTAAAACTATATTTAACACACTACTTAAGAGAATTAATACAGCATAGCTTTCTAACATTGCACATATAATATTCATTGTAATATCTGTGAAAAGCCAACCATAAAATATGCATTTTTCACAAGCAGGTTTCTTTTGCAGCTCCTAAATAGCCTGTTTGCCAGAAGACAACTGTGAAATGTCCCCTGACTCTATACACTTAGTTTGGAAAAATTGTATATACTAATTTTGCAGTCATAAACAGAATAGTGATTTCTTATGTCCCTCTACTAATGTGTAATTTCATGTAACTGAAGCAGTTGTCCCTGTCTCCCTGAGGAACACGGGCTATGAATGTTCAGCTGTTTTTCTCATCAAGGTAGGATGGGATCATGATTTTCTCTTTCCATGCTCCTGCCTCAGGCCTTTCAGCAATTGACTTCAACCTACAGAAAATCAAAATTGTCACAAAGGGCAGCAGGTAGGAAGATTGACCAAAGACTTTAGAATTGGCAAAAACTTGTTTTGGATTCTGAGTCTCTGGTGTCTTTAATTATAGGAAATGGTCTTGTATTAAATCCCATCAAAGTTCCTGAGTATTATTTCCTTGCCAATTTCAAGTCAAACTGCTTTAATTGGCGATTAAAATACTATTTTTTGTCCAGTCAGGAATAGACTATTATCGGTAGTCTTCAAAACTGTCTAATCCATCATCAGGTCACCTTTGATTTAGGATTTTGCATCGGCTAGGTGAATAGATGAGGGTAGTTTGTAGCCTTTGAAGCAACAAGCTGTTTCCTCTGAGAAAATGCTGAGCTGTTTTCTCAGCCTAATAGCAATTGCTCAGGTAAACAACACTGTGGTGCTGCAGAGCAAGATTTGGGATCTGTATGGATGCCAGCTGTCTTGCTTTGTTACAGACTTAATCAAGAGGAAATTTTAACAAAGCCCATGAATTTCTTTTGTTTACAGTGTTAACTCTTGTAGGAAAACAAGCTGAGTTATTCAAGTGCTTATATTTATTTGGAAGTGAAATATCTAAAATATCAGGTTCTTTACACAGTACTTTGTACATGTTTTGAGTGTAAGAACAGAAAGGTTTTTGTGTGAAGCTGTTGTAAAAATGTAGTTACACCCAGTTTTTATTATGTGTTAATTGTCTATTAGGCTTTGTAATTAATGTGCAAAGATTGACACTCCTGATACCAGAGCATGCTTACAATAAATGTCTGCTATGGTAACTTAATGCCTTTAACAGCCTTTTAGCAATGAGTTACATCTCAAATGCACTATAGGGCAATTTTTTTTTTGTTAGCTGAGGCTTTTGGTCACAGTAGAACTCCATTACAAGTGTACTGCAACTCTGTTTATATTCCACTAAAGCAAAGATGTAACTGCTTTGATCTGGTTTAAATTTAAAGATAACTTAAAAATACCATTATGCTTCTTTTCTGCATCTTTTTTTTCACAGTGCAATTGAGTGTAGTGATCATCTTTGTTTACATATCAGACACTGTGTTAATGTTTTTCTCCGTGGATAAGATTTAATATTTAATAGTTTTCACTTGCTAGCAATTTCAAATATTTCTCTCTTGAGAAGAGACGCCCAATTTTATGAACTTGGACAAAAAATAATTTCATTTCTCCCCAAGTAGGGTGGTTGATTCTTTATGACAATTTAAAGAACAAGCTTTTTCCCCCCCCTATTCCACATATTTACTTGAAGAATAAAAGTTATGACACGTTTTGAGTTTAAAGTTCCAACCAAGTAACTCCACAAACTTTTGTATTTCTCAGTAGGACACCAAGGGACATGGCAGCTTGGAGTTCTGAAACCATTTTCTTTACTTTTCAAGGTACCTCAGCAAGTCAGACTCGCAGAAAGGTGCACGTTGTGGTTTGAAGGGAGCCTGGTTTCCTCAGGAAATGACATGTGACTGTGCTGTTAGTCTTGCCAGCAACTTTTGAACTCATTGCCCAGTTTTGTATTTTAGCAGATGGAAAAAATGCCAGAGCGGATGAGCTCCAGTTTTAGCATAACTGGTTGAGTGAGAGGTGCTGGTTGGAGCGGCGCGGTGAGGGAGGCCCCCGAGAGCGGGGCCAGCCCCGTCCGTGGGGAAGAGCAGCGGCAGCTGCCCTGAGCTGACCGCGGGGGCCACGGAGTGCTGAGCTGGGCACAGCCTGGGGGCTGCTGCCGCTGCGAGGACCCTCCTCAGCCGCCCCAGGAGTGGGCGGTCAGCCTGCAGCAGGAGCGGGGTTCTGCGGTCACAGTGGTGCCCAGCGCTGGACCCCTGATCTTCAGCTCCGGCCGCGACCACCGAGCCACGCCGCACCCCCTGCCACCTCCTTCTGGTGCCACCTCGCTCTCTTGGGAGCCAGAAAGCAGCTTTGATCTTCGCTCTTTACCCTGAACAAACAGCCCATAGTGTAACATCAGAACTGCAAACTCGTCCTTCCTTACTGTGCCCCTTCTCCTGAGTGACTGACTCATCAAATCGCTGCCTATCTCTTCTTTCTCGGTTTGAAGTTGTCGGGGTTGGGAGATCTGCCTGGAGGGCTCTTGTGTAACATTCTCAGTGCATCCTGCAGCAACCCGAAATCCTTCAGGATGTGTAACCCCCACTTCAGTTGGAGGCGGGGAGAGTATCAGCTGAAGTGAACTCTTTTCACATCAGTTGTTCATGAAACATTGTTTTTGATGCATTTGGAAATGAAAAATGCTGTCCTGAAAGCACCGATAGTGTTTTATTAATCAAGAGATATAGTGTAAGTGATTAGGAAAAACCCAACAGTTTGGCTCCAGAAATGTACTTGAAGTATTCAAACAGAGTAGGATCACTCACCTAGGCTACCAACAGTAGTTCTGTATCCATGACCATAAAGGAAATGTTAAATACTTTTGCATCATAATTGGTCGAATCAACATCTGTTTGATTTCTTCCCTTGTGTTTTGACTTTTACTTCAGCTGCTGTAGTGACTGGGGAGATTGTCCCTGTCTTCCAGTGCTTTCTGTATAGAGACTAAAAAAGTCTGTTCTTTTGTGACTGGGGAGATTTTCAGTTTTTATAATGAAATATTTCAATGTCTGTCTCTAATGTATGTACCTCGTTGAAACACAAATACATTAGCTATCATCAAGAGTGAAAACAAAGATAAATGTGCTCTAATTTAAAGGCATGGCATTCAAAGTTTCAAAGGAAACATAACAGAAAAAAGCAAAACATGATGGAAATAAAGGACAAAACCATGTGTGCAGATGTGCAAGTGCTACTAATTTCCTTAATTGGTGGCTCATCACTGTTCTGCTTTACAGCAAAATCCCATTCTGTGCCTCACTTCATGTGTTACTGCCTGGTTTTGCAGATATTGTAATCAAGAAGGAAAGGAAAAAACATAGGAGTGTATGTATCCATACAAATAAATGTTACTTTTTAATATATACTTATATATGCATTTTGGAAAAAAAAAAACCTAGCTCTAGATATCTCCTACTGATAAATGCACTTTTAAAGGAATGTTCTTTGACCTGGGACAAAATGTATAAACAATTTAAGAGCCATCACTAGTATAATGTTATTTTGAAATAACTCATATGAAAATTATTTTACAAGGTTTCCTGTATGCCCTTGTAAAATGGTCTTGGGCAAAAATAAATGTAGTTAGGTTTTCTACTCTCTTCAATAAAAATACACTAACTTGTTGCTGACAAAAGTAGATATAAGTGAACATTTTCTTTCCTGAGTGGATATTTTGAATGGAGCTTTAATGGTACCACAGTTTGAACAGGTTTGAGTCCATGGCATTCAGGGTTTCTATAGTAATTACTATGGCAACAGTGATGCAGAAAATGTTCCCACGGGAACCCAGCTGTGAATAATAACTAACTGAAAACATTTTGCCTTTGCATCTCATGTTAAATGTCCTTTCAGTGAAAGTATGAGGGGGTTGCTTACCTAATAGGAAGTCATTCTCTTGCATAAAACCCCTTATATGTTGACAGGTGTGTCTGGTCTCAGACTAGAAACACCTTTTCAATGTATTGCTGAGGTATCATCCCAAAGATCACTGAAAAGTGTTACAAATGTTAGGTGTAAAATAGAAGCCACTGGCTTCAAATGTTCTATGTTGTAAAGAAACTTCTTCAGCCAAATTTTTAGTATAAAATCTGCTCAGGAACTATAACTTAGTTTTATCTTGAAGAATTATGTAAATCTTACATATGACAAATACTGTTAATAAACGCTGTCTTAGTAGCCTTCTGACCTCACTGTGCAACAAAGGTCAGGATCACATAAGTCACACGGTAGAGGTCAGTATTTGTTGACTTATAAATTCCCTTCAAAAACTCTTCTGCTTTTTTCAGAAATAAAGTTTTCAGTGTTAACTGAAATATCCTGGAACTGTTTTTAAAACTAGCTCTCCTTGTACTTGTAAACAGGCCTTTGTAAATACAATTGTCTTGTTCATATTTATTTCACTTTCATTCAGAACAAAGGGGAAGCCAGTCTGGTGTTTATGATATGAATAAACTTTGAAACTTGAAAGCATTTCAGGGCTTGATATGGTAGGTTCACTGTCATGGAGTAACACAAAATACTTTTGGTACTCTGGGGATTTGTGGCCAAAAAGAAAAGTTCTAATGATAAAAAAGGAAAACTGAACTAGTAAATATATACAAGACTCTGGTAATTATTTTTGAGTTTTACAAAACTATGTTAAAGCCGAATATGAATGCAGAGCACTTTGTTAACTATGAGGAGAAAGCAGTTTTCTAAGCCCCAGGGGCTGATAGTTGCCCTTAGTTATTTATGCAACTTAATAGGAATTACTGTGCAGATGGAAATGTAATGAAATGGAGATGAAATCACTATTTATTTGGGCCCCTGTGGTGTACAATCTGCTAGTAATGCAGGTGAAAGTCTAATAAGCAAAAATGCCTTTGTAAATCTAAAAGCTACATTGTTTGATCTTGATGACTTGTATCTATGTATCACATGATGATATCACATGCACTACAGATGTTTCAGCTATGAGCCTCTTAAATGTTTTGTTGCATTTAGTGTACTTACTGATCTTGGTAATCTAATAGATGGTAGGTGTTATCTCCCAGGTTTTGTTGGATGCTTGTCTTTAAAACAACACTCAAAGGAAAAGATAAAGTATCATGATTTGGGATTTAAAAAAATTCTAAGTAAAATATTTAGAAATGGTGAAAGGTTGAAAAAATTGAAGCTTTTTTTGCCCTCAGGCTTGATATAAATATTGCAACATCCCATGATAGGTTTTGTTATTAATAATGTGATGAGGACAAGAGGAAATGACCTCAAGCTGCATCAGGGGAGGTTCAGATTAGACATCAGGAAGGATTTCTTCACTGAAAGGGTGGTTGGCATTGGAAA
Organism: Chloebia gouldiae; assembly: GCA_003676055.1. Lineage (NCBI taxonomy): Eukaryota > Metazoa > Chordata > Aves > Passeriformes > Passeridae > Chloebia > Chloebia gouldiae. The sequence continues at coordinate 3,364,300 of QUSF01000032.1, read as the reverse complement.
GGGCTGCCCAGGGATGGGATGGAGTCACCATCCCTGCAGGAGCTCAGGAAACAACTGGATGTGACACTTAGTGCTGTGGCTTGATTAACATGGTGGTGGTCAGTGAAAGGTTGGACTTGATGACCTTGGAGGTATTTTGCAGCCTTAATGACCGTATTATTCAATGAATTTCTGACTTTCCCCCCACTTCTTAATATTCTGTTCCTTATTTAACTGACAATGTGTGGGAGAATTTCTGTTGCCCATAGTTATGCCATCATAAAATACTTGCTTATATTCTGAGCAGGGCCTCAGGATGCTGAAGAATTTAATTTAATCTTTGGTGAGATTTTTATGTCCAAGTTACTGACCTGTATGTGACAAAGTAGCTAAGTGGAATTTGCCATGACAGCCTCCAAGCTTTTAGGCATGCTGGAGGGCAGAACTAATGGTATAATTTAACTTTCCAAGAGAGGTAGTTCCTTCATGCTGAAGATAAGTCATGGGCATGGCTGCATCTACTTGGAAAAGTTTAGTTTATTAGCTCTGGTGGTGACAGGCCTGTTACAATGTCAAGATAAGATGTTCTGGTCTGTCTGCATAGAGATTGCAGGAGTGGCTCTTGTCTCTCAGTATGAAACCTTTCAAGCAAGAACAGTCTCGCTCAGTGAACCATTATGCTGCAAGTTAGCCCTCTATAATTGATCACGTTTAATAAAAACAGATTTCTTTCCTTGTCTGACTGGCTTAGTGCCATATCCTTGAGAGCAAGGTGTGAAAGTATCATGCAGCTCTCTTGAAAAGGTATATAGGAGTGTTTTACCTTTTCAACACAGAAAAGTCTCCAAATTGACTACAATGATCCTATACAACATTTTAGTTACAAACTTACATTTTTTGCCGTTTCAGGTGAAATGCAAACTATAATGCAGAAAAAATATGAAGTTGTAAATGAAGGATAAGGAACCAGCAGTACAAAAGTTTTAAAATTGTGTATAGGATTGACTTGCCTCCAGATGATACTTGTTTTAAATACTGTTGCCTGCTTTGTTCAGTGCTTCTGATCTCTCTGAATGCCTGTTAGTTAATCACAGCTCCACAGGAACTCAAGTTTACCTTCAGAAAGAGCCAGATGAGGTGCATCCAAATAGAAAGGGCTTTCAGAACACACCCATCTCCTTTATCGAGAACATCGTGTGGTGGCACTTGAATGGATTTTGAGAGTGTTGGTAGGTTTTCTATGGTAGAGATGAAAATGCTGCTTGGGTGGATTTTGAACAGAGAAGAAATCCCTTGTTTGATTTCTCTGTGTGGAAAACTTATTTTTTTTCCTGTCTAACCAGCAAGTATCCAGTCTTGCTAACCGAAGTGGATTTCCCAGCTTTAGGTTCTAGTTTGAAAACAAAACGAAGCAGACTTGTCTTTCCTTGAGCATGAGTGTTGTGAGGCTTTTGCCCTGAGGCTTGGCTTTTTCTGACTGTGATGATGGGGGCAGGTGAACCTTACCATCAGATCTTGTTTTTCCATGGACCAGAGGATCCTCTCTGGCTGTTGGGTGGAAATGAGCAAACATTTCTTTTGAATGAGCAGCTGTACTCCCTGTAAAGAATTCAGTGTCTCTGAGATACGCAAGTGGGCTGAGGTAATGACTAAAAATTAACAAGCATTATTGCCGTTTTTTCTTCTGAATATAATTGAAACAGCACAGGAATATTTTTAGGCGGCATAGTCAAAGCTGTGAATTATTGCTCTCATCTCAGCCTTTTATAATATTCATGAAATGGTGATTTTTTTTTTATGGATCTATAACACAGGACTCTGTTCACATCCTCCCCAGCATTAATGCAGCAGCAGAAAAATTTGTGTCCTCCTTTGTGTACCAGTGCAAAAATTTGGGTCCCCCTTTGGCCAGAGCCAGGGATTTCTCTTTCAGATGTGACCAGAGTTCAGGTATGTCAGGGAGATGCTTTTATAGTCCTGTTTATTGATGGCATTTATTGCATCAACCTGCAATAATTAGAAATGAAGAAATAATTTATTATTTCTTTAAAGCTTTAAATCAAGTTTGTTATTCTTCAGAAGGTGAAGTATTACATCATTTGGAATATCTGAGTTAGACTGGAAAGCAGCTCTTCAGTTGGCCTTCAGATTTATTTTTTTTTTCATCTTTCATAAGAATGTTTTTAATTTTTGCCGGAAATGAATCAAATACAGAAATGAAAAAATGCATTTTGTAGCTTCTTTGGGTTTTGTTAGGACTATTTTATGGCAAGGTGCATCGATTCACAGTATAAATAAACATGTTCTGCAGAAAGCATGGGAAAAGTGTAGGTGTGTGAAACTCACTGCTACATGTACCTGCTTTGTCTCTGCAGCCACATTCATGGGTGCTGTTTTTCTTTCTTAATGCCTTTATGCCAGTTCATGAGAGCAGGACAGTAAAAGATTATGTTCACATTCAGGAAGTCAGCACAGCAGCTGAAAATCAGTCATCTGTTTTTTTCCTTGGTATTTTTGTTTCTCTCAAGACACGAAGTGTTCAGTCTTGCTCTGCTGAGTGGCCTCCCCACCCCCAGTTACTCATTTGTGATGAGCTGCAGGATGAGGCCCTGGCAAATCAAACATGCACCCAGTCTTACTTTGCCTTTAGCGAGAAAAACCCATCAAGTAAACTCTCTATATGAACTTAAATATTTTCTGAGCCAAATTCTGTTGTTAGATTTGCTTTATACTTCTGGAAGATACATGGAATTTTCCACAATCTCAGTTTGGTGTCAAAATGCACAGGCTTAGTACAAGAGAGAAATAGTGTTTGAGTTTACAGGTGGATGATTAAATGTTTTTTATTAGTTAGGTCAAAGCATGAGCTTTTTTCCTGCTTTTAAAATCAGTACCAAAGGTACATTATTATTGTCTGTTATTTAAATATCTGAGAAAATCTGTATTCAAAGGTAGAATGTTCTTGCACATCTCAGGCTTCACCAGGTAAACCACTTTGACATTTTTTGTGCGTAGAATTTATTATCACAACTATTCCATTGTATTAAAATAAATGTGCTTTATGACCAGTATTTTAGTGTACATATTTGATAGGTTGAGCAGATGACACCAGCAAAGACCAGATCTGAGCAGTAAGTACTATTTATTATTTAACAGTATCTTTGTAAAATATTCACAGCTGTAGTAACAACTTTTATTTCTACAGATTGAAAAGAAGTTTGTCAGCACAGTTTGTCTCCCAAGTGGTTTGAGCTTTCCTTTTATTATCTGAGTACTCATGTAGATTTTAAAAATGAGCTTTTATCTTTAAACGGATGTAGCAGCTGAATATTTTAAACAAAACACGCACAGTTTGGATATTCATATCTTAGAAATACTCTTGTAGTCAGTGATTCTGTGTGCAGATAGACTGGAAGATCAGATGAAGACAGAAGTTGCGTGAGCTTAATATAAACTGCCATAAACTCTTCACTTATCATCATGCTTCAAGGCAGATAAAACATTTTGTTAGTAAATGTAATCGAAACTTTGAAATGTTCAGTCTGTATTTTAGTTTTTGGATTCTTTTATACACTTTTACCTACTAATTGTCATTATATAAGAAACCTACAGCAAAGGTTGCAGAGGAAAGCTCCACTGATTCTGAGAGGCATGTTACTTTAGTATGTAAAAATATTTTTCAAATATATGCCTGGTGTCTGTGTGATGGAGCCGAAACAGAAAACCCTGTACATCTTAAGGACAAAAGCATTTGATTCCCTAGGCTACACAACAGTGGTAGAAGCACCTTGGTCAAAGCAGGTGCTAGAGCACAGAGGGTATTAGCAGTGTCAGAAGTTCCTGCAGCAATAAAAGTTTTGTTTGGGAAAATTCTAAATTATTCTTACGGAACTGCAGGATCACTAGAAACTGGCAGTAGTCAGTCAGTCATTAGTAGAAGTCAGTCAGTCATTCCCTGGTAAACATTTCAAGGGGTCTAAGATATATTTGTGTTGCTAAGGAGTGAAGCTGCCATTTCCTGGTTTGTTTGCTAGTGCTGGAGCTTAAAGGTGAAATGGAGGATGCACAGTTAAAACTTGTGCTGATGAGGAGGAGCAGTTTGGCGCTCAGAGGGATGGGCCCAATGCTTAATTTCTCCAGGGCTGCCTCCCCAAGGCACAGACCCCACTTGTACTTTCCTCACAGTGGGAGGACTTTGTTTCAGGTTTTATTCCCAAGGTAAACTTTCCATAGCGATCCCCAAGCCGAGCTCTGATGGAACCCTCCCTCCCTCTCTCTGAAGAGTTCCATTATATCCCCAAACTTTTAATCCTTCCTTTTCAACACTGTGCTGCCCAGGAGAAAATGTTTTGGTGCCTTTTAGGTAAATGAAAAGAGATCCACGTGCAAGAAAGGTCAAATGTTAAAAATTACAGCTCTGAGACTCTCGTTGTAAATAATTTTAGGGAGGAACTCCTCCCTTAATCTCTGTGATCTCAGTAGGATCTAGTCTGGATCAATCCATTTGGTGCATTTCAAGAGTGTTCATCTCAGTTCATTTAGTTATAGGAACCATCTCTGCCTCGCCCTTGACATTTGAAAAATCCTTACTATAGTATCTGAATAATTTATTTTAGATTTATGTGCCTCTAAAAGTCAGGTCTGCTCATTGCTTTTAATGCCCATTAATATATCCTCTTTTCTTCTCCAGCCTAATGTTTTATTTCTTCTACTTATGCCAGTGATGATTTTTATTATTGGTCTTGTAAATTATTCTGTTACAAAACTAAATGCATCTAATACACAATTGGACCAGTATCGCTCCTATCAAAGTGTAATATCTATTTGCTGTTGCAAAAATAGAATTGACAGTTCTGTATTTAAAATATCAAATAGCTGTTTATTATTTTAATAGTTTTATAACACAGGCTGTTTCTTAATTAGCTCCTATCCTGCTGCACTTCAGAAAGGATTTATCCAGTAAACAGAATGATCTGAGGTAACAGTAGTAATGTATTAGTAAGGAAAAAAAGAGCAAAACATTAATTTAAACTGTGTTTGAAAAAGCTGCAATACTTTATTTCTTTTCCAGTACAGTTTTCATTGATGTTGGCAGTGGAAAGACCAAGTGATCAAAATAACTTTAAGATAGTGAAGGACCAAACTGAAAACTGTAAATGAGGTCTTGCTTTTGATAGAACTAAATTTTGTCACTTGAGGAGCATTTGAGAATCAGATTTATGTTACTTCATTTTCATTGAGAGGTGTATTAGGCTGGAAAATGTTGGTTCAGAATGATGATCATAAACAGTTGACAAATATGTTTAATCTATATCATCCCTAGTTATGGGAACAGTGAGATCTGAAACAGTCTTTCAGGAAAATGAAGGGATAGTTCTTCTGCAGTTCTAATATCTCAGTACATTTGAGATGGGCTGTTTGAAGTGTTTATGAATGATGAGGAGATTCATTCTCATCAAAATGAAGTAAGGCTCTTGATTGATAAGAGGGAAGAGGATATCTATTGTGATACCTATTGCAAAATGTAAATTTGATGTGTTTACTCTTTATAAAGACTGTCTGGTTTTGTGTAGTCTGGGTTGCTGTCAGTGAATGACAAAGTTACAGGTGGATGATAATAATTGCTTAGTCAGCCTTCTTCTGCTGGATGGACTTGAGTGTAGATGGATGATATGACAAATTTATTGCTTATTACAGAATTCTTGGTTCTTATTATGGAATGATTGGGGGGATAGATAGTTTTTAATCAAGCCATTAATTTCCCTTGAAATATTGTCTAAACTATCATAAACTTGCTTTGTTGAAGTTGAAATATCTTTTGCTTCCCCTACATTCATCTTAGTATAGAACTACTGCAATTCTTAACAGTGGGAAAATAATGCACAGACAGTATTAAAATGATGAAATGTAAGTTCAAACATATATTTTTGTTAAAAATTACTAAGAAGCACAACTTTATAGAAAGCTCACAGTGCATTCTCAAAAAATAGAAGACAGAAACAAAGACAGTGGAAACTATTGCTATCCCTTTTGTTAAAAAAAAAATGGGGTATGGTGTGTTGGAGTCCTTCAGGAACCATAAGCAGCAGGAAGAACTTGTGTATTAGTTCAATGCTTTAACTTAAGTGTCCGTCATGTTATTGTTGGATGGTGAGATTTGACAAGCAGCCATTTAATTTGCTGGGTTTTAACCAAGTTTTTATGTTCCTGTTACTATTTGTTGTTGCTTCTGTAACGTGTCTAATTGTAAGGTTGGAGTTGCAGCGTGCTCAGCACTTGGCTCCTGCTGCTGAGCCATGTGTTGGTCTGGTCAGCTTCAGCAGGTCACTTGAGCTTTGATCTGACTTCATGTGTAAAATCTCAGCAATGTTTGCCTACCTTTGTGAACTAATTGAGGATCTTACTGGTAAAAAGCACTCATTAGGAGAGAATTGGGCCACATTATGGTTACTTTTCGGAAATAATTGTCCAGTGTTAATTATAGAGTAGGAGAAGGATTTTTTGGAAGGAGTAAAAAGAGAAGTCAGCTTCTAGTTTTTAGCGTCACACGAGGCTGGCTAACTTGCTTTTTTACAGCTTTGTGTAGCTCCACTGTCAGGATTAAAGGCTCTGAAATGTCCCCCTCCAGTCCAGCTGCACCATCTTGCATCACGTGGCGTAATTGCAGCTTCACAAACTGTTTGGGTCGGGTTGTCTCTGCTGGAAATCAGGGGGAGGAATAAGTTGCTGTCAGACATCAAGTCAGAGCATCTCTGAACGCTTGAAAGGCTGCCATGTCCCTTAGTGCTCAGTTTGAATTAAAACATGTAACTGCACTGAAGACAGAAACCTGTCAGAGGTACAGCCAAAGAAGTCTAAGTGTCTTAGTACTTGAAGCATGTGTTTTTCTTCCTCTATTGTCAATCTGTTACTGAGATAGCAAATATGGCAACTGAAAATGTAAACACTTTTCTTTGTCTCATCTTGCAGGCCGAAACAGCAGCAACAGAATAATTTTTCCTTGTTTTCTTCCACCAAGGGCTGGAATTTCAGAGGGGTAAGTTTTGTATTGTTTTGTTCAGGGTATAACATTCCCTCCTGCTGCATTCTGTTGCAATGTAACTTTGTTACAGTTCAGCCATGATCTGTTAAGACTAAAATCATGGCAAATAATTAGACTGGAACTTTTAATTTTGTATCCTCGTTAAAAGGTTTTCTAAAATTGCCAGTTTTTTTTTTTAATGTGTTTGATTGTATTCTTCTGAGGGGTGCAGGACATAATCACATGGTACATTAACCTACTTTAAATTAGAAAGCATAGGGTGTGTTTTCAATCTGAAAATAAAGGATGGAAACTGGACTGATAATGTTTAATTCTAATATAGATATTTGTAAAGTTATTGCAAGTTTGCTTATGTGGTCTTTGCAGAAGTACAGTTAAATCATAACAGAAATTATGTGTGTCTTTTACAAGGCAGAAGGGAATAGGTTTTATTTCTATTTGCTTGGCTGAATAAGGAAATATGAAAGCTTGTGTGTTCCCAATGAAACTGAGTGAAAAGATACATGAAAAATAATGCAAGTGACATTAAAACTCTTTATATTTGCTGGTGGTATCAGGAACTTTATTATTGTCCTCTTCAGGTTTCAGAGGTAGCTTCTTAGTAGGTTAATTCGTTCGGAGAGTCAGCCGTGTTATCCCCTCTCTGTCCCCTGTGGCCTGTGAGACCTTGTACACCATTTGGTGTAAAACTTCAATTGATGGTGATGTTGTGGAAATGGCGTGTTTGCCATGTGTGCCAGTGCTGGAGCCTGGGATACAGTCCAGGAGAAGTCACTGCATGTTGTATCTAAATCATACTAATCTTTTGGTTAAAGGAAAAGCTTTTCTGCCTTGCAGACCTCTTTTAGTATAATGAACACTAAATTACCATTACCAGTAATGTGGACTGACTTATATTTGGGAGACCATATAAATTAGTTTCCTCTGAGCTTCTTCCAACAAAATATTAAGTAGAGAGACATTACTTAAATGCTTTGCTGAAAGAGTTAATATCATTGATGGATTTACTGATATTGTTGTTCCTAATATGGTCAACTGTATTAAAACAAAAAATATTTTTCACTGACTTGCGCATTCTAATTTGGTGTTTTAAGTAGAGCATCCACTGTTGTTTACTGTGAGCTTTTTGTTGCCACTGTTTCTTGTGTTACACCAGGGTGAAGTTCTCGGTGATACCGAGAAAATAGTTCCTTCACAATGGCATGGTCAAGAATATAGGCAAAATACCAACAACCTCTAAGCTGTAGATTAATTATACATTTCAGAGCCAGTATAAAAATAAAACTGACTGTAGTGTTTCCCTCAGTTCTCTCCCAGCTATTCTGGAAAAGTAACTGTGGAAGAAGGTGGGTATGAAAATAGTGGGAAGAGTACTGTAGGTATGAGTTGTAGCTGAAGAAACAGTGATCCCAAGTTCAGAGCAGTAGCTCACTAAAGTGAAGACATAGGACTGGTTTCACAGGGGCAGCATGAGGCTGTGATCCTGTGTGGTGCAAGTAGAGTGAGCTGTACACAAGAACGGAAAACTGGGGAGTAAAATCCTTCAAGAACCTGAAAGGAGATACAAATAGCAGTATTAGAGAGGAAACAGGCAACAAGTTAATGGCTCTTCAAACTGCTTCCTTCATGTGTAGAAATGAAGATCTGTGGCACTGGCTGCCATCTTATTTTTAAGGAAACTTATGAGAGAGTAACACAGATGTCAAGTTCTACAGCTGTAATTTTTCACACAGTGTGTAATAGGCATTTGCAGTTAATTGTTAGACATAAATGGCTGCATCAAGGGAAGAACCTGTTTGAGTTGTTCACTTGATCTGATTCTGAAGCCAAGATAGCCGAGCACTAGAAAAGAGAGAGCTAAGTGAATGTTGATATTTGTATTGTGTAAGCATTAATTTTATTTTGATGGATGGAAAAATTATGTTATGAAAAGCAGACTTGAAGTCACGCAGGTTTTCATAGAGATGGTGAAAGGTAATAGGCTGGCTTTGATGCCTCTTCTCAAACAGGACTAAAACCTTACTGGCTAAAATAACTAGGTTAATGTTGACAGTGGAGCAGAGCCATAGCTGAGTATAACAAACAACTCTGGAGCTGACTTATTCATGGCTATGTTGTTTTAAACTTCAATTTCTATTGTTACAGACTGTAATACAGGATCATTTCAGCAGTCACAAATAATAATAATAAAGAATAAAGTGATTAGCACAGAATTGCAACACTGTGTTCATCTCCCTGTCCTTGCTTTGCAGTCAGTTCACTCTGTTGAAATGTCTCTGTATCATGCTGATAAAAGGACATGTTAAACCTGGAAAATACACCAACGTAAACCTCAGAGTAAGATAAGGAAGGCCCGGATGTGACACATTTACCAAAGAAACTACTCTGCACTTCTCTTTTCCTTACTTAAATTTATCAGAAGCTGATTTCCATCTTGAGCAGCTCTTTTGAGCTCCATGGTTAGAAAGCACGTTCAACTCTCTCAATGGGGATTTTGAAGTCAGAATGACATCATGTTTCTGTCATTTTTAGATAGTGGTAGCAGTGACTTCCAGAGTTGTGGGCAGTGTTTAGATATCAGTGCGGAGGAAGGAGTTCATAGTTTTTTTTTTTTAACCAAATAAACCAAACCTGCTTTAGATAAAATTTAGACTTTATGTTACTGAGCAGTGAAATCTTTTTGCTGTAAGCTCCTCCTGCTATCACAGAAAGCATCAGGTTAATTTGGGATTTGAAGAGGTGTTTATAGTCAGGTCTAGCAAATAGACTATAAAGGGAAAGTGCTTATAGTGACAGCTGTCATTCCTGAGGAAGAAAAACAGACCCCATGGAGATAAGAGTATCCCATACTGGAGGAAAGACCAGAATTTAGGAGATTAGGTGTTAGATGTGGTACTTAAAATAGAAAAGGATTGAAGCAAAGGTATATAAAATATAGACTATAGAAATGGAATAAAATCAAAATCCTATCTTGGATTCCATGGGTAGAGGATTGGGGAAGGAAAGAGGAGGAATCTGCAACTTGGGATAGTCAGGGTGGAAAAAGCAAGGAGCTGTGAGAGAATTGTGAGAGAGGGAGGAAATGAACAGAATATAGAAATGGAGGAAAGCTAGTGAGTATAAAAGCAGAGTGATGGAAGTACAAAGTGGAGGCAGAAATCCATAGAGCACTGCAGGTTTGTCAGTTCAGCCTTTGAAAGTGCTGACCCTGAGAGGATAAGATAATGTCGGTGGGGAGCAAATTGTGGCTGGGACTTGGTAAGGAGAAGAAGTACAAATATCTGAAGGAATAGGGCAGTTCAGAGGCAGGTCAATAATGAATATAAAGAAAACACCAGCACAGATCTTGGCACAGAAAATAGTATTCTATTTTTGCTTTATCGTCTGATTACCATTAACTCTCACTGTTCTTCCTATCTCCATGCCACCCTTCCCTTAAAACCTTGATGCAGGTAAGTGGCTTTCCTCTACCTCACTGTTTGGTGCTTACAAGTAAGAGAGAGCAGGTCAATATGCTGCTCTGAGTGTCTGTGGAAATAATGTGTTATGTTGCTGTGTAGAGTGGGAAGCAGCTTCATTTCACAAAGCATTCCATCAAACGAGAATTACATGGGTAGTCATCCACACACATTAGGAGATGTGAGGTTTAAAGCTTCTGTGGCTTTTTTGGTAGTTATGCTACATTCTTGAGTTATATGCTCGTATGTTTTCTACCATGCTAAGAACAGTCAGTTTTATAAACAAGGAAGTTCTGAATTCAAGAAGAATAAGAATCTCTTGAGAGTTTGATATTTCAGTGCTTTATCTGTCTCCCTTCCTGTTCCCTTAAAAGCACCCATTTTATTTATGCCAGCAGGATAAACTTCTAGACTTGGATATGCAAATGGAAGTCTTCAAATGATTGTTTTTCTAAAAAAAAAAAAAAGGTAAATTTGCAGAAGTAGTGGTACACAGTGCTGCTATGATGACATTTGAGGTGAAGAAACTGCCAGTCAATCAAAGGAAAAGCAGTTACCTGATTAGTGAAAAATACTGGGCTGTAGGCAGAACTGAAGAGGATGCTGGTTTTGTCTGCTCTTGACTCTGATACGCCTCTCCACTGTTCCACTGAGAGCATAATTTCCTGCATGCTTTATGCAAACTTCTGAACCATTATGATGGTTTATTTATTCCCTCCCTGCTGCACACAAGAAATTTGACTGCAGATCTTCAGTGCTGAAAATGGTGAAATCTAAACCAACATCTTTTACTTGAAATAGTTTGAGGCATGTTTTAGTGTGCAGTTGCCTGAAGATTTATTGCAGTGAGGCTTCTTCCTATTTCCTCCTTTCTTGTTTCCTTTCTAGTTTTTCAAAAGCATCTAACTGAGCTGCATATGTGGTCACCTGTGAGGAAGGCTGATCTAATTTATGAGAAACCTGTAATAAATAAGTGCTAAATATGCTGAAAGTCAATTTTATACTTGTAAGTGGTTTCTGTGCTAGTTTTACTGCATACGTGTTTGTGGAGGTAAAGGAACCTTATTAGAAGTGGTATCACACAGGCCTTTTTTCATACTTGTTGAATGAATGTTGTGCACCACTGTCACTAAATCAAATGTGCTTAAATGCCATAATCTCTTGGTATGTCCAGTGTGATTTTAAAACACAAGGTATCATATGCATTAAAAAACACATGGTTTTTTGTTAGTTAAGTTTACTCCTATGCACAATTTAAGCAGCTTCCTTGGAGGAGGATGGTTACTTTGTCATTGACAGAGTGTTTTTATAAGTGACTATTTTGTGTACTCAGAGCATAGCTGGGAGTGGAATTGTTCCTGTTGTGGCATAGCAGTCAGCAGTCAGTTCCTTCCCGTGCCATAGGGAGACTCTGAGCAGGGGAGTCCAGCTGGGATCCCTGCTCCCCCTGGCTGCTCTCCTCCTTTGCCTTTGCAGAGTCCCATGTCTTATAACCTGCAGCAGGTTAAAGATACATGGATGCTTAATCCCTGACCTGTCTCCTCCCTCTTTGTCTTTGAACAGAAGAATTCCATATTCCTTTTCTGCTTTCCAACAGATGATGAATTCCTGTATGACACTCACTCCTTTTAGATCTCTTCCTCTGTCTTCTTACAGTGGGTTCAAGGTCTTCTGTTTGAGTTTGTCTCAGCCCTTCTCTTTTACTGCTTGGCTCTGCTCAGGCTTGCCTTTAGTCTGCCTCTTGTGGAGGAGCTGTTGTGCTGCTGTCCAGCACTGACCTTTCCTGGGCCAGCATGGCCCTGATACCTGACACCAGAAATAGTAAGAAGCAATTCTCTAAGTCTGTTCTTGCAGTTCTTTCTTGGGAGCACTGCAGGAGCAGGGAAACATTGCTTCACACCATTGATAGCAGCAATATATGAAGCATTATGAATATCCTTCCATGATACACAGTTTCTGGTTCAGAAGACAGAAGCTTATAAATGGTAGCAAATATTCATCCTGGACATGGATTTTTGTTTGTTAAAGAGTTGGGTTTGGTGTATCCCTGCTTAATCTATAGGCGGAGTTTTAAATGGTTTAGCTTGTTACTGGTTTTGAACAAACCACTGGAACTGTTGTTGATTAGTCACAAGACTAATTTCTCTTGGAACAGTAAGGTTTATATTGGCACACAAATAGAGATGCTATCAGAAATTCATTGTGTGGCATTTGCGTAATTGGATAGCAGTCAGTTCCATCTGCAGTTTCAAAACACATCAGAATTGTCATATTCTTGATGTATACACTGGATTCAAAGACATATTCAGAGTGACCAGTTAGACCAATTTGAAGAATCAAAAAATGTCTTATTCCAAAGCCATGTGCTGAGTCAGCATGGCTTAAATCACTATAACGTCTACCCACAGTCTGTGATGCAAGATGAGCCACATCACACCAGAATGTTTTATTTGAAATTCCAGCCAATCACAGTTTGTTGATATGTTGGGTTCTTAGGCCTGTCATAAATGGCCATATTTCTTTGTAGGGTCAATGGGTTCTGTAAGGTCCTCAGCATTCGTGTGGCAACATGAATGTGCTGGAGCTACAACTGTGAGTTGTTTATGATTAGTTATAAAGGAGAATGATGCTGGCTGGCCTTTAGACATCAACATTCCAAGATTCCAATAGTTGGGGACTCAGGTAAACAAACCTGTGCATGTTTTATGAGCTACTACTGCTCATGCTACCTAGGGAGTGCTGTACTGCTTAGGAGTTTGCACTGGCTTCACTAAGCTTTAATTCAGTAGCTGTTTTATTAAACTTTCATGGCTTTTACATCTGAAGTCATCTATGAGTTAAGTACATAGCCATTAAACTGTCCACTCAGTTGACAGAGATGCTTCCAAGTTGATTACATGACATTTATATTTAGATTCTATGTTTCTTGGGACAAGAGTATTGGGGCCCTTATAGAGCACTTGGCTGAGGCATTCCTGAAAAGACCTCCACAGACTTTGACATCTGCAGGACTTTTCACTCGTGACTTTTTTTGTAAAGGGTAGATATTCTGCTTACTAAAGCTCAGTTATTCAATAAATACCTTGAATTTTTCTGATAATGAAAATACTGTGATATATTTGAGGGGTTTTGTAAAATTTCATTTTATCTTTTCAAATAATTGATTTTTTTTTTAGTACTTCATATGGTCATTCTGCTACTGTTGTAGGGTTTTGTTTTATGGATCTTTGTAAGTGCTTTGTAACAAGTTTATTTTTGCTCTGGGTGTGGTTTGTTATTTATAGTAGAAATATTCTGTATGTGCTATAAACCCTCCATGCCAGCTATTTTACACATACAAACAATACTGAGCTAGAAGCTGCATGTGATAAAGCAGATAGGTCCAATTGTGATTCTCTTATGCTAAGTTGGATGTTCTGTTATAGAGCAGATTTCCTGTCTCTAATCATGGACTGGGTGTTACCTTGTACTCCTGCTGTCATTTACTGTTCTTTTCTTTGTTCAGCAGCAGATGAACTTGACCCCTGTTCAGTTTAATTCAAACCAAACTCTGCCCATTTCTTTGTCTTTTTTTCTCCCCATTCCACCAGTGGCTGCTCTTTAAGAACACGTGATGTGAAATTACTGCTTCCTATGACTTAGTTTCAGAAACCTGTAATGGTTAACTGAGTGATGATCTTGTCCAGCTGACTTTGATGCCACTCAGTCTGAGAAACCAACATTTTAGAAGCAGTTTTGAACTATATGTTAGTATTTATTGATGCTACATGGTTTCATATTAGCAATTTTATTTTCAGTTGTCTAGTGCAAATGTAGGGCTGCACACATGGGCTTGAATTGCTGTTGTGTTTGGTTTTACTAGTTGTGATGCTTGCAGAACTTGGTGTTATCACAGCCTGTTACAAAGATACATTATTAATGTGACTTTCCATTTTCCCCAAATTGTTTTGATGGTATGTTGTTTAATATCCTAGTGTTTATACTGCAAAAACTCACTGATCATTCCAAGTTGATTGTAAAAGTTTTCAATTAGGTAGTGCTTAGGTATTATTATTTAAAACTGTGGATTAAATTTTTAAAAAAAGTAAATAGATGGACTACACTTTTGGAAAAGGTTTCAAAAGTATATCCAAAGACAGTTGGGAAATCCTCCATACTGGATGTTTTATTCTAACATCTTCCTCTCCTTTTCCAGTCCCTCTGCAGTCCTTCAGGTTCTAATTTAGTTTGTCAAGTTGTACTTGTGACCGAAAGCTAAACAAAATCCTTTTAAGGACCAGAAGAGAAGGAAAACCTTCTGAAAAGTTTTCAGTTTCTGAAACAACTTATAAACAGTCCTGAAGCTGATGGGAAAAGAAAAGGAAGTTTGAGTTGTTCTTGATTTGGAGGAAGCGTTTTGAGTGGGTTTGTTGGCTTCTCCATGCAGACTCCCATTCATTCCAAACACAGAGGTGCTTTCACAACTGGATTTGGTCAACTGGATTTGTAGAATGAATCCTAATTATTTCTAAACATAACAGCAAGATTCTTCTTGAGAGCTAATGTTGTGGTTATAATGTGAAAAATTATGGCCATCTTTTACAATCTGACACACATGCTTAGTAAGAACAAAATGATGGTGCCTTCTATTTATTGCAGCCTGGAAACAAATTTTGTTATCACAGTAGCAACCAGCAAATAAAGTCTCTGCTTTGCTGGATATTACACAAGCATATTAATAAACTACTATTTCTCTAAAGAATTTACAATCTAAGCATGTGCAAGAACATACTGTAACATTTCTTTAATAATACTAAATTAAATTTTTAAAGCAAATTCAGATCTGTTGAAGCTCTTAAATTTCATTCATGATGACAGATTTTTGTAATTCCTGGGTTCTGTGATGTGTTTTGAAATGGGATATCCCATTCCAATGGAATATGAATATCGTATGATATGTATATATGCAGGCTATATATTCAGTGTATATAATATGATCCTAACGTGATTTGAAGCAATGTTCTCAGGATATGTAAAATGCACACTTAAAAATATTTATAACATTGTTTTTGATGAAAAAAATTGTACACAGGTTGTGTTGTGTCTATCTCTTTCTGGATTGTGGTTACTTGTAAAGCTTTTCAGAGAGAGTTAAATTTGGCTTCTTAAAACACAACGCACAATGAGAAAACAATTTCAATCTATCTCTGTCCCAGCAGGCTCCCCACTGGATTTGCAAAACTTAGTTATTTTCCAAGCACACTTTTCAGTTGTTCACAACCTTCAATATTCTCAGAAGTAGCAGTCAACAAACCTTGTATCCTCCTAGACCCTTCCAAAAGTCCAAAGCAGAGCTGTAGCCTTGTGCAAAGGTCATGAAATGAGGGCAATTGTACCAATCCTAAAAAGATTAGATTGCATGTCCTGACTGCAAGGATACTGGGAGGAGATGGGAGAGAGCTGCAGTGCTTCCTGAGGGTGCTCAGTTGGGCAGTGGCTGGTGCAGTTTGGTGTGGCACGTGCTTCTGGACTACTACAAAAAGAAAAAATAAAAGTTATTCTCAGAAAAAATAAAAATTGTCTTCTAAATGTCTTGAACAAATAATGGCAATCTTTTTCACATTCTGGGAAGCATTATCTGATCATTCCCCAGATCTTTATCTCTAGGAGAATACATGAGAAACTACAAACTCGGTGATTTGTACTGTGGGAGATGGGATGGGCAAATTTGGATGACTTGCAGGGAATTTGCTACCAGTGAGTGTCTCTCCCAGCCCTTGGAGAGAGCCAGGCCAAACCTCACAGCACTTGAGATGTTTGTTCCCATTTGTGCAGTACAAATCTTGGCAGTAGGGTACTGCCCTGGAAGAAGGATTTTATGCATTTATTTTCCTATTTGTAATATATGTAATTTTAAGAATTCTGGAGAATAAAGCAACAGTGAATCTGCTTAGGTAGCTTTGCTTGCATTTTGCTGTGGTTTTTGACACAGCAAGTGGAAACTGTGTGCTGTCTGAATAAAGACTTGTCATGTGCTGTTGGCTACAAACATTTGATCAGCTTCAGCCTTATGCCACCACCACAGTGCTTTGGGCATTTTACAAGTGAGAATACTAAGGCAGGAAACTTTCTGAACCATGGTGTTGTCAGATGTATTTGTTTTAATAAAAAAAAAAAAAAAGAATAGCTGGTGTTCATTCTTTGGTCTTGAAAACTATAGTTACAGCAATATTTAATTCCCTTTACTCAGCTTTGTGGATTTTTTGGCTGTTTATTTGAGCCTGTGTTCATGGTCCTATCTTGTTTCATTTCATGTTTTGTTGGACTGGGCAGGACTGCTGTAACAGCACAGGGACCAAAGGAGCAGCTTTCATGTGTTTACACATTTAGGGTGCATCAGTTCTGATTTCTGGACCTCATTCTTTGGATGAAGTTGCTGTCTGGAATCTAGGCAGGGTATCTTAGATTTCCTTCCTTGGTACTTGTGTGGCTGTCTACAATAGAAGTAAGTTCAAGATACACTTTCTTTCAGGTGGATGCCCTTGATGCTGCTGTCAACACAGTGCAGAGTACCTTGGAGGTGATTCTTGGGCAACTGCAGGGAAAAAACACAGATAGAATGTTTTCTTCCCTCAGAACTTAGCAGGTTTTGTCATCCCATTAATTTGTGTTGATTGATACAGGCAGGGGGCCAAACAGTTTTAGATTATATTTATTAGATTGATGAGAGAAAGCCTGACATACAGATGAAATCTGTGGTATCTGCCTTTAGGTTTCTTAAATTCTGATGGCTGCTGAGGCAGGCGGTTACAGGCGGCCTAAGGAGTAGCGCATGTGTAAATATAGAGAAGCTGAGCAAATTGAAATCTTTAGATGTTGTGGTCTCCAGGAAGTGAAATACAGAAATCCAAATGTTACCAGGAAATCTGATTGAGAAATACCTATCTTCATCTTTGATGCAATTAAAGAGCTATGGATATCGTAACACTTGAAAAACTTGCACTTCTATACTTGATCCTGGGTCAGGTGTTACCAAATTCTGATAGCAGAGGATTAGGGTTTCCTCTATGGGGTAAAAGATTATTTAGGACATAACTTTAATCTAAATTAATAAAGAGAGACTAAATAATACTTATAAAATATTGCAGGCTTATATATAGAATTTATATGTATTTCCTTAGAAAAATACACTATATTCTGCTGGAAGGGTCTGAAAAGAAGGTGGCTAGGTTGGGTTTTGCCTCACTTTTGGGCAGAGAAGATAGGTCAATAGCATTCACCAAGAGTGATGGGCTTCAGAATTTTTAAAGTCTTGGCCTAAAATGTCTGCTTTCTGAAAGGCCTTTCAGTCAGTATTTTTTGTCTGCAGAGATGTCATGGCTCCTTTTCTCAAAGAAACTGGTTGCTCGCTGGTATCAGTTTCACCTTTTATCTTCTTCCTCCAAGCTCAGCGGAAATTTTTTATTCCGAAGAAAGATTGCACCAGCTCACTAAGGACTTGTTTTCTTTAAAGACTAAGTTTGAATTGCTGTTATCTTGCTACCCAAATTAAATTTTTTTTTACATTCTTGCCCACTGTAAGAATGCAGAATTCTGCTGATAGCAAAACCAGCTCTGTGTTTGTAGATCTGAGCAAGTCACAAAAGACAACAGGATAGGAGCAGATCAAGAGTGAGGTGTAATTCTTTCTTTCTAATTATATTGAATTTCTAGGGATAAAATCAAAGTCTGCACTTGTCCTTACACACAAAATCAGGGTGTTCTGCCATGCTTACCTTTGCTCCTTTATTCTGGGCTGATTCTAAAACAATCTGTACTTCATTTTTACCATTATGCCTCCATTAATTTAAGAATTCTTCCTAAACATATCCCATAACTTCTCAAATGCTAAACAAAAGAAATTTGTAAAATAAATACTTAAAAATTCTGCCCAGTATGTACCAGCTGTTCTGTCTGCTGAGACATCTGCATTTGGACATAGTTGTCTGCCCTTGAGTTTAAAGCCCATTGCTGCTGTTTAAGAATTGCACAGGTGGAGATGGAATGTTTCAGTTATTGAGGCTCAAAGTTCCCAAACACCTACCTGTTATTTTAGAAACCTCTTAGTACTATCTTTACCTTCATCATACTGGTGCTGTTCACGTATCGGCTGTTTGTAAAACACTTTTGTCTGTTTAAAATATTATTTTGAGAGAAAAGCCATGACAGAGATAGCCACAACAGTGCAGATCAGCTTCTGACACTTGCAGTGCACTGCATGACAGGAAGCGAGAGCAAACGGTGTGGCTGCATGGGGAGGAGTTCCTGCCCAAAACTGAGGGACACACATCGGCGCTCCTTTGTAGCAAAGGCTTTCCACTGTCACGCTGAAAATTAAGGAACCTGCTAAAATCTGAGTACGATACAAAATAACTCATGGTGTGGTGCTGCTTATTTGTGCATCATCAGGTAAGCGTGAATCGGGATTGTGTAACTTTTTGTTTGTGTGTAAGTTGGAATTGCACAGATATTCCTTCCAAGTGTGCCACGATTTAAGATTGGGTATTGATTAAGCCAAAATGTTGCTTGGCAGGAATGCTTCCTTATGTAAGGAAAGAAATTTGCTAAAGGTTGAGGAAGAGTACTCTGCTATTCCCAATGAGATAGAGAATGGTTTATATTTCTCTCTGTATTGGTAGTTTGTTACTGCAGGGTGATGGGTTTAGGTCTTCTGCTTATCTGTCATACCCATGTAAACATCTCTGCCTCAGTCTCCTAGCCTAAAAATGTGAATTTTAGTTTATGCTAGGACTTAAAGAGGAATACTTATAGTGAGATGCATTATTGTCTCCATATTCAAAGTGAAAGCTGTAACTCATCCTACTTACACTGTATTTACACTGCAGGATGATTCTGCTCTGTGGATCAGTTGGAAAACTGGGTGCTCTTATGGACACAGTTTGGAGAGATGAGGACAGAGAAGTAGCAAGGTTGATAGTAACTGTAGAAAATACAGCCTTTGAGGGAGGTTTAAAATATTCAGTCTGTCTTGTGTATAGAAAAACAAGATGATATAAGATGTGAGTATAGGTTTGTCTGAGTGTGTGTAAACAATTGCAAAGTGGGCACTAGTTTTCTCTATTTGCAAAGTGCAGTATGGGAATAAATGGGCTTTTTCATGGCAAGGGAGATTCAGGTTAGATATTTTGTTGATAAATGCTTCCTGACTGTCATATTCAACAAGAGTAGAACAAAGTATAGAGTTAAGATCTGTAATTTCAAACTGCTATATAAAAACTTTCCCGTCCTACATGTTGCAGTGGTTAGCATTTAGTACTTGCTTGTTCTTAAAGATTTGTGTTGAGCTTTGATTTTGGACTGTTATGTGAATAAGAGTAGCCCATTAGGGACACCAGTGAACAGAAGTGATCTCAGATTTTGCAGCTCCAGCCCCAGTTTACAGCATCCTTTCTTGGAAAACTTAAAAAAAATCTCATTTAGGAATCCAAGTTATTTCAAAATATTTGTGTATATGTTGACTAAAACTGTACTTTGAAGTTCTCAGAAATATGTGATCAAGGCAAGGGGCTTTAGTGCCAGGCAAATCAGGGACGTGGAAACCTTATGGATCTACAATTCCTGATAGGAAGATGTAGCCAGGTGGAGGTCAGTCTGTTTTCCCAGGTGTAACAAGTGACACCTTTTCATTTGTGATGAAGTAGCCTCAAGTTGCACCTGGGAACGTTTAGATAGGATACTAAGGGAAATTTCTTCACTAAAAGCACTGTCAAGCACCGGAAGGGGCTGCCTAGGTCAGTGATGGAATCACCATCCTGGGAGGTTTTTAAAAGCCATGTTTCTGTGCCACTGAGGGACATGAGTTAGTGGTGGCTTGGCAGTGCTGGCCTAATGGTTGGACTTGGTGATCTTAGAGGGATTTTCCAGCCTAAGGGATTCTGTGACTTGATGTGTGCCCTGCAAGTGCACAAAACCTTTAAGGATAGAATTAGAGCATTAAAAAAAAACCCACTTTGATTATTCTTGCTTTTACAACCAATCCTATGCTAAACTCCCTCAGCACAAACATACAAGGCCAGGAGCTGCAAATTCATCACCTCAGCTTGCCGAAGACTAAGGAATCCAGGGACTGTTTGCATACTGACTGGTTCTGTTACTTGGAGACATACAGAACTGGATCTGACAGATCCCAGCTGAAGAGTGTTTGAAAGAAGAACAGAAGCTGAATCTAAATAGTGTATGGACTCTTTTATATTGCATCTTATTTTCTATTTATATACATAATAGGTGAGTTTAAAATCATTAGATATTAATTGTGTTAATTAGAAGCATAATTTATGTAGGACTGTTCAGATTCTGTCTGAGAAAGGATTCTCATGCAACAAAAATCTCCTGTGGAGAAGAAATAAATGTGACTTATTAGGTGAATGTGCTTTGGACTTTACTGCAAAATTTGCAGAAGTGTCAGTGTATTTAAATGTTCTAGATTCCAGTTACTGGTCCTCTCCCCTGTCTTCTAAAAAGGGGAAGGAAGAAGGTTAAATAAAGACAAAGTAAATACCAGTCCTCAAACAAAGCTGTGCTAATCCTTGTCCTTACAGCATCCCGTACATGCACACCCATTTCCTGTTGTTCATGTTAAACACATTGAATATAACTTTCATTTCATTGTTCACTTCAGTGCTCCTTTTACATTACATTGACTGGAAAATCTCCAATCCATCACAACAAGCAGTGCAGAAGCAGAGCCTGCTGGCTGTGGTGAAGGGGGGCTGCCAAGGAGCTGCCATTTTGGCCAGCACAGATGTGATCGCTCCTGGAAGTGTTTGAAAAGGGTGAAAGTCATCTTCACCTCCATTGCAGTTTGTGCTGTGCTGCAAGAGAGTCTGTTCTTTCATTTGTTTGTTTTCTTTGGAATATCAGGAACAAGCAAGTCCTGTTCCTAACACCAGTATCCAGGGCTCCTGCCTGCTGAATGTGTGCAGGGGGGGAAGCTGGACTGTCCACACTGTGTCCCTGTCTCAGTGCAGACTGTGCAGTTAGGTCATCTCTGGCCATTTCACATTAAAAGCAATAATCTTAAGGATTCTGTGTGACTGTGGAGAAAATGAAACCTGGAATGTCTCTGGTATTCCAAACAGGAGAGGGCTGTGGAAATATACATTTTATTATAACACTAAAATTTTTTTGATTGCAAGTTCCTTTTGCCAATATAACATAAAGAACTGTGATACTGAAATGCAGGGTAGCAGGTTCTGGACTTCAAAAAATTTTGTGTTATAATTCACTATTCTGAGATTATGGTCTCCAAAAGCATGTATGATGCACTATTCAGCTAAAAAAGGCACCATGTCCTCAGGAAACTTGTTTTAAGATGCTTTTGTCTCTTCATCCCTCTCTCCTGTCAGTGGTACAGCCACGGAAGTGGGAGATGAACAGGGAGGCTCACAGGTATTGGCATGAAGGCGAGTGACAGGCTGTGGTGAAGGCCAAGAGGGCTGACCTTTAAAAGTGGTGGAAGATCCATCTCTTTCTGAAAGGGCTTAAAGTCTAGGGAATGAGTTCTCTCTTTCTTGTGAAATTGTAATTGGTTATCTCAGAACCAAGCCCTATATTCAACTGGAAATGCAGATATTTCTGGCTGGGGACTGCAGACCCAGCTGTTTGTGTGAATAATATATCACATTCTTCTGCTATACAGACTTTCTAGAATTGTGCATTACTTCTCTGCCTTTATTTATTTCATTTTAGATGCTTTAATGCCAGTGCAGCAGGATATGATGGAAAGTGTGGTGTAATCCCATGTGAGGCTTATTCTTTTTTTCAGTATCATTCTGGCTTGAGGCTGGGTAGTGCAACACCACTGCTGTCCCTTCTAGTTCTCTTCTGAACTCTGCTTGGTGGGATTATAGCCAATCACCTGTGGCAGGAAATGTTAAATTAGTGTTTATTCAACTAACCTTAGAAGGTTATTAATTTCTTGCTTAGTAATTAAGCTGGGTCCAAGGCCTATTTTATGTACTAACACCAGGTAAGAAAAATGCTGGCTTTTAGGCATTCCTCTTGTATTAGGAAGACTAAACTGAAATGTTTCAACTTTTCTGGCCGTGTCATCTGTTAAACTTTTGGACACATTTAAAATTAGCAGGGAGAACTGAAACATTGAAGCAGTCCAGTTTATAGGTTTTTTTTTCGCCCTACCTTCTTTTTGCATTCCTCTTAACATCTGTTTTGTACTATTTGTGCCTCGTCACTGGACTCTGTCCTGAGTCCTCCATACTCTGTGGTGTAACTAACTGGGAGCTTGATAATTTTGAGATCATTTGAATGTGATTTGAAATGGAAGCAGTGAAAACTTGAAACAGACCTTATAACACAGGATCAACAGCAGATGGAATTTTCAGAGTCATTAAAAGAATAAATATGGTCTTAGCAAGTGGTATTTTTCAGGATTTTTGAAGAGAGATCCGTGTGTTGGTAGGATGGGTGTGGATGCACTGACAAACTACAAAGAAAAAATAATAAGAATAGAGTCTCAACAGTTTTTTACCTTACCATCTTCTGTACATGTTAGAGAATTAAGAATTAGATTGGTGCTTAGAAGTGCACATCTATATTTGAGTACAAACATGTGGATGTTGCTGATAAAAGGTACTTACACATCAAGAGGATTTATAGGCCCACTGGATTTAATAAAAAGTTGTATGAAAGCAGTGTGACTAGAGATTCACATGGAAGTCTGGATTATTGTTGTGAGTTGATGTCTTTCTATAAAGAAATGATGATGTGCTCCTGCCTTATTCTGAGCTGTGATTCCTAAAGCATAAAGCCATCATCAAGCTTTTGGTGGGAAGGTTCCCTGGAGATGTAGAGGTGTTCTCAGCTGGCTCAGGAGATACTGATTGCTTTCTAAAATTAAAAGAAAAAAAAATAATGTAATAATGCTGCTTTTCATGCAGATATAATCCACCCTTTGGGGTGTGGTTTAAACCTGGCCTGTGATGTTTGACTTTTTATTAAGTATTAGATCAGTTTTCTCCCATCCTTCCACATTAATCCCTTTCAATTTTATTTTTGCTCTACCTGATCTCTTAAAATTGTTTGTCTTTGTGTAGTTTCATTTTTTAATTTAGTCTGATACAGATATTGTCCCTGATAAAAGTGTGCCATAAGCTAGAGAGGAACATAAAGCCCAGAGCAGTGAATTCCTTCCTGCCTTTTTCTCAACAATAAAAATGATACAAAACTTTGTTAGCCAAATAGTATTCCCTTTTCTGTATTATTGCAAATGTATATGTGTATACATATACATGTGTATGACTTGTTGTATGTATGTATACATAAAATATGTATATATTTGTGTGTGTGTGTGTATTTAGGTGTGTATATATGCACTTTTTCTTATTTACATTTATTTAAATAATAAAACTCTATTTTCTAAATAGTTATTTTCTTCCAATTAGCAGTATTGAGGTGTGTCCAGGTATATGTTCTGGAAAGATTATTTTAAAAAATACTTTCATATTAAAACAATCTGAAATACAGTCTAATTGAATGGTTTCTAATTTTCTTTCTTTTGGACTTTTTGTTTTGGGGAAATGGGAAAAGTCTGTTTCATTAGAATGGACTTTAGTATAAAAAAAGGATTAAAGTTTTTTAGTGTTTAGTTTTGAAATGAGTCTGTGTCTGATTAAGGAGGTCTAAAGGTATGATGTGCCTATGCAAATACATTATCTTGAACTGTTATTTATTTTGATACCAGTCTGTGTGCAGACATGTTTCTAAGCATTTAGAATGGAGAGATGATTTAACAAAAGTCAGAAGCTCTTCTGAAAAGCATTTCCTTCCCCATCACAGGGTGGGTTTTGTCAAGCTATTTTTGTGCATCTTTACATTTCATCTCCCAGGTGGTAAAGTATAAATCTGTAATATTGGTAGTTAATACCCTATGATGCAGACTGTATTAATCCAGCCTTTCTTATAAGAATAAGGAATAATGTCTTATTGCTCTAAATCCTTTAATGAAATCAACATTTTAATATATAATTGGATATCTTACCTTCTCATCTCCTGTGAGATAATTATAGAAAGCAACTCTTTCCTGCTGTGTTAAGGTCAGGAAGTGTCCTGTCTCTGTAACTGTGGATGTAGGCACAGCCTTTTGGGCAACAGTATCACAAACATGAGGATTCAAAATTATGCTAGAAAAAGCTTTTTCAGCCTGGAGGTGCATGTTCAGATGCAGGTAATGCACCTATGTGGTCAGTCAGAAAACAAATGCATTTTCATCAGAACATGTACTTGCTGCTATTTTCATACAGGTGTGTACCCAATTTTTAAGGTCTCTAAATACTGTGCAAAAAAAAAAAAGTTATCGAGGTGTTCCAAGCCTTCCTGTTTTCCCAGCAAGGCAAACAGCATCATAATATTTTTCAATATAGTTTGGTTCATGTACACACAAATTCTAATCAAGAGATGCTCTGGTGAGATGGCATTTCCCATGGCTCGTGGCCCGGTGTGGGTGCTCTGTGGTCAGAGTGTCACACAACACTGCAGTGGGACACTCTCCTGTCAGAGTGGGCTGGGGCTGCTGAGGGAGCAGGGCTGCAGTGAGGGTGAGCCTGCCTTGCTGTGGGACACTGCAGTGCTTCCTCACCCAGCCCGGGGCTCTGCCAGAGCTGCCTTCGGTGAAGCTTTGTGTTGCTCCGTGTGCCGTGTGAGCTCAAACATAAGATGGAGAGCAAGAATCAAGGGGGGATTTTGTGGGACCGGCAGATTCAGGGGTCAGTTGCATTGTGCTATGACAGCTGAGACAGGACTTGTAACCCCTTTGGGGAAAAGATCTTCACAAAGAGCAGGGATTAATTTAATGAGCACCTTATGCTCCCTGCACAATATCCACTGCAATCTTTGCTTCTAATCCACTTATTATGGGCAAAGAAATTTATCTATGGTCTGGTAGCTCAATTATTGGATTTTTTTTTTTTTTTTGCCATGGAGCTCTTCCTCCCGCTTACACAATGATAATAGCCCTTGAAACTCTCAGAAATATGAAATCATTAATCTTTCCTGCAGTGGTTAATATTTAACAATTTTTATATTAAATGACTGGGGTTGCATAACCACTGAGGCTCAGAGAATATAACGAGTATAATATTTGCAAGCTTCCAGATAACATTTCGTATCCAGTAGCCTTTATATTAAGTATGTACTACTTTTCAGTAAGTAGAAGATCTAAAATAAAGTGAGGAATGATCCTTTGATTAGGACAGTGAAGTAAGGGGTAGAGCAAGAGATCTATTTTGTGGAGGCTGTCCCAGACTTACTCTCTATGTAATTGCTTTTCCTACACTTTACTTTTATCTTTTCATTGCTTTTGGTCTGTAAATCACAGTTGATATTGATTTGTTCCTCAGGAGTGTGTTGATATTTAGTTATATAACCAAAGAGGTTGCTTCTAAAGAAGTATTTTAATTCCTGGTGAATCCATTTTGTGCTGTGATTTACCTGAATAGCCTCACCATGGATGCTTGTCCTCATGGCCACTGCTTTGGCCATGATACCTCTGTGTTTTAGACCCAGACATGCATATCCTGCCTCATTCAAGTTCACTTGAATCCTGTAGCCTTGCCTAGTAGAGTGGTAGTTCATATTTAATCATTTATAATTATGAAATATGAACTAACACAATCAGATAATTAATTAATATAATTAATTTCATAGTTCATAATTTGTAGTCTCAGTCCACTTTCCTTTGAGTTGGCCAGTGTTGGAAGCGCCGCCTTCTGTGTTAATCTGTAGCCATGTGACTGCAGTAAGAATCTTATAGTTGGTTATTTAACAAAGGAGCCCATTTGTTGTGTGTGTGGTCATTTGTCACGCTCCATTAGCAATGTAATTGAGTCTAAAATGTCAGACTTTTGCAACACCATCCCAAGCTGTGGATGCAGTTGCATCCTGTCCATCCATGCACTGGAAGCATCAGTTGATGTAGACTCAGGTACACCAAGTCCATGCACCATTTTAATTTATCCTTCTCTTAGAAAGCTATATTCCAAATCCAAATGCTCTTCATTTTTCATTAACCTGTGTCCAGTGCTTGGAGGGCTGGTACTTTTCACTTTTACAATTTCTTTTTGTGAAGTAAAGATGTGGAGTAGACTTAAGTAGAATCAGTATGTCATTTTTTGAGTACAACTGAATGATGCATGCATTTGGGTCCCCAGAATTCTAATTAGGATTGAAGAACAGTCTGTAACATGTTCTAGTCTGTAACTAGAATCTTAGGAGATGTTACTCTCTGGGCAAAGTACTGACCTGACAGATCTCATCCCTGATTTGTGTTTTTCACAATTAATTCACATTTGCTAAACATAGAATAGTAATTCAGATTAGTTTATCCTGTGGGGAAAAAAACAAACCTTACAAAAGATTGATACAGGATAAGCAAACATAGTATTATTTCAGATACTTCTGTTCGTAGCTCAGTGTGGTCTGGTCCAGAAGTTTCTGTGTTCTAGTCAGTTCTTTAATTTGTTGCTAGTAAACCTCACTGTAGCAATAAAAGGGATTTGATTGTGCTTATTCTGAGGGTGAAGATTTACTTTCATAAAACACTTCTCACTGTGTAATGTGGTGACAGAACTCATGGTCCAGTTTCTGGACAATAATACTGTTAAAACACAGCTGTTGCTGACTTTGAAATTATTGTTTAAAAAAAAAGTATCAGAAGTTATTTTCTGAAAATTGCACAGAACTGTATTTAAATGAATCAAAGATCTGCTGAATACCAGTGAGTAAACATAAAATATTTCAACACCAAGAGTTTCATTTTAAAAGAGTATGAAATCAAAATTTCTGGATTTTTTGATAAATATTCCTTATCTTTTTTCATCCAAGAAACAGTTCTCAGAAGCCATATGCTTGACCTTGTAGATCTGAAGTTGTTTCACTGGCTTTACAAGAGCTAGGAGAATGGACACTGGAGATTGGAGAGGATACAATTTTTCTACCTTTTTTTTTTAATAAAAAATACCTTAATCGTGTGCAGCTTCTACCTTTTAGCTGAGCTTTGGACATCCCATAAACTGTGAACTCTGTATGGCATCTGTCTGGGGTTTTTGGTCTCTAAATTGCTCATCTTTGACTTCCATAGACTGGAAACTAAATCCCAGCTATAATTATGCGTGACTGCTTATCTCTGGTTGACATTGGAAGACAGCACAGCTGGATAAATAAGAATCATGTATTCTGTGACTTCTCTTGTTTCCTGAATCTTCCTGGCCTGGTAGACAACACAGAGCTCTGTTAAATGACATTTCACACTTATTTGAAGTGCATGAAGATTAATCTTGTGGTGAACCTGTGATATGACAAAAGGGAGGGCTTGCCATTTGCAAACCCAAAACCTGAATATGGAGCAGAATGCAATCACTGAGATGGAAAGTGAAACCCTAACATACCCTAATGTAATTCCTGCAGTACATTTCACCTTTTATACTGACTGTCTGTGGATAGGACTTGATTGCTGAAGGTAGCCTTTGAAAAATCTCCAGTATAGGCTTTCAGCACAAAATACAAATTTCTCTTCTTGACAGTCTTAGTAGATACAAAAGTTCATATTAAGTGCCAAAGTACAGTTTCCAACATGGACTAATTACTTATGCCTTTAGTTAGAAGTGAGTTTCTTAACTGAAGTGAACCTATCTGAGCAGAAAAGGAACAGCATTTAATTCACAATGTGCTAATAGGTAGCTTTTCAACTCATGAAAAGAGAGTTTATGTTCACATACATGGTGATTATAATGATAATGAGAGTAAGTTAAATATATATGCATATATATGTATGCAAAGGCAGCTTGGTACTGTTCATCAAAACTGAACTTTCTTTTAATTTTGCTTTATAGAAAAAACGGAAACAGAGTACTCAAGATGAAGATACAATCAGTATCTGCAGCCTGGATACAAGTGTAAGTAATTTAATTTTCTCTTTTGCCCTCCCTCTCTACCCCCTGAAACTAAAATATGGCTGTTAGGAGTATTCTGAAATAAGCCTTTTCCATCTTCTCAGATGTGTTGTTTTCATTCACAGCATGAATAACTTGTTCTGCTTGTTATGAAAAAAATGTTTGTTATATTTCTTCTCTCATTTTCTGTATTAAACCTTTAAAAGAAAAATGATGTCATAATGACAGTTTATTGTAAAGCATTGAATCTCTTATTAGTAAATAATTAACAAGATAAAAGGACTTTGTGAATGCAGGATTTAAATATAGACCCTTTATACTGTTGAATGGGTGTATCAGAAATTCCATTTTGGTTGTTGGTGGTGGTTAATGCAAGCTGTAAGAACCAAACACTTTAATTGTGGTGGGTGTTGAATCAAAGTATTAATGAGGGTATTTATGCAGTAAACAGCAATGTGTGGTATTTTTCCTGTAAACTTTTGACATATAGGTACACTTCAAGTTATAGTTTCAAACCCATGGAACTAAAATAGATTGGAAAATTTGCCAATCCTTCTGTTCAGTGTCTTCATCAATATTTGCAGTGTTCTGTTTACAGTCAGCTGTTGAACCAGTTTTCTGTAGACCTCTCACGTAGTACAGACAGAAAAAGTAATGGAAAAAATAGAGAATAAACACTGCTTGTTTTAACAGTTTTATTTATTAGCAAGTGTCAAACCTAGTGCTGTGGTTTCTTTAATGATCAGATATTAATTTTGGTTTGAAGTATACCTGTTCTTTGAAGCATTAATTACATTTAAGGGCACACCTGCCTGGATGGCTGCAGACAAACATAAGCTCTTGCAGGCACTTCAAGTGAGCTGGGTAGAATCCAGCACTATTCTGGAAATCATAAACCCACAGTAGCCTGACCTTGTCTGTGAGCTAATACTTTAATGTTAGTTTATCCCATCAGACCTTACATTGGGCCCAACTTCAAAGGAATTGTTATTCCTTTAAAGGAATTTTTGTTCTTCAGGGAAAATTGGAAATTGTTGACTATTTATTATTATTTTAGACAAATTGGTCATTTTTAGATTATTAACTCTGATCTGGGATGGAAAATGCTGGGTTTAACTATTTTTATGTTTCTGGAAAAAGTGTGTATTTTATTCTTTGGTGATCAAGACACTTAGGTAAAATTTCCTTGTGTAGCATCTGTTACACTGCTGTAGAAATACTTGGATGAATATAGCTTCTCCCTTGGCTAATAGCTAAAGATTTAAATACTACTTGAGGGGGACAGTTTCTGCGAATAGAATTCCTGGAGGAGGGTGATTTAATGTGATCTTAGCAGTGAGTTTGCTCCATGGAAATACAGACAGAGCACTGAGCAAAGTGTGGTTTGTGGTTTTCAAATGAGCAATAGATACAGCAATAATAATAGCAATGTCCTTCATTTGCAATTATTAAATACTACTTAAATTTTATAAAATATTATGTTCTTGGTATTGGTTTTCTGTGTCACCATTATTATTGCCAAAACAACAATGAATCTGAGAAGAGATAAAGTAATTCACTAAATGTCAATCTGTAAGACAATGACTAATAAAACCACTGAATTTGGATTTTCATTATAAAGATTTGTAAATCCCTACTTTAGAGGGATCTTGTCAATAAAATGTGTGAAGGGCTGTTAAGAAAACTGCCCACTGTGGTCAATGCAGAATTTCACTGTTTAAATGTAAATGTGTGCTGGAGTCTGTATTAAAAATAGGGGTGAGAAATGAATTGGGTGAAGAGGTTTGAATCTTTCCTTACAGTGCTTCAGAATCACTCAAGTCAACAGGGTGGGGAATATCCCATGAGGATATAAAGGGTGTGCATTGTATCTTGAAGAATGATCAGTTTATTTAAATGTACAATTTATGTAAACACTAGATGATTTATCTTTTTCTGCTTGAGATAACTTCAAGCTTGTCACCCCTTTTTTTCTGTTACCAGGAAGTGCTGATTGATTTATGCTGTATGGACTATATTGTCTCTTGTGTCTTTGAAGCTTACTTTGCCCTGCACATTGCAATACTACAGGTTCCTGTTCAGCATGTGGTACACACTGTGCCCTCTCCACTGACAGGACTTGCTGTTGAGTTTGCCTCTGGCTGTGACAGGTGAAATAAACTCTCATGCTGACTGACTTGGAGGGTAGGTGCCTTTGGTTAAGAAATGAGCCTGGCATGTGAATTCAGAACACCCTCAGGTTTTTTAACTTCAGGTAATGGTTCAAGTGTGCCCATCAAAACCAGGTGCTGTTGACATTAAAACAAGTTGGACAGGAAGAGTTTACATTTTCTCATGACTTGTGTTCCTGCCCATTAGATTATCAGCCCCCCAGGTAAAGGAGAACTATCACCTTTGTGAGCTTCCTAGACATGGCAAATAAACTTATATCTTTCCTTTCATGTAATATTTTTTTTTAATTAATGATAAAGACAGTGCTGAGAATGCAACTAGACCTGATACTAAGTATTTCATGTTTTTGGAAAACACTGGAAGGTTTTCTAATCACACTGTGGAATGTTGTGGCACAAAAGAGATGGCTGGAATCTGGCAGTCCATGGCTGAATACTTACCTGTAAAAGCATTTTGTTCTCTGTATCTGCTTAAATGCTATTTATATTGAGTAGAGATGTGTCTTTTTGGGTTTTGATTTTAGATAGCCATAGCTTGCATTATAGGTAATTTAAGATTTCTGTTACAAGGCAGAGAGTTGGCTGTTTTTTGTTTTCATGTTTGTGACAGCAAATTTCAAAAAGAAGGAAAATGTCAAAAATAATCAGTTCATATCTCACAGAAACCAGCTGTGGTGGTGTTATGCAAGGTCACTTTTCCTTTCTCTGTTGCCTCATACAGAGTAACTTATTCCCAAAAACGGAGAGGGGGCTTAAGAAAGGAGTGAGGAGAAGTGTCTAGAATAATTAAAAGTTTGGAACAGTTTCTGCTTTAAAAACAGTCAAATATATTGAAATAAACTGAAATCAAATATCCTGGGAACAAATTGGCACGTGATTCATTTCATGAGAAATGGTCTGTGTCAGGTTATTCCTCCTATTGGGACTGAGGGTACAAAATAAAGCTGTTTGTAGGTTCCTACCAAAGCAGAAGTGCTGCCATTTCATCTACCACAACAGTGGCACAATTCTGGCACAAGGTGTTGTGGATATCAGAGGTTTTGCAGGAGTTCAAAAAACAGAGTAAATTCACGGAAGAAAAAAATGCCAAGAGCTATTAGACTGAGTGAAGCCATTCACCCTTGAAGCTGCATATTTCTGAGTCTGGGAGAACAAACTACGTGTCTGTCTCTAGGTGTTCACTCTGCTTTCACATGGACAGCTTTTTTTCACTATTGCTAGGGAAATGGTGACCTGAGATCCATCCTTAACTTGTCATGGCCATTCTCAGAAGACACTGATTAGCCCAATGCAATACCTTCTTTTTCAAAATGGCAGTTTTGAAATTACTTAATGAGGGCTCTATGCTTAATTGGAGTCTTTGGATTATAGCATGATGTAAATAATTAAATGTTCAGGTTCCTTTGTCTAGCAACTCTGTTATGCCCTGAAAAGTTGTGCCAAATTGTTTATATATATATATCTTCAATGAATGCATTTCTTTTCCAAGCTTAAGAATCTGAAAATTTGAATGCGTGTGTTGCCTATTATGAATTTAGATTTTCAGTGGGATAATAATAGATCATGAAATTTTTATAAATAAGAAATCTCTCAAGCTGTGTAATAAAATTGGTAATTTTTTTATTAAATATTAACAAATCAGTATATTAGGCTCTCCTGTGCAGCATGAGATGAATGACTCCTGGTGTGGTCAGTTCTCCAGCTCCCTGAGCTGCTGGTGGTGCATTCACTCTGCACTGGTTTCACGGGCATCACCTCAGGGATGTGCCTCGTTTTTGTGCTTGGCAGTGGAAAGGTCTGGCCATCTTTGCTGTCTAACCCCAGTTTGTGTAAATGTATCTGGTGGCCACCTTTGTCCAGGAGAGGGTGGGAGTGACAAAGAAATGCTATTAACTATTTAATGACTGGATTACTTCATACCTTGGAAAGCAACATCCATATGGGTCTCATGCCAATTAGATCATCATGTGTCTACAATCCTTTTACAAAAATAGATCTACATATTTTTTTCTATGACTGACCATTGCCAGACTTACCTGTCTTTTCCAAGGGAATAAGTCATACTGACAGAATTTCCTTCCACAGGAAACACTGCTTGGAGTTTGCTGACTCAGGACAAGGACTGGTAACCTAAGCATGTTAAATCATCTTTGTATTTGTTTAGTGATCTGGACTGGCATTGATGCTTCAGGAGCTGATAAACTGGCTTATTAAACTGACTGGCTGAACTTGGCTCATTTTATTGCCAGCTTAAATAAGTGGATTTGCAAATCTCCTCAATGTCAAATAGTTTGTGATAACTCGTGACAGATGTGGCCAGCAGACTGTGAGGGCTGAGTGCATGAACGTACAAGGCCACAGCGGTCAGAAGTTTATTTAAAGGGAAAAGTGCCTAATATCTGACATGGCTTTATTCATGCTGGCCTCCACTGGGAGGCTTAACTCAGTCAATGGACTTCAGTCTGTCCAGTTAACTCAGCCAGTGGTGTTTCATGCTTGTGCTCTTAGAATGGTGATAGCTTCTTGATCTGCATATGTATCATTATTAACCTGGCTTACATAAACTTCAGATTTTATTGTTATCCCTTTAAAGGCTGGGGAATTGGGACAGGTAAACTGAGACAACTTTAACCATCATAGAGGGCAAAGTACTGTTTTGTATTTAAACACCCCCAGGAGCTCTGCTCTATATTCCTTCTGTTGCAGGCATTCCCTCCTTAGTTGAATTCTGAGCAGCTTCTAGATTATTTCTGTGTGTATGTTTGCGCCTCGTTGCTACTGTGACTTTTGTTCTGTCCTCATAACCCAGCTTTGAAATGTGGTTCTTCTTTCAGTGCAACCTTCTTGTGGGCCTGGTGCAGCACTGGAGGGTTGTGCTCCTTACCCAGGCACAGGCAGTGGGTTCTTTATTATATTCCATAGCTATTAAATATAGCTAATACATCACACTGAGCAAAGTGGTTGTGAACACTGTTATCTGGAGATTATTGCACAGAGCACTCAGCAAAGTACTTAACAGCACTGCATTTTTAATGGCTATTGTACGGGGGTGACTGCATAGCTGAACTCTTGTAATGGTGATGATACCGTGTGCCTCATATGTCTTAACTCTGTAAAATCATGAGTAACTCAGGAGATTTCCAGAACAAAAAGCTGGTAAAACCTAACACAAAACGTGGGCTTTTCAGAATAAAATTTTACTTGAGCAAAATTCCATCCAGAAAAAGAATCAGGGCAGTGGTGTGCAGTTCTCCTCTGCAATTGGTTGTGTGCAGATTTGTTGTAAATTCATGGAAGTTGGTGTTGTTGTTATTTTGAGAAGGAATGTACAACAAATACATGATGAACTAGACATGTAAAACACTTTCATAAAGAAGGTAAAATTTCAGAACAGCTATTTATATAGAACAGTTATCATTACTAAAAATTAAGCTCTGCCAAATAGTCATTTACTGTTGAGTGAAATGTCTTACTGCTCATTTGCCTACTTGCAAGTTAATAAAATATGTCCCAGCATAAAAAAGGAACAAAAAAGTACCCAGATTGAAGCCACATTTGCTTACACTAGACCAGAGTTCATTAATTTTGATTGCTTTTAGTGCAAAGTGATCATTTATTATGTATTTAATAGTCAATATAGCTGAAACATTATTTGACCTAATTAAACTTAATTATAAATTCAATTATATTTGATTGCTAAGGTATGGCAAACTAGCTTTATAAGCTTAGAGAGGATTATTTCCACATCAGTTTATCAGAGTCAAGATAATTATAATATATATTGTGTCTGGGTCTTTTATTTCTCTAAACTGTTGTCTGTTGCATGTTCATAGTATAAAAGGTCTTCAGCTTGCCCAGTAAGATGTATACAATATGTTTGAATTATTCATAACCTTTGAATATTGCTGTGCAGCAGGGTGGTCAGTGCTCATCTGGATTCAGACTTCATTATAGAGTGACTATTCTTAATCCATTATTAATCCCTCATATGATTGTCATAGACTACACCCTCTGCTGCTGGCATTATTTGGAGTAATGTTCTGTATCTTAAGGCTTTATTTTGTTATTCTCTTGCTATTTCTCATTAGATGAGGCCTACAATGCTCTATTGGAAAAATGTGTAAATTGTTGGTCAGGCTGCATTTTTCCCCCTCTGCATTCTAGTATGATCTCAGAGTTCCTGTGTAGTTATACAATTACTCTTTATTTATGTGAACAGCTCCTCAGAATTTGGCTAATTGTTCCAGTAAATCTCAAGGATTATTTTGGTGAAGACAGCAAATGTGCAATGAACTTTGTGATGAACATCTTCAGTGCAAATCTGCCTATGCAAATATGCCAAACCTTTGGAAACACACACCAAACATTTTTGAAACATACTTGGGAACTCGGTAAGAAAATGTATCCCTTGTACGTATTCACCTGGTTTCTAGAAATTAAAGCAGGTCTATAGATACTTTAAATGAAGTATGATCACTAAAACTAACTTTTTTGTGGTTTAGCTCAAACTATAACACTATCTTATTGTGATTTGCTGGCATCAATTTGTCTGCTCCTATTTAAATTCACGCACAAGGCATTATTTGATACAACATCATCAACTTGTTCTTGTTGTATATGCCATTTCCTTTCTTTTGAGATTCTTTATTTATATAATTCTTGGCATTCTGCAGTCTCTGAGGGGGAAGTAAGGCCATAAAATGGTTTTGTTGGGGGACTTGTTGGGGAACTTGTTGGTTCCTAGAAAATTATTTTTCTTCAGTGTTTTTTTTTTGTTTTTTTGCTGATGAGACATGCTCAGTGTTACTGTTCTGAAACTGAAATATGTATAACTGTGGAGCAAGAAAGACATGATAAAACCACAAACCTGATGGTTTTCAGACACTGCAAAGCTATCATTTATACTTTTGTATAGTTGGTTCGTTTAGTTGTTGATCAAATCTTAGATTATGATAAAGTCTTGGGAACTGTGGAAGACTTCTGATAAAAATCTGGAAACAGGTTATACTGATTCTTAGGCAAGGTGTGTTTTGGTGAGATGCCAGATTATTTGTCCCTTGGCTGTACTGACAAAAGAGAAGAAAAGGAGCTAAGGTTTTGCCTCAAATCAGAAAGGTTTCATCAAAAACATCCACTCAGTCTGTGGACTTAGCTCTCAATAGCAGCAAATTACCTCAGTAAGAAATATATCAGAAAAAAGATAACTTTATCTTCAGAAATATGAAGATTTTGTAATTCTTATATTTGCATGTAACACAGCTTATCTTTCTGATTCAGTCTGAAGTAGTGTATGTATGTCTGTGGTTCTATTTCAAAGAATTGCTTTGAATAGTAATAACAGTGTAATTTTTTATATTCTCCATAACAGAAAATGGCAACTAAAGTTTGAATTCAGTTTAAATTCCTTTTGGGTTACAGAAACAGGCTTGACATTTACTTGTTCTGCACATGGCAAATTGGGAGCATTTGTGAACTCAAATTAGCCAGATGTTATTGGCAGCTATGAAGTTGGATATCTATTAAGCAATGTGTGTGGTGGTTGGTTTGATGAAGATTTGCAGAGGAGGTTTTCATAACCAGTAGTGAGTTACTGTAATTTGGTTTATTTAGAGGTCAAAATAAAACCCGATATTAGTTCTATAGAGATAAATAATGTATAATACCATACATTTTCTAAAATTAAATTTTATGCATCTTTATTGGTAACTGTTTTATATTGAATTTATAATATGCACTGTGCAGACATAATTTGTAAAAAAAATGAAGCACCATGTAAGCAATGTGCTGTGTGTGGCCTGGAGCCAAAGAGTTGAGGTTTTTCAAGTTATGTTAAACTTTGACTGAAGCAGTCTGCCTGTACTTATTCTGTGGAAGAAGGAAAGGATGGCCCATTCATCTTCAAATAATATCCAGTGGGAGTGCTTGACATAGTCCAGTGCTTACTGAAGTCTCAAGTGGAAGCCAGGTCAGGATTCATTGAATTAGCATGGCTGTACAGTTAAAGTCCATACATTTTTGCAATGCCAGCTACATTTTGGCTGTGCCTCTAGAGGTGACCAACTTCTGGAGTAACAGGAAATTAAGTTGGTGCATAAATACACCAGGATGCCTCTCTACATCATAGCATTAGGACAGGCCTTGTAAGGGCATTGTCCCATCCATCTCCTGGTGGTTGAATTAAATGATAATGAAATAATTAATTACAGATAGTTTTACATGCTGTTTTTGGAAGCCTCTACTACTCCTGCAGGCAATCCAGCCTAGAGTTTCTCTGTCAATTGTTAACAAGGTTTCCTAGTCATAAACTAGATGTGAAGTTGAAGTAATTGTATCAATATATTGAGGTGATTTTCATTAAATAATAGATAACATCTGCTTTCATCTTTTGAAGAAACCTCTTATACTAGGCTTTGTGTTTTTTAAAACAAGCTGCGTCTTAGCAGGAAAGTCATTATCAAATAACTTCTTCAGCAAGAGCCTAGCAACAAGGAAAATAAAGACAAACTTACTGTTAAAAATTTTCTAGTAGGTACTTCCTAATTTTAGCTGGTGAAAGTAGTTTTTTAAAAAAAAAGAGATAAGAAGTTTCACTCAGATATTTGTGGTTACATGGTCTATTTGGCTTGTTTTTATTCACTCACGAGCATTAAGTTTTCTGTGTACCCTTCAGTGGATCATTGGACTTCTCTCTTGATCAGATCCTTATCTGAAAAATGCAACCAATGTGTGTTTGTTTTCCTGAGCTGCTTTGAGACCAAAGCACAGAAATTCCTGGAGGAGTGTTCTGTGCTGCCAGTGCAGTGTGTGCAATTGGAAGGGTACATCCCAATGCAGGCTGTCAGCCAAGGCCACTCCAGTGCAGGGCAGTGCAGGTGAATCTTACAACAGAGAAGTGCAACATGATTTGTCATAAAGGTTTCATACTTTTCTCTGGGGTAATCTTAGAATTATGTGGTACTCCTAGAAAATACTCCCACAATACTCCTAGAAAATGATCTCTGCGTAGCAGTGATTTTTCAATTCATTTGGTAGCCTTTAGGTCCTCCTATCTCTTAGGGAAAAATTTTTATTGTTTTGTCTGTCATTCTGTTATCACTGTAATTCTGTAATCAGGACAGCCGAAGGGTATCTGCTTACAGCTGCTGGCTCTGTTATGCACCTGCACCCTGTTCCCTTTTCATGGTGTGGGAAGCAGCCAGGAGGGGAAAGCCCCCAGCAAGTAGAAGCTTAAAAAGTGTTTTTCAGTGCTCCAAAAGTATTTTACAAAAAAACCATAATGTTATTTTTTACAAGTGTGTGAATGTGTTTGTCAATAGAATATTAGCATGTCACCTCTGCTGCTGCTGAACAAAACAGCAGAAAAAAGAGAACTAAAACTTGCAGAGTAATACTCTTGGTGGTTAAGATTTAGCCACTAACATACAGAAGGCTGAACAATAGTGTTTTGCAAAGTCATCTCACCTGGATAAGGACAGAACATCTCTAGTGGCAACTTATGAGATATTTACATTTATTTGAACTTCTTCATTTACATGACTACAAAAATTAGTCAGCAAAAAATTTAAAAAATTTCCTGTAAACCTGCAAGGTTCATTCATACAGTTCTGCATTTGCAGGATAAAATGTAAATCTGCTGCTATATTAGAGGATTTTTCATTTAATTCGTCTATATTGTCTTCTGTCTTATCTGCAATATCAGCCATTAGTGGGATTAAAAGGTCTATTTTTTTAATTGATCTGTTAATTCTTAATTCAATGTTTATAACAATCTAGCTGATATTTTTTACCGCTGTTCTCAAAGAAACTAATACTGAAAGGATTTGACTTTGTCTTGGGAAATGTTCAGACTTTCATTTACTATCTTTGTACATAAAATACATTATTTAAACTGTATATATTTGCTTTGTACTTGTGGTAGAGGTTGCCCTTTGAGTTTTGTTTGCCTCTAAGAGCTTAATCCCTTCATGGAGGAGGGATTCACTTGATTTACCTCAGTCAACTGGCTTCTTTAATGAACATTTGATAGAATTAGAAACAAAACCACAATCTTTTTAAAGTTCTCCTTCCTGGAATTCAGGCAGTTCAGCTGCCAGGGGTATTCCTTTGTATTACTTAGAATTTTATGCCAGGCTTTTTTAAAGATGCTTAGGTAGTGATGAATGCATTAATCTGCACAGAATTGTCAAAGGTGCTGAAGCGTTTAATTTCCAAATCTTACTGTCAGTAACTTAATATATTTAAATATTTGTTGCTGTGTGCTTAATGATTCTACTCAATTTTAACTCACTGTGAGAATGTAATTCAATTTTTATTTGATTTTCTAAAAATGTAATTCAGAGGACAGCAACAGTCCACTCATCTGGATTTTCTTTAGCATGTTGATTAAAAACACAATGAATTTTTGTGTATTTCCTCTTTAAACTTATAATTTGAGATATTTCCCTTCCAAATTACCTTACTGTACTGAATCATGTTTGTAAAGAAATAGAAATGTAAATTTGTCATCCTTGTCTTCAGAACACACGTGGTCTTAATATATTCAGAGCACTTACCTGGTGTGAGGCATCGACAGCCTGAGTGACTTATCTGCTTGATAAAGTGAAACAAAGCAATATGGTGCTGTTGTGAATATTAAGTTTATCCTGTATCAGCTGCCTCTTACTGAAATGTATTTCCAATTGATGATGGTTTAGTTTTACAATTCTGTGGATAAACAACTGATTATTAAAGCTTTCAATAATTCATTTTCCATAACACAAGAGTGCGTTCCTGCTGGTGTGGCTGGAGGCTGTGTAGGGACCCTGGTAATCACAGAGTGTCCAGAGGACTGCTAGAATTACAATTGACCTGCTTAAGGCCAGCCAAAGTTCTAATGCTGTGATTTTCCTTTTCAGTGTTCAAGGTGAGTTCTTCAATGAAATGTAAAGACTGGCTATGTGTTATTTGGCCTTTAATGAATCCTCCATCTTTCAAGAGGTCTCACTGGCTTTGTTGTAGCTTTCAATTACGAGACAGGCAGTGGCAGGGTAAGATAGCTGAGGCTTAAATATATCAGTTTGGTCAAGGTCTTTTGTGTTCTTGTCATAACAGTTACTCTTCTGCAAAGGTTAGTGAAGACTTTTCAAAATAAATTAAACTAATTGTACACTTCCAGAATTTCAGTAATGAACAAAACAAATGTAAATCCTTAGCTGGAGGGGGAGAAGCTGGCAGTAAATTTCTTCTTCCTGTGAAATTAATGAAACTATTGATTTAATCTAAGGAGTAGGAAGCCATATTGTGTGACAATATTAACAAAGACAAATTGCAAGTTTGAATAGGCATACGGTCTTATTTATTGCTTATAGATATCTTTGTATCAGATCTTTTGTCTTCTAAATCAGATATTTTTTGTCTAATTGATATCTATTGTTGGATCCAGAGGTGGTCAGGGATGTGTATGTGATGGGAACAAGATGAGACTTTGGAAGAGACAAACTGTGTCAAGTGGGTTTGTCATGAGAGTAAAAGCATTCTTGGAGAGGCTACACAAGTGTTTCTTATACTATTTACTGATTAACCACTAATTAAAGTTCTGAAAATATTTATAGGTAGTACAGAGTAGTTGGATGAAGTATTTCTTACTTATGTTATGAAAACTCCATAGCTGCTTCTTAATTAAGACAAATGAGTCAACTTTGAGTCGTAAAGGTGAGAGTTGTCAGAGCATTATTGTATTGGAATATGTTGTTTACATTATGCTATTCATTTTATGTATTCTGTTGTTTCTGGGAGAGTTTTTGTTTTATATTCTGGTGTTTCTTGCTTATGGCATGTTGGTTGTGCTTCTTTTGTGGCTTTTTTTTTCTTTTGTACCATCACTTAGAATAGCACAGTGACTTCCTGCACTCTATATGAAATGTGCTCTGAATTCAAGCAGTTTCAGTGTTTTGATGTTTGAAAATATTTTTGCTTTTTTAACCTCTTGTCTGAATAAGCAGCTTTTTATGCCCTTTTCTGCTCACATGAAGTTTTTAACACTTATGATGATGATAATGATAATGAACTTGCTGCCCATATCTATGTGAATTAGCCAAGGAAGTGATGTGGAGGCTGGGTTTGACATTGCCTGAAGTTGAGTCTGTGGTTACAGAGCGTATTTCTCATGAACTTCATCTATCACTTACATATTCTCTGGTTTGGTTTTGTTGCTTATGAAATGCTGATGAGCTTATTTTTCCTTTGTGGTACTAAGAAAATGTATTCATCAAACTTAAAGGAATATGGAAATGTTACTGAAATGGAAACTACTATTCTTGTATTCATTTATGATGTAATTGAGCTTGATCTAGGGTGCAGAATTTCAGGACCTGCTGTGGTTGAGACAGTCTTTTGATGCAGGATGCATAGCTGTAAATAAGCAAAGTAAAAGCAGTGTCAGGAAGCATTTCAGTACAAATTTGTTAAAATCAGTTTACTGCATGAAGTCAATACAGTGGTCGTCTGTCATAGAGTAAGAAGAAAAAAAAAACAACCCAACCCCAAAATTTTAAGAGCCCTTAGAGCACAGCTAATTGTAATGATCTCTGCCAGAATACTTTCTAGCCAGCACCTGTATCAAATTCTCACTTGAACTATTCTGCACACAGGTTTTAAAAATGTCACTTTGCGAAGTTTCAAGGTACACTACCTGGTCAGAGATAGCTAATATTTGTTGCCCATTTGCTGTGATTGTCATTCATCATTCCTCTACCTTGTTATTTTTAAATTCAGTGATTTTTCTAAATGGAATCTTAGGTCATGGGTAGGATTAGGTGCCTAACTGGTAGCTTTTGCCTAACTCCTCAGGAAGTTAAGATAGTTTGTCTCTGGAAAAATAGTTTTCCCTCTGGCATCCTGGCAGGGAGACTTTTTCTTTCCTGTGTCTGGGGATATGACATGACATGATATGAATGAATGTTCCCTTCCATCAAATGAGATGCCTTGTTTCCAAAGTAATTTCTTTAGCAGCAATAATAGAGCTATACTCTGATTCTTACTGTTGTTATGTTTTAGTGGGTTTAATTTACTTTAGGAGAAAACATACATAATGTCAACATATTAATAATTTTTCATTAGTTAAGCAACAATATATCTCTTGCTGGATATATTTTCTCATATTTGTCACTTCTTAGTGCTCTTTAAAAATAACTTCCTCTTTGTGATGTTCAATTAAAGAGGCTAAAAAGCCCTCTACAGGTGAGAGATACAGATTAGGACACCTTATAAAGTAATTCTTAGCATTAAACAGACCAGTTGTAGATATACAAGTGCTGGGTGGATTTACTGGTAAAGCTGTCACCTTATAGTTTCCTTTTAGTGACTGTAATTTAAGAAGCAAATAATTGGTGCATTCAGCAGCATTCAGTTTTTTTTCTTGTAACCTGATGTCTGAGGTCATTCCAAAAGGTAAACCTCTGTGCAAGTGGGAAAGGGAGAGTTGACAAAGCCTTTATGAAACAGTTGCTATGGTATATGTAGGTACAGCTACACTGGTAATGAAGCTATGACAGATTTCATTTTGCCTTGCATCACTTTCCACTTCTTAGAAGTAACTCAAAAATTTGTTGCAATTTCCCATTGTGTAAAGAAAAAGGAAATGGAAGAAGGAACAAATTGTTAGTGGCAACATTAATATATTTTGTCTGTTAAAGGATCATCAGAAAACCTAAAATGTTATAGCTCTTCCATGTGGAAGCTTCTGTATGGAAAAAGTAGGTCTTATCCTTGGGGATTACAACAACTAATGAAGGAACCTTTATTGTTCTCAAAGTGCTGTCATTTCCTGATATGGAAGCAGTTTGAGCCAGCCAAGCTTGCACTTGTGAGTTTGGAATGGCATCACCTGAAAACAGCTTCAATGGCTTCTTTCTCCTTTGTAGAATTAATAACTACTTGAATTGATGCTTATGTACAGCAAAACTGAATCAACAGCAACTCTGTGAAGCTGCAAATGGGTGCAAGTTATCCTGTGAGCAGCAGTCGCTGGCACTCTTAGGTTCTAGTAGGTGTTGATGTAATGTAGCTGTAAATTTACACAAGTCACTTGTGCTGATTTGTTTAGGTACATCATTTGTGAAGAATCAGCTACTGCTTTGCAATACTCTGTCAGGGCAGTTAAAGCAGAGCCCACTACTAAAAATATGCATCTAAGACCTGCTGTTACTTAACAAGAAAAATAAATGGAAGGAAATGCTCCAAAAATAACTGGGGATTTTTTTTTTTCTATACCCCTCCAAAGAGTGTTCTTTAAAATATAAAAGTGAAATATCT
This sequence comes from Chloebia gouldiae, assembly GCA_003676055.1. Lineage (NCBI taxonomy): Eukaryota > Metazoa > Chordata > Aves > Passeriformes > Passeridae > Chloebia > Chloebia gouldiae. Next base: position 3,321,417 of record QUSF01000032.1, on the reverse strand, counting down.
GGCCTCATCTATGGGAAGGTGGCTTGTGCACTGAGGGAAGGTGCTCTGAGCACTAGGAGCTGATTAAGAAGGTTACAGAAATAACATTCCTGTCATGAATTGATGAATCCATGGAATTGACACATTCCTGACCCTGGCTGTCCAGCTGAATTAGTAGTTGAAATGCTGGAACCTCTCAGTGTACTGAGAGGTTCCAGCTGAGACCACTTGGAACAGCCACATGAATCATATGGCTTTAGACAGAATATTTAAAATAATTCTGAGACAAAAAAAAAAAAGACTAAAAATGGAAAAGGCTATTGTTTATTAGGTAAGATAACTATTCTTACTGCTTCTTCAGGTAATAGCTTAGCAGCAGACTGAGACCCAGATGGTACCAGTGACTGCCAGAGGCACCCTCGTGTCTCTGTTAATTGGCATTTGCCTTTGCTGCTTTACCTCTCCTTGTTTTGTAGCAATAAAGAGTATTAAAGCAAGCAGCAGTGTTTTTCGATACTCCTTGCCGTGCTTAATTGTGTGCTGCACTCAAGTGTGTGCTAGTTGCACTTCATTAATTAATTCCAGCCTGCCAATTACAGGAGGCTGCTGAAATCCAAACCTCTTCTCCGTGCTGACACCTCCCCTCCCCCTGTCAGGTGTGACAGCGAAAGCCCTGCGTGACTCAGTTCAACAGGAAGAAGTAACACTTAGATATTTAATTAAGAAAAGGTGTCTTTGAAGTTCCCTCCCCTTCCCCCTCATCCTCTGGTTATTTCCTGATGCATTTTTGGGGCCAGCTTTAGCAAGTTTAGGAAGGAACAGGTTTGGAAAACAGATGCATGCTTCCTGAAAAGAAGCATTAGAAACTTCCAGCCAGTTTCACAAACAAGACATGATCCTCACCCTATAAAAACTGAATACAGTAGGAAAGAAACTGTGGTCCTTAGGTATTGGAATTCATTCACATATGGAAAAATATTGAACAAAATGATTGTATAAGAATCTTAAAAACTGTGATCAAAGTGTTATCTCTGAAATATTTCTTTAGCATTCTTGCCCTTTTTCCCCCTGGTTAGTACTGGGGAGATGGGTATTGAGTGTCATTCAAATCTGTTATTTTATTTTGTTTTCCAATGTGAACTCTTCAGACACCTTGTGAATATTGATCACCTCACAAATACAGCTGTTAAAGTTAGTAAAAAAGTCTGAAAAAGTGGTCCTGAGATTACGGATGGCAGACAACACTGTGTCAGAGATGACCTCAATGATTCTTGTGGCCACATGAAAGAGAAAAATTATAAAAATTCCTAATTACAAGCCTGAAGCTGTTGGTAAGCACACCAGTTGCTTAATATTGTTGTCCATGATCCCAAGAATTTGGGGATTACCGGTACAAAATATGTGGAGCTTTTCTGTGCAAAGAATGTCTGATTCCTGAGCCACTTGTCTGCAAACTGTGCTTGCAGATATAACTGTCCATGGGTATTTTGTGGTCAGATGCAAAACTGGATTTGTGCTATATGCTTCTGTAAGGTTAAAGAGAGGGGTGAGAAACACTGGACAGTATTTCTGATGTCATTTTTCAGCATGATATTTGGTTACATTTTCCTACTGAGTTGTATAGCAAGTCACACTGAAAGCTGATCATTTCCTAACACCAGAGATAGAATCAGGGTTAAAGGTTTCCCTCTTTCTGTTTTCTCTTTTTGCAGGGAATATATCTCTCTCTAGTAATTTGTTAATTTGGTTTATCTCTGTTATTTTTGAAAATTTGCAATATCTCACTCAGAGCTTCATTCTCATAATCTGGATATAAATGCAAATTGGCTAACAGGACTTTTGATTGCCTTGGACCTTGCAGAGGATGGGGATATTACAATTCTAACAGAAGTGTTTGGTCAGAGGGTGATTGATTTTGAGATTTTTGCTGCTCAGATGCTGTAGATATTGAGGAAGAATGTGGGAGCAAGGCAGTGATTAAAAAAATCCAAACCTGTAGCCACAAACAAAGCAACCTTCCCTCCTTCAGCTATTGTATGTTGGGAAAACAATATCTGAATCAAAACTCTATTGTAGATAGACTGTAGGTATGTAAATGTATAACCAGGACAAAAAAAGAGGTGCTAGTAGGGTAGGTAACAATTGTAAAACAAGTCCAAATCATTTGACTGTACCTTCCATAAGATCTGTTGCCAGTTATTGTATCTTTCCCATATGTGCAAGTAATATCAGACTAGTGATTTAGTTTCATAGAGATCAGGGAGGCTGCTCATGTTCAAAAAGGTCTTTGTAGCTTCTTATTTCAGCTGTTTGGCTTATTCATGTGATGTGGTTAATATATCCTGCAATGACACGTTTTAATGCACATCTGCTGTTAGATAGCACGTACTGAAACAAATGGCACTTCCTGAACTAACAAAATAGATGGGTTCTTACTGTGGCAAAACTGCAATCATTTGGATAGATATCCTTTAGTTTAATAAAAATACCAGATCTACAGGAAGCAATTAGGAACAGAAGCAGGTAGTCTCTAAGTGTTTGTACAAAAACAAACCCATCGAATTCCAGAGAACAGTATGTAATAACATACCTGTGTTTCTACAGCAGATATGAGATGCATTCCAATCTTTATTGTACAACTATGCTTTTATGAAGCTGTCCTTTCAGCCTTTCAGTTTGGATTCATCAGTACAATGGCTGGACATTTCACAGGCCTTAACCCTTTTTCCTTGTGGATTTTCATTGCAACTCCCTTAGGTATTCTTGTGCTCTCTCTTCCTGGGTCCTGTTTTGTTTTAGGGAGGAATGGAGTAGTGAATTCAAGGGGAGCTGGCAGAGCACACTGAGAACACCTGTACCATGTGTGACAATGTGCTTGAAGTACAACACAAGGGTTAACATTTTTCCTTCTGCTTTATTTTTGGTTCATATGCCAGCAGTCTGATTGCTTTTTGCCCCACTTGTTTGTTACTTGGTTTATACTTTTCATTATTTAACTATCATATCCAGAATAAGATAAGTAAACAGGCAGTTAAATGTTATCTTGTTTCTAATGGAAAATTATTAATCAAAATCAAAATGAAAGTACAGAATCCTGCAGCCTGGAAAAACATGGGCTTTACTCTCGTTGCACATTTTACTTCCCTTTTCCTCTTTCAACTTTTATAGGTGACAAAATATTTTTGCTTCAATCAAAATGAGCATTTCTGGATGGTTACAAGTTTGTTTTCTGTTTTTTATTATGGTTCTTTGTTAAAGTGCTTGCAAGCCCATTTCCTACACTAATTTAGTTACTAAGAGGTGTTACATAACCTTGTTCTCTTCTGTAGCAGCCTAGAACTCGTACACAAACTGAGGGTTTGCAAGCTGAAGAGTGAAATAAGATTCCTTAGGAAGGATTTTTAAAAAAAATTAAAGATCACTTCCATGTCTACTTAAACTGCTGCTTGTGTGTAGAGGTGAAGATCATATTAAGTAAAAGGAAATTTCTCTGGGAACTTCATGCTGGGCAGTGTAGTGTGTGGGCTGCTAGTGGGGTATTCATGGTACAGAGCCTTCAACACTAAATTTTTTATACCCATCAATTATGGATGCATATTGCCTCACATAATACGAGAATTAATTTAATGTGATAATGCCTTTTTCTGTGTTTATGAATGGCATCAAACTCACCTGAGAAGTAGGGCCTTTCATATACCCTGTATCTAATTTTGTACATTATTTGCCATTTTCCTAGGTAATCACTTTGTTCTGTGCTCCTTTTTGCATTGCTCTAATGAGTTCTATTGTGCATCAAACAGAAACTACAAAGGCTTTTGAAAGGATAGATAAATTATTTATCCCAATCCCACAAATCCCAAAAACCTGCCATCCAGGTTGTTCATTCCTGTTTCTGTCTAGTCTAGAATAACAGCCTTCATTCTCAACTTGATTTTTATTGATTTATTTTTGTAATCTGTGTGCTTTTCTCCTGCTATATGTCCCCATGTTATCAGAAGAATCCTTCCCAAAAGTTACATGCTGGTCAGAACAAACTTGTCAGCTGTCTTTAGCCCTGAGAGCAGTGCCTTGCTGTAAAAGTGTATGGCTTCTCTGTTCCCCCACTATACTCTGTTTAACATGCACACTTAGAACAAAGTAGTTTTAGGGCTATGGCTGATATTTAAGTCTCCTGATGTTGTTCTATTGGCATTTATAGTCACATGTAACTGTTTACTAGGGTAGGAGTGTTATTAAGAGTTCATGTTTTTGTGGGGATTTGAAGATACAGTATTTGATATCCATGTAATTTAACACCAATCTCAATTATATGATAAAATCAGAGTGTTTGCTAAAACATCTTGCTTTTGTGTTCAGTCAATTGTTATGTTTCCAAGATTATTAGATACAAGAAGTATGTTCTGATGCAGTTGTGTTTCTTAGCTTTTAAACTAGTAAACAATATTTTCTCTGCGATGGTTAGAACTACTTTGAGACGTTTTTCCAGCTATTAACTCTCTCTGCTATCTTGGGAACTAAATTAACTGGGATCATTAGTCACCTGTCCAAAATTCATAGCTGAACACTTGTGGTGTGCTGTGGTTGGAGATTTGATAATGATCCCATAAAAGCAGGCTGAACTTGATCAGTGCCAGAGAGTAGTTTGTTAACAGCTTGACCAGAGAGGAGATAGCCTTCAGAAATTACAGGTGCCTTTCCTAAATCATGAGATAGTTCAGGAAAACTGTTTCTTATTTATATTTCTGTGTAAATTAAAGATTGTTATAGTAACTTATGTATCATGGGATGGGATTACATCATTGTATTAACACGTGGCAAGACAGTTATTTTGTAACTTTAAATAAAATCATTTTTATTCCTGGCAGGGGTTTCTTGATTCCCTAATCCATGATAAAGGGATATGAACAAAGGAGTTCTGTCTCAGTGTAAGTTGTTTGTTTGAAGATGTAATGTCCCATTTCAGCTGTCTTTTAAAGATTAGTCACATTGTGACCTCATCCCACATCTGTAAGGATACAGGTCTGCAGTGCAGTTGTACTGGGAGTAGAGCAGCTCTATCAGTCGTTGAAGCATTACCAGTTTTTGCAAGGACACTTCTTTTTGAAGTTACAACATGGTTTTCCTGCCTGCTCTTAGGGGAAGGATGTGGGTAACAGAAAGATGATTTAATTTCTTGTGTTCATTTTTGTCTGATGTGTTTGTACAGGAGGTCACAGCATATGAGAATTGAACGTTTCTGAAGGTATTAATGGACCACTACAGTAGAATATTGTAATTTGCATAATCACTAACAATCTGGATTGTAAGGCATTGAGTGATCCAAGGAACTCTGTTCAGGACCAAATGTGGAGGTTTTCTACACTGGGTGGTCAGTCAGTATTGCAGTGTAAAAAAAAAAAGATCTTTCAGGTTCAAGGCTGTAGTGGAGATATGAGACTCTTGTTTCTGTTTGTAAATCCCTTAGTAGTCTCACTGTTTTGGTTGACTTCCACCACTCTTTCCCATGGATGTCTTGTAATCTGTGACAAACAATTTTTATTTGCTTACCTTTGGGTCTGGAAACACTGCTGGCACACCCCTGGCTATGGTCTAGAAAAGGGTACATGAATTGTAATTTTCATACTTCTGATTTCATTTCCTAAAATTGTTAGACTTTCATAAGGCACATTACTCTAAACTTCTAATGTTACATAGTGATCTTATTTGCAGATTTTCATTTTTCTGAACACCTTTTGCAATTAATGCATTGTGGTGGGCTGTGCTAGGTTAACAGCTGGATGTGATGATCTTAAAGGTCTTTTCCAACCGTAATTCTGTTGCTCAGGAGAACATGAAATCAGTCTCAAGGTTTGTGTTCTAAATGTTTATTTAAGAAGCAAAAATGTTCTAATTTTAAGATAGTCAAATTGGCAAAAATGACTGACTAGATGAGTAACAGTGCACAGTTGTTATGGAAATTAATAGGTGGGTTTGTTTTTAAAAATAATAAGGCATCTGATCCAAATTTGTCATCCAGAAAAATGAAATTATGAAAGTAGTCTTTGGATATGACTTCATGAAACAAGCTGAGCTAACAGTTTAGAGCTATTAGGAGGAGAAAAACCAGCCTCTTCCCTGTCCTGTCCTTATTGATACCTGTGAGCTTTTTCACCATTTATCTGCAGTGAGTTCTGGTGCTTTTCTCATGCCACAGTAACTTGTTCAGCCCACAAAAACAGACAAGAGATCTGGCAAAAAAAAAAAAAAAATTATTTTTGTGTTTTTGGACTGCTGACTTACCTGTGTGAGGAGATGAATGTTAGAGTTGCAGTAAGGTGTCAGGGAAGGACTACACAGAGAGAGGGTACAGTGCCAGTGGAAGAGCAGGAAGAGAGGGAGGAAGAGCAATTTGGGTAGAGAGGGAAGTGAGGTTTATACTTCCACAAGTGGCAAATTGTCAGTTCTCCTCAGCCATACTGTAAAATCCTATTCTTTGTCAGCACTTGGGCCTCAGTGCAGCACAGTAAGCTGTGTCAAGCTGAACACAAAGAAATGCATAATAAGGATTGAAGTTTGTATTATTAGGTAAAGAGGTTAATAGGAAAAGACAACTCAAAAGACTCAAGTCATATCCTTTTTTGCTAGTTTTATTTCTGACCTGAAAAGGACCTCTGTAGCCGAAAGCACTTCTTTTGTTTGGTTGGTTGTTTTTTTTTTCCAGGATTTTTGTTTACTTATTTTGTTTGAGGTTTTTTGTAGGCTGTGGTTTGGATTTTGATTTTTTTTCCTCCCCCAGTTATGTGATTTGCCTAATAAATCCTAGAAACCCCAAACTTTGCTTTACATATTGCACTTGGAGGGGATGGTTGGAAAGTCAAACCAAGTGGCATTTGGCCAGTATTGTGAGATTTGTTATAGAGAGGGGAAATTCCTATTGCTTCTGAATAGAAGAACAGAATTTTCTTCTTGCTCACATCTGGGCATACATACATATATAAACAAAACATACACACATCAGAAAATTACAAAATACCATCCACTCTGAGGACTAATTTTACAGAGTTACTCATGTAATATAAATGTTTTGTAATAAAATTTAATAAAAACAAAAAATAGACCAGAAATCACATACTGTGATGACTTGCTGAACATTTTTTTATTAGGTCTAATGATTTTTCATAAAGAAATTTGTTACTTAATTTTCCAGTCAGCATACATGCTCTGGAGAGAAATTTGTGCTCCCCCACTGCCTGTAACTTAAACAGAAGTATTTTAATTACATTCAATCTCATTTGAACATCATTCAAGTGTTTCCAGTAATTTCCCTAAAATGCCTTTCAATGAAAAATTCAGGAAAGGACACTCCATTTAGGATGACCAAGTCACCCTCTACAGAATTTGAGCAGCTGTTTAAAGTCCACATGGATAAATCAGTTCCCACCTCCTCCTTTCTGCTCCCCCCAGGGAAGTGCACTCAGACAAACTCAACCAACTTTTTTGTAAGTGTGACTCGTGGAGGATCATCTCAGCCAACCTCACCACGCCCCGTGATTCCCTCCCCAGGGACCACCAAGTGCTGTGCTCTGCTGGGTGTGGGAGCGGGGTGGAGAAGTGTGAACCCTTCCCAGCATCTCCATCCCGGCCAGCCACCCTTAGCACTGAGCTGCAGGCCACTCACCAAAATTTTTGTGTATGAATCTGAGGCAGATATAAAAATGGGCTGTTATTTATCCCAAGAGAGGAGTGCTTCTGCCTCAGTGTGAAAGTGATTGTTACAAGGCATCTTTTAACTGTACAATGTTTTCTGTGGTAATCAAAAGTTTAGCAAAATAAAAACAAACCAAAACAACTTGGCAGGTTGTTTGGTCTGTTTCTTTTCCAGTGCAGAGTTGTTCTACCAGTGGCATTTGTATGAAAAAACACTGTGTGAGTTTTAAAGCCTGCAGCCTGAACTGGATGTGTGTTTATTGCAGTAAACCATTTGTGATGGTTGGTGTGAGAATCATGGCTCACCATCACTTTGGGTGTACTTCAGGGTAGAGGTGGTGTTTTGAAATAGGCATCATTCATAGTGGGAGACAAGGGAGACTCCTGCTACTGACTGAAAAGTTGGGGGAATAGTTTAGGGCATCTTGGCTGCAAATCCCAAAGCACAGCCTGTGATAATAGTGAGGAAACCTAACTTCCTCCTTCTCATGTTACTCCAGATGTGGCACAAATAATGAACATTTGAGAGGTCTGCAAATGGAGACTGTAGACAGAATAGGAATTTGGGATTCAGTTTTGCAATGTCACATGTTCCACAGAGATGTGTTTCATTTTTCTGCACTGATCTTTCCATCTTAGGTCTCTACCTGGAAAAATTACAGGTGTGGTTTTTGAGAGCACATTTTTAATGATAATCACCTATTCTCTAATATTTTTATTGGAATTTCTCAGCACCAAAGTGTTTAATCAAGCAATGTCTTCCTAATATTTATTACCTAGTAAATTGTAACCGTTACCATGTGAACAATCTGTATTTGCAATGAGAAAACTGGAGTTTCTTGAACAGCTGGGTAGCTGCCTGATAAATGCTCTTTTTTAAGCAATTTATGTGATTTCTGGTTTCTCACTTGCCAGTGGGTCTGCATTCCATCTTCTGAGAAGATTCAAATTCTTGAAGTTTGATTAAAAAGACTGCTTGAAAAGTTCTTCAGTTTCAGTGGTGGTGGTTGTTAGTTTGTCTTTGTTTTTTTTGAAAGGAAAGCTTCCTAATGACTGGAGCGTGTTGGAGAGAGGCTTTAGAGATACTCAGTATGTGCAGCATTCGCCTGGCTGACTTTCACTGGTCATTTCAGAATAGGAGGAATAGTAGCTTTCCTTTGAGTATTCCAGGCAGTGAATAGCACAAGCAGTGGCTTCTGGTTTATTGCTTGGTTTGTTTGTTGTGAAACCACATACATGGAATCACAGAATGGTTTGATTTGGAAGGAACCTTAAAGCTCATCTCATTCCAACCCCCTGCAATGGCAGGGGCACTTCCACTTGGTCAGAGTGGTTGAGAGCCCCATCCAACCTGGCCTTGGACACTTCCAGGGATGGGGCATCCACCACTGCTCTGGGAACCTATGCCAGGGTCTCATCGCCCTCACAGTGGAAATTAAATATTTCCAATATTTAATCTAAATCTACCTTCTTTAAATTTACATGAAAGGAAGTGTGCATAGATTATATGAGAGATATTCCATAAACTATTGGGTTTTTTTTCCTTGAAATGTGCATGCAATATTTCTACTTAACATTTCTCCTTAAGGCTTTTGTAAGGTTTAAACCTGAACACATCTCAAAGGGCTTTGCTGTGCTGACAGATGTTTTTGCAAGAGTTAATTCTGTGTTAAGTTTTGAATCTGTGAGGAAATGCAGTCAAGGCGTAGGTGTGAACACCATGACCACAGAACAGCTCTGTCAGTGAACTCCAGACCTCAACCAGGTCAGCAGTGGTAGGCACCTTTGAGCTGGGCTTTCCAGACTTACCAAATGCCTTCCTTACTTCTCCCTCACAGATAAGTAATTGTCTGACTAAGTTCTTTGTTGGCCTAAATAAATTTTAAAAACCCTCCTACACCTTCTCCACTGAACTAAACCCACAAAAAATGTGTTCCAGAAATGGCAAAATTGATGCACTGGCCTGCTCTGCAATCTAGTTACTACCATCATTTTATCTGAAATACTAGTTTATTTTTTTAAAGTACCTTACAATTCAGATTCACAGTTTTTATAATGTAGACTTGTAGTATACTTTTTGGAAAGAGTGGACTCACTGGTTCCACACTTAGTGGAATCACTGAAACCTTTGTTTCTGCAGCTGTACAACTGGAGTTCTCCAGGGAGTCTTTCAGCCACACTTCATAAACTGATGTTTGGCTCTGCCTGGGCCTACGTGCACATGCATTGACTATTGATGGGCAGCCACTGTGCAATCTAAATTCATGTAGAAATTAAATATAAATCACACTAAGTTTGTAAGATCTTTCAGAAGGTACTCCGAGTGTTTGATACGCAGTTCAGAAGGGATTCAATACTGCAACTAAACTGTAATCATAATTCATTGTTTATAAAAGCACATAGCATTCTACAGACATTCAGCTCTCTGAGAGTTGTTTGCATTTGTTATTCCATCAGGTAATATACTTCTAAAGTTCAGTGCCATTCATCAATGAACTTTGGGTCCAAATTTCATTTCTAAAACTGTATTTACACTTTTCTGGTGGAGTACACAAATGTCCATGGAGTCTAATGAATCCTACTTTCCATGTCATTGAAGTCTATCTTGTAGGTTTAAGATGCTCTGAAACTAACTGACATGAAGGTCCTGCCTATTAACAATCATATTCCTCTTAGAATTACTTTTTCTTGTGTTTCTTAAGAATGCTTAGTCAAGCTGAAATGCACTGGCCTGATTAAAGGAGAAATTACAGAATCACTTTCAAGGCACATTTTTTTGTGTATAAACTCAAGTTCATTATTTCATTCCCCAAACCAGCACACTCTTGTCCTGTGTGAAGTGTTCTTCATGCCATGAACCATGTTACAGGATTAGATTGCTTTGAGAACATGCCCTGAAGGTATTTTGTCTAAATGATTTAAGTGAAGCTGATTTTTGAAATGGTGTTAACATACACCTTCATAAACAAACATACACAGATGGTATTTGAAATCAAGGCTGTTTGGGTTAAAGTGGTTACACAGCAGCTGTGGTATTCTCACAGAGGTTCTTGACCATTTTTTACAACTTATATGTAGTGGTATTTTAATATAATTGAAATGTAAGGATAAACTGCCCAAAATTGTCAGGTTGTGCTCAGAGCTACATCCTCTGAACATGACATGGAGGAAGACTTGCAGAAGTGAGTTTACATTCATGTGACTGAAGTAACTGTTCATAGCTTCAGAAATTCTGAGCTAACACTTGTATGTAGTCTTCAAATAAAATGCTACATTCTTTTCTTTTTTTTTTTAATATGAAAAGTAATATGATGGCTGCAAGAATTTATATAACCTAACATCAAATTGGTGGTGAGAAGTAGATGCTTAGAGAAGAGTTCAAAACAGAAATAGCCAGTCATGGTGTTTCCCAAAATATTGCCCCAGCAGTCGAGAACTTGTGACTGAGAATGTTTCTTAGGAGCAGCATCTTGTAACAGATACTTCCACTGTGTATAATACAAGAGTTCTATATAATATGAACAATTAGCTTCTTTTTCTTTGCTCTGAATCTGCCACTATCTGATTTAATCTGATGCACCATTTTTCCCCTGTAGTTGAAGACAGTGAAAAATAATTCCATATTTGCTTCCTCTGTCAATTGTGGTTTGTAGGTCTTTATCACATCTGCTCTAATCTCTCTCATTTCTGTATGTCCTATTTGCTTAACCATTATCTGCATAAAAGCTGTTCTGTGCCTCTTGTCAGCACTTTCACTTTCAGTCAACCTTGTCTTGCCCTACTGTGATGCAGATGAGGAGGCACAAAACATTGAAATGTTCCAGTGTCACATTTTGTTCTAGAATCATTGCACATCTAGAAGTACTGATAACTGTTCTAGTGATTTTGCAGGAATTTCAGGGCTGGGAAGCTAGTGGGGTTTTTGTTTTAAGGACAGACTACCATAAAATAGAGATGTGCATGACAGGCACAGGAGAGCATCTCTGTATTGCAGCTGCTCCTCAAAAGGCCTAGGAGGGTAAGTGTGAGAGTTTATTATATGTTTAGGATATTGGTGAAGTCAGGAAAGTGTTTAAATGAGGACTAGATTTGCCTTTGACTAATCTTATTCTAAAGTCATCATTATCTGATTAACAGCCTTTAGAAAAATAGATGTTTGTAAAGCCACGTCCATCACATGATCTCCCTTTAAAATCAGTTAATTTTTTCAAGGTCTGTGAAGTTAATCTTGTTTGGGTTGCTTGAGTGTGGCTGAAAATATTCTTCTATCCTCCCCCATCCAGCTTCCTACTCCATTTCCTTTTCCTTGTCTTCTGTATTATAGTCTCTGTCAGACTGATCCTTTGTTGCAAACAGGGTCCCTAGTGCTTCCTCTGTCTTTTCAGGAAATTTTCACTCCCTTTGTTTTAAGGTAGCCATCGAACAGAATTCTTGCGTGGCTACACAGACACTGTGAGATACCTTAGACAGAGGTGTTTTTCCACTTTCTCAGCTCAGCACAAGGCGAGATGCGGGCAGGGGAGCAATTTGGCTGAACAAGAGGAACACAAGAAACAAACTCCAGCTTGCCAGACAGAAAAAAAAAGCAGCAATATGGGTAGGAGGAAAAAACAAAAAAGAAGAAAAAAGAAAAGCGTGCTGGGAAGGGAGCAAAAGCAATGCTCTGTGTTGTGGCACTGTGACATCCATGACACGATGCAGATTGCAGCGGGAGCACAGCGCGCTGAATGCAGGCGCCGCTGCCGTGTGCAGGGCTGGAGTCCTGAGCGGATCTGGCTCAGTGCCACACACCCCGCTCGTCTGGGCAGCGCTCCAGTCCCGCCCTCCGCTCGGACCCTCGGCCGCGGCTCCCGCCGTGCCCGGGCGGGCAGCGCAGGTTAACGAGCCCGGTGCCCGAGCGCCGCTAGCGCCGCGGCCGCGAGGAGGGGGAGCGGAAGGCACGGCGGGGCCCGAGCCGCTCGTTCCGCCGGGCGGGCCCCGAGGGTGTGGGGGGCTCGGACCCCGCCCCTGCCCGCCCGGCCCGCCCCGCGCTGGCGCTGCGCTGCCGCAGTTGGCGGCGGGCCGGCCGCGGGTGCTGCGCTCCGAGC